>OX465416.1:19532098-20132098 GCA_950005045.1 Agrotis exclamationis
AAAAAAAAATCATTGAGCGCTTTACAAACTTGACGGTTGGACACCCTAAATAAAATATATTAAATGAAGCATTATAAATGGACACACATCTGTCGCATTACTAACTATTGATTACGGAGTTGGACTAACAACTTAATCTGTGGCTGCCAAAACGACTTTTGCCCGCAGTTTCGCCTGTGTGGAAGTCGAAAACATTCCATGAAAATGTCATACCTTGATAAAGAGTAGCCAACGTGTTATTCTAGACTTAGCTCTTTCTCTGTACCCAAATCATTTCGTTCATTCGCAACAAACATTCATACTATAAAACATAGCTATTGGTGACACTATTCAAGGGGGTAGCTATACCAAATATGATGCAAAAAGAAACAGTAATCATGTCACGAAAAGGTTAATAAAGAAACAGCTAAAGGTCTGTTGAAAATCAAGTTATCGCATGTGCTGCCGAGATGTTAATGCAGGCCGCAATATGCCCGTTGAGGCGATGCAAAATCATGGTAAAAGCGCATATGTGCGCGCGCACCTGTCCAACCGCGCCGGCTGCAACCCACACGTGCTCTCCTGATCCAGCATCAATCATCCCTTTTAACTCAAGCAGCCTCTCCGTTTTTATTTATTTAATTAATGAAGGTATACTTATCTTTCGACTAAAATACGATACCGAGTTTGGGCCAGATGCTTCTATTTACGGCACACGATTGGGTTTAGTTAGGCAACGTGGCGTTTTTCAAAGAGTATGAGTTTGTACCGGTGAGGTAGTAGGTATATTACCCTAGGATTTAGTGTATGTGATGGTCTTACCGCAGTGAGCACGGTGAGCTCGCCAAGCCACTCGTTGAGCAGGGCTTCGGGGTCGTCGGCGGCGCCCGCGCCTTGTTCCTCTACCAACGCCATCTGGAAACAATCAAGTTTACAATCTTAATGATGCACCAAAATTGTGAACAAAGCTGAGCTATCTACAATACGAGTACACTTAGTCTATTTCTGTAACCGGATATCAGATCGAGAATACGTATACAGTAAAGCTTTCATAAATACTAAATAAAATTTATGTAATAAATCGTTGGCTACCTTGGGACAATCATAAACAACTATAAATATTTTTTATTTAGATCTAATAAAAAAAAAAGATATATGATTGACCAAATGTTGTAATTCTATTGGGCCATCGTACATGCACAAGTCCTTTTCATGAAAGCTTCAATCAAAAAACATGTTTTACACGTTGTTTTCAAATTGTAAGTCCGTATCAGCCCTATAATCTAGGCAACGCCGACGGCTAGCAGGGATTTCATTAAGTCTATCTTTCTGAATCTGTAAAGTAATTAATTTCATCCGCAAGCCAGGAACAACTTGTAAAAGTCTTTAAGAAACGAGTTACAGCCTCCTTCTACGATATTTTAAATGATATCTTCCTTACCTTCCTTAGCTAGATACAACATTTTGCGCGAGATAGTTGTGAACACTAATGAAACTGTTTTACTGTCTGTACAGTGAAAATCCGTATCATAAAACAGTCTTGTTTCTACTGCGTTAGCACGAAAATAACTACTGTCGGTTATTTTAATGATAAGTATGAATCCACTTATTATTTCCAATTATGAAGTCTTCTTTAAAATAAAATTTGTGTAGGTATATCCGCTGCCATTGAATCAATACTTCAAAAACTAGTGCAATAATATCTGTTTCGAAGATTCGAAGCTAAGTTCTCTCCTGTGACGTTAGGAACCCTTTGTGTCGGAACGGATTACTCATTCGATCCTGTTAGGGGTTAAACAAAAGCCAACTGGCATTTTTCTGCAAATTGTGAACAATTGGTTGCCATTTAGTCGAAACAGTACCTGTTCACTCTATTGTGCGAAGTGCTATTAGTTAACGGATTAAAGTTTAGCTTGAAAAGTTAGTCTGCCAACTAAAGTTGCTAAGTTGTTAGTAGCTTCTAATACACACTGTTTGTTTTGTTTTGAAGGATTAGCAAAGTTCTCACACTTTTGAATCCTTATTTGAATACAAAATAATGTGAAAAGTGATTTAGAACACAATTTTTTTGAATTGTTGTTATGAAACTTTTAGATGACAATATTATGTAACTGTCCTATTATTTTAATGTATCTCAGTGACACTCAATTACTAGACATCTTAAACTGTAATAATAATTATTTCGACATAATTATGGAAGCCGCGGGTACGCTACATAACTTAACACCATAATTACGAGTATGCCTTATAGATAACTTCCTTGAAGAACTTTAAAAATCAATAATACCTTATTGTTTACTATGGAAACTAGAACATATTGTGTTATGTTATGAGTATAGATTCATTCATATATTATGCATTTAAAAAAAATAGCGTCTACGTGGTAATGATCTTTCACGCGACTACTTCGCGAATTTCGGAGCGTTGCTACGCACTTTCGGCGCAGCTGCTACGAACCTTCTACGCGGCTGCTACGCACGTTCTACGCGGCTACTACGCACCTTCTACGGGGCTGCTACGCGCGTTCGACGCGTCTGCTACGCGATTGCTACGCACGTTCTACGCGGCTGCTACGCGTCTGTTAGACAGTGCTTCTACGCGGCCGATATTTCTTTCGACATTGCTATGACCCGCGGCGTTTTGAGGGTATCGGATATGATCCCGAATTTGATTGTACTGATTTACATGATGTCCAGCTTTATGTTCTCAGTAACAATAATTATGTACTTAGCACAAAAACATTGTGGTCTGTGTTTTATTAAAGTTATTTATTTTATTTATGGTTACGATGAGAAATGAAACTTATGTAAACACGAGGTTATTATCTATCAAGTGAATCAAGAATAACATAAAGAGTGTAAGTAGAGCGCTCGTGGTCTCGCGGGCACGGCTCGCCCTAGCGCATTATGTTTTTGTCGTCCTAACTTCCATAACCGGGAAGGAAAGTTGGATTGATGTAATATTTACGTAATAATACTTACAACAATAACACATAAAAGAGATATTTTCGTAACTTTACTACAATAGAATATCTTGACGGTGTCGTGGTTCAGATTATACGATTGATAAGTTCGAATCAGACGACGTTAAGCGTCAGTACGATCTTAGTTCTTTAAAAATTATGAGTTTAGTAACCTGCGCCTCGGAAGTCAGCTCTTTTTACTTTACAAAAGCAGGACTGCATAAAGAAAAGTCTGAAATGAAAACCTTCAAAAGATTCATTTTAAATTGAGTCTGTTACAAAAATACACGGCTTCCGTGCAATTTCATTATTATGCCATGAAACAGGGTGGTTTAAAATTACGGGGAGGTGGAGGAAGGGGGGATAGTTAGTTCTACAATTTATCGTAAACTGACCGTGTGGATTTAATGATGTTGTGTAATATAATGTTCCCGGGCAAATCAATCAATAAACTCGGCCGGCAAAGGGTTTATTTAAAGGTGCTGATAAAATTGAGCATTCACTTGTATAGTAGAGCATTCTTGCGAATGGGAAAATCATAACGCGCGGGCCCATCAATTCGAAAAACAGTATTTATATACTAGATCAAAAATAATCAAACACGTGTTTTTGGATTTTTCGAAAATCGCCCCTCAAGTTGGTGAAAAGGGGTATTCAAGTTTAAGGGAAGGACTTTAAGGCGTCTGGCAGAATGATTGGCCCATCGGAATGGTCTGGGAACTTACAAAAGGTCTTGAAATAGTACCATGAGTAATATCATGTAAAATTTAAGCTTGCTAAAATGACGTAGTTGAGTAAGGTTTTTATCCACCTTTAGGTCGCGCTACCTGTGGAACGGCCCCGCTTTCGAGCTAGTAAGTACGCATACTGTCTTAACTTTATAGTAGACTACAAACCCACAAAATTACAGCTTTGCTAAAATGACGTAGGTCTGGGGTAGTGTTGCCAGGTCCGATTTGCTGTAAATCGGTACATGAGGTCAAAAAAATCGGGATTTAGGGCTGCAGATCGGGACAGTAAACAAAAAATAAGGGATTTTAAGTCTATTTTGATCTTACATAACAAGTAATCAGTCTTGCTAGACTAGTAGTAATTTTAAAATAAAACCGTACCTACTTTAAATGTAATTGACGCACTTGAGAAGAATAAAGAACTTAAGTATTAATATAAAGTATTTGTTTGTTTTTATTAAAATTATATTTTTTATTGGACTTTGCCGTTCTTATTTTCATTTTTTGATTAATCGGGACATTTAGCGTCCCGATCAGGTACAAATCGGGACGCGTCCGAAGACCCCTGAAAATCGGGACGTCCCGCGCAAATCGGAACACCTGGCAACACTAGTCTGGGGGCACTGGGATCTTGGTCTATAACATACACACAAAGAAAATTTTTTTAACGGCCAACGACTAGAGCGTTCGCTAGAAAAATCGTGAAAATGAACATACGTACGAGTTTGTTTCTATTCGTTGTTCAGTTCAACTAAAATTAAAAACAGCGAATGTTCGATGTTCTGTTATAAGTGAATGCTCAAGTTTATCAGCACCTTATTACTGCTATACCATGTTTACTGTATGTATCGTAATCATCTCATCGATATTGTTTTGTCAGTTTCAAGAATAATGTTGGTCATAGATTAGTTTATAGCCTAATAATGGCATCCAATTGCATGTACAGTCAGTTATAACAATTAACTGAACCCCCCTTGCACAAATGGTTGAGATGTTTTAGAAAATGAATCGATAGAATTTTATGATTCTTTAATATTTTAAGTTATTTGAGGTAAGTGAATAAAATATAAAAGAATTATGACAAAATACGAGTATCTCTCATAAGAATCTTATTCTAAAAAAATCTTAACCATTTCTCAACTATAAGTACTTATGTGTTTGTGAGTAATGAGATTGTCTGCCGTTATATAGATGTCAATGGTGTTATCTACGGTAAATGTAAAGAATTGTACCTACTCGTATTGTACATGCTGAGATGATATAGTTTACAATTTCCATTGATGTATCTTTAGACATAATTAATAATAGAGATATTATCCTGAAAGAAATATATGTGACGTAAATATCCCCTTGAAATATTCCGGTTCGTTATTAACTATATATTTTATGTGTTGTCGTAGTATTAGCGTAATGAACTGAGGGAGCTTTCTCCTAAAATATATACTCGCACTTGCTTAGGGGAAAGTGTAGCAGTTAAGATAAATTAATGCGTCAATTTGAAGTGAGTGGTCGTCAATAAAGTGAGATGCGGGCTGGTCAAACACACGAATATCATGCCAAAGTTATACGTCTGAAACCGACTCACATAATTATGTACAAGTAAAATAAATATACACTATATATAATATAATATTATAAAGAGGAAAGATTTGACATAAGCTAGTTAGATAGCAAAAGCTAGTAGTTATTAAGTCAGAGGCACACGGAACTTTGAAGATTTTTTCCGAATTATTTTAAGTGTTATTGTAATTTATGTTGTCATACATGCCCAGTATTGAAGATTCTGCACTATTCATAAAATAGTTCATATCCTAAAGTTGCAGTCATTTAGTTGTGTAAAGTGATTCTATCACTTTTCGTACTTTTCGTGACTGTACTGTGGATCTACATTGTCACAGTTATACTAAGGAAACCAACAATTTAAAATATGTCACTCTCAAAGACTCCTTCTTAGTTTCTGCTTACCCCCATGAGAACAAGGCGTAAGTTTATTTATGCATGCATACAAACCTACATCTATATGAAAAAAACGAATAAGTAAGTTTTACGTTATAATGAATTTAATTACATCTGCATTCGAGTTACGAAGAAGTTTTTTTTTCTTATTCCACCTGTTGTGTTGAAGACTGAACAGCTTGGCAACCCAGTTTTTTTTTAACATTATCGAAAAAGTATAACTTATATCTTTATTCGTTTTTGAAACTTATGATTTTAATTTAGGAAACACATAAAGGTCAATTCCCACCGAGACGTTATGCCGTGCGCACATTTCAATAGAGCGACTCAAAATTTGACTTCAATTACAAAGAAAAAAAATTACAAACAGAAAATTAAAAGATTTTTCTTTTGACGTAATTTAGAAGTGACGCTACGTTTCTAGAAATGTTTACATTTCTACTATCGTCGCGTCTTGGTGTAAACTGACCCTAAAAATGAAAAAATATATATTGAAGTGAAAGTCTACAATCGGTAAAAGGGTCTGGGTAAAAAATGTATGCCTGCAAAGATATGTCTTTTTAACCGACTTCAAAAATGAGGAGGTTCTCAATACGGTTGTTATTTTTTACGGATGTACACCGATTACCTTGAAGTTTCTGATCCGATTTGTGTGATTCTTTTTTTTTTCGATAATTTTTTTTTTCGAAAAATTTCTCTGGGTTTGGTTCAGAAGTTTTTATTTTATGAGAATTTTTCGCTCATTGTGTAGTTGCTACGGATTACAAAGTTCTAGTGGACGTAAGAAAATTGTGTATTTGATAAGAAACTGAGTTGAATATTTGAACTAAAAATAATAAAATAACCAACCACGAAAAAGAGTAAAATAAGTTTTCTTTCGGAAGTCAGTGGCAAAAAGTCTATGAATTAAAAAACAATGTTTTTGTTAACTGTACATAGGCAGTGTAAAGTTACGACATAAACAGTGCAACCTTCAATCGGGTTGTAACTGGGGGGTGGATGATGTGGTTTCCCCGAATCACTCCCGTCTCGAAACCTCAGCCTATGGGGTTGTCGAGTGATTTCGTTACCTAACCGAGCGCCGAGGCCCAATCAAATCATTACAGTTCACATAATGTGCATAGCAAGGCGACAGCTATAGTTGCATCGCTTAGCATTATTATATCAACAGATAAGATCTTCTGAGAAAAATCTGGCTGTTTAAAGAAAATTCTGTACTATTGTTTTGCATCATAATTTTATTCTATATTTTTTTTTACAATGGCATAATAAGACTGAAAAAAATATATAGGTACATGTCGAATTGAGAACCTCCTCCTTTTTTTCGTCGGTTGAAAAGAAAGCTTTGTTGTAAAACATTACCGATACTGCCATAATTATGCAAATGATAATGCTATTTAATTTCATAAGTTAATTTAATAATAATTATAGAGTATAGAAAAGATTTTTAAAATTATATTTTTAAAGGTTTTTTTAGAGGTTTTATCATCGACGAATCATATTAACCTATTTTGTCAATAAATATAGTTTGAATCCGTCAAAATAACAAATATCAAGTACCATGGATATGTATGTTTACGCGAATGTGAACCTAATTGAATTTGATTGTCTGTAATAAGTATAGGGTGGTTCATAATTCAAATTCGTCGATTGTACATCGCTGGACACCTTGCATATTGCACGCTTTATGAGAAGCTTAGGTTTATTTTTTTTCAAAAAAGATCACGTACGTAAAATGTACCGACTGATCGAGAGCATATAGGTAGGTACGGGGATTTATCAACATCTACCTATAAATAAATGCTCCAACCCTTCTCTGCGACCCCTAACACCGCAAATTATTTTTCACGGATCGATCCAACCTTTAACAGTCTATAATTATTTTTGGCAACAGCCCTACCTCGGAATCGTGTCAAAATGGCTTGTTGGGTTTTCAAACGTAGATTTTTTCATAGTCGTTTAATAAATTATGACTAAGAGCAAAAATGTTAGAGATAATATCTGAGTAAATAATATCAATGTGCTGCATAGACTTAAGCATTCACTTGTAACATAACATAGAACATTCGCTGCGTCTCTTCTGTATGTTTTGCGTCGCGACGCTTCTATACATTTTGTATGAAAGGGACGCTGAAGAGATAAGTCTCCGCTCCGTCTGCGTCTTTCGTCTTTTCTGTGTGGCTAGCGCCTAACATTCGCAAAAATGCTCATCATCAAGTAGACGTGGGCGCCGCCTTAAAAATTCTCGGCGGCGGCGCGCTGACCAATTTCAATCGGCGGCGGCGTGGCGCCGGCGGCGTAGGTTTTTACTACCTTCAACTAAAACTCAAAATCTACTCCCTGTCTTCTTTAAGCCGGGACGACAGGAAAATGTCAGTCCTATACATCCAGTACAGTAAATACTTTATCAGGTCATCAGGTACAAAAAAAAAACGATTTTTCCAAAGGGACACTTTAATAACGTCGTAAAAATTTTTCAACATAGACACAGATAATCTAAACATAGATACTAATTCAAGTTACACCGTCAGAGAAGCGAGAACTCAATAAGAAAATAAGCAAGTTGGTACGACGTGACCTCGAAACTACCAATACAAGCCGAATTGAAAAGGCAATAGAAGAAAATCGGGGTGCTAAAGTGTTCGCCCAACAGCTGAAACGCTCGTATCTGACGAAGCTTAGATCACCTATTGGCCAAAACATAACCTCAAAGCTGGAGATCCTAGCTGAGATAGAAGACTTTTATGGCCGGTTGTTCGACAGTCGTGGTCCACAAGCCACCTTTTCAGAGGATAGCCGAGCCACTCTGACCCGCCACTACACCGATGAACTGCCGGAAATAAGCCTAGATGAGGTAGAGTTGGCCGTCAGGCAGCTTAAAAATGGAATAGCCCCGGGTGTGGACGGAGTCACTTCGGAGCTTCTGAAATCAGGTGGAAAGCCCGTACTTCGGGAGCTCCAAAAGCTATTCAACTCTGTTTTAGACACCGGGAGAACTCCAAAGGCATGGAACAGGACTCTAGTGATCCTCTTTTTCAAGAAGAGCGATAAATCCCTATTGAAAAACTATCATACTTATCGTATCGCAACTCTTTTCCTGCTGCACATCAATGACCTACTTCAATCTAGTATTGTTGGGTACGCAGATGACAGTACAGTTTCAGAGAGATACGTGTCCAGCGCAAACACCATCGGGCATGAAGTTTGTTCCTTGTGGCCATGGTTGAGCGGACAAATTATGCCTTAACCTTGTCTATCAGTGGGGTGATGACAATTTGGTCTCTTTTAACGACACCAAAACACAGGCTTGTCTTTTTACCGCAAAATGGAGTCGTTTGGACCAAATTCCTACTTTTCAGGGTGCATCTGTACCTCTGAATGACCGACTCGAGCTCCTAGGCATGGAGTTGCCCTCTAGTCTCAACTTTGGAGCCACCATTGTGTTCAAAGCCCGACTTGTGGCCAAAAAGCTGGACATCCTAAATAGAGTAAAGCGGTACTTCACGTCGCGGGACTTTTCAAATTACCGTGACCCTGGAACGTAAAGGGCTATTGAAGGATACCGTAGATTTTAGTCAGTACAAGTCTGACAGTCCCTCCCGCTCTGCCCTGGGTGGGAGGACTCATTTGATGATTTTACCACGCTAAAAAAAGCAGTACTTCACGCCTGGACAGCTTTTAACTTTTTACAAAGCACAAGTCCGATCCTGCCTGGAGTATTATAGCTACCTTTGGGATGGCTCAGCTATATACCAACTTGCCGCTCTTGACTCAGTGGAATGCAGAGCTAAGAGGCTCATTGGCGACGTAAAATTGGTGGTGCGAAGCTCCATAGCTTGACTCATCACCGCAAGGTTGCCTGCCTGTCGGTCTTCTACAGATTATACTTCGGAGAGTGAACCCAAGAACTCCACGATCTCATCTCAACAGGCCCCATCTATCATCGCACATCTAGACGCACGGCAAATTACCATCCTTACCTTATTGCTATACCACCAATTCGCACTAAGCGTTTCCAAGCGTCTTTTATAATGCGGACAGCGAAGGAGTGGAACTCTCTGCCTGCGTCTGTGTTTCCGAACACATACATTAACCCTAATCTCTTCAAAGATAGAGTGAACAGGCTTCTTCTGGGTAAGCTCACTCCATTGTCGACCTTGTCTTAGTCACTCCTGACCTAGACTGAGGTCAAGAGCAAACCCATTGCACATAAAAAAAATCGTCCCATATCACTCCTGAGCCATGTCTATAAACTGTTTTCGAGGGTCATCACAAATCGTCTCGCAAGAAGACTTGACGAGTTTCAGCCTCCGGAGCAGTCTGGGTTTCGCGGAGGATTTAGCACCACACAATGAGGCAGGTTATACAGAAGTCCGAAGAGCATAACCAGCCCCTGTACATACTTAGCATTTGTGGATTATGAAAAGGCCTTTGACTCAGTTGAAACCTGGGCTGTTCTGCAATCACTGCAACGATGTCAAGTGGACTGGCGGTACATCGAAGTGCTGAAACGTCTCTATGACGCCGCGACTTTGAGTGTCCAAGTACTGAACCAGCAGTCTAAACATACCCTGCTGCGCAAGGGGGTGAGACAGGGGGATGTTATATCCCCGAAACTATTCACCAATGATTGTTGGAATATTAAGTCAGTCATTTTGGATGAGTCAATCACGAAAGCAAATACACGTCTTTACGCCACTCACGCCGCGCGGTGAATGTCGGCGGCGGCGGCGGCGTGCGGAGTGCACACGGCGGCGCCGCGCCGGCGCGGCGCCCATATCTATCATCAAGTGAATGCTTGCTCATGTTTATCAGTATCTTTATATTCAAGGACATAATGTAGCGCTTTATAAAAAAAATTGCAGATGTAGATTGTTTAAAAGGAATACTACAAATACGAAAACTTAAACAAAATACCATACCATAACGGTAAAAAAAAAAAACTGATGGGGAATTCTCAGCGGCGGCGGCTAAAGGTTGTAAATGAAGAAGGTTTTTTTTTTCATCAAATGAGTCCTCCCAGCCAGGGCAGGGCGGGAGGGACTGTCAGACTCGTACTGACTAAAATCCACGGTGTCCTTCAGTAGCCCTTTATGTTCCGGGGTCACGGTAAAGCCTCCTGCAGACACACGCGATTAATCGCGCTGCGACAACGAGCCAAGCTAATTTCCACTCTAAAAATACTGCGAATGGACCGCGACATGTGGCCCCGCGCGATTAATCGCGTGTGTCTGCAGGAGGCTTAATGCTAATGAGATAAGTCCCAAATGAAGAAGCTAGAAATGAAATGGTGTATTCTGTAAACATCTGTGTAAACATTTGATTAAACTAGTAATTTTTGTATTAAAATATGAAAAATGCTACCACCAAGTAGGTAGGTAATAATTATGTAGAGTGTGAACACGCCGACTCCCTTGATATTAGTACTATTTATCATAGCCACCTTGACCTAAAGGTACGTATCATTCGAACAGTTATATCATAGATACTGCGTTTAATTTACCTCCCTACCTACTAGCTGACCCGGCAAACTTCGCGCCGCCACAGAATCAATCATTTTTTATTTATCATATTTACTCACCTCTTTAACCTTACCAAGACTTCACAAAAAATAATTCAAACCAAAATTAGCCAAATATGTCCAGCCGTTCTCGAATTTTAGCGAGACTAACGAACAGCAATTGATTTATCTAAAAATAGATTTATTTACTTACATAGTAAAAAGCAACTCTCAACTATAAGACTCGCTGTATATTTTGCTTAGTTACCTATTTTAAATGATTACGTAAATAACTATAAGGGCCTTACTTATAAACATTGATTAGACGTTACTTATCTTAAATAGCTCTTAAGTCACTTATTGCCATCTCTATTCATTAAAATAGAAATGACAAGGACAGGTGATATTTAATCGGTAGCTAAGCAACACAAGTTTTTATAAGTAAGGGGGTAAGTGATGATGAGTATCAATAAGGTAATGTACCATTGCAGTAGGCACATAATAATGTAAATAAAACCGTATAATTAAAAGTTCTGAATTGAAGTCATACATAAATAATAAAATTATTATCAACCATCGTTGTGCTACTCCCAATAAGTAAAGATTGCGCTAGCTAGACGAAACAAAATTACCTTGAAGCATTCAAATGTCGCCTTTGTAGATGTTTCACGGCTCGGCACGGACAGGAAAGTCCTCGATACGCCGGCCGGGCCGTACTAACCGGGAAAGTTTTAAAGTGAACAAACAATACAATCCAATTTCTTCAATGCTGCATTTAGCTTCGCCTGCACAATAATTATAATAAACGCGAACCGTTCTGCAATTCGTTTCGCGAGTCGCGGCCGAGCGGCGAGCCGGCCGACCAGTCCAAAGTGCGAGCCACTTCAATGATATTGCGGCATAACATGCGTACTGCCTCACCACCACTAAATGAATGAATACTCTATGAGGTCGCGTGAGTGACGCGCCATCATCATTATACTAAATATGAGTGTTACGTCATTCGTATCAAACACAAACACGCTCAAGGGAAAAGTAAGTAAGAAATAGTTAGCAGAAACAAGTTCTCGGTCACATCGCTTATCGGTTATCATTCCTCGCTGTGAATACATGGTCGTTGTTCTTCTAGTGTAGTGATGTTGAAAGAAACGAGTAGGTCACATTCTTCACGAGTATGTACTTGCAGGACAATGATAGATTGTGACTAGCTACCATTTGTGAAACATACTTCAGTTTCAGCATTCATTGTATCACCGGACGTTACTATTCATAGTCCCAATATTGAGGTTAATATGTAAAACTTAACATTTCATATACGTTATTTATAGTGTTGCTAAAATCTCGGCCCACGGTCTTACCTTGTTTACACCACCAGCCAGTCGATGACTGTTCTTCCGTTGAAGCTGGTTCATAGCATGAATCATATCGCATCACAATCATTGTTTGTACAACCGGATTAGTTTATCGTCTCATAAACAAAACTTAGCAAAAAATATTACGAAATCTCTATTTATGGTGTTAGGAGACGCGCTTCCAAACTTGTCTTGGCGTTACATAGATCTCGTGACGGCCCGTGGTTTTAACAAAAATGGACACAGGAAACTGTTTCGTATTATTTCAACACAAAAATCTGTTAGGTATCTATGTAAAACATATGTGTGGTATATTGAGAACAACAGATAACAATTTTATTGACTTTAATGGTCCCTGTTAAATCAATTCGAGTCGGATAGTTTTAACCAAATTATAAATTATATTCGCTTTACATAACAGGGAACCTGAAAAAAAAATACTGTTAAGCAATTTAAATACAAGCTACAGTTTATTATTATTATTACACATATACATATATTATTTTATTTACCTTATAATTAACCTACATATTTCAATATCATAGCATAAATGCTCATTCAGTAGCTAAAGGTAAACCTTTAGCTACTGAATGAAACTGTTTCTGAATGGTCAATTCATATAGGTACGAGTAAACAGGATAAAATCTATGTAGTAGGTAGATGTCATGGATTTTGCATTGCAAAACAACTAGGCAGTAAATATAGCATTTTTATAGTGGTTAAATCATCAAATGAGTCCTCCTGGGGCGGGGCGGGAAGGACTGACAGACTTATACTGAATAAAATCCACGGTATTCCTTCAATAGCCTAGAGTCTTTGAGATAATCCCGCAACCCCGGCAAAGAAGCATAAAGCAAAAAATGAAGCATTCATTTAAATACGTTGAGATTTTATTGTATTGCTATAATTTCACCAACATTTTAGGTAAATATTTCAGAGTTCCGTATCAGCCACCAGGAAAGCGCAAACATGTTTGCAAAAGTTAATATTATGAATATGGTTGCTCTTCAGTAAACATTTATTTATAATAACCCTTCTGGGTTATCTCATTTTATTTCTTGAATGGATTGCTAAACCACAATATTTTAATAACATAAAATGTACGGTTCGTTGACCGCGCGATCCCATATTTTCCAATTCAAATAAAAATTAGTGCATTCATAGTTTTTCATTAACACTGCATCATCATAATCATCATCAACCTATAAATGTTCTCACTGCTGGGACACAGGCCTCCTCTGAGAGAGGGAGTGGGCCGTAATCCACCACGCGGGGCAGTGCGGGTTGATGGATGTCACATGTCTTCAAATTTTTATTTCTAGGACATGCCGGAATTTTCATTAACACTGCAAAAATTGTTTACAAATATTAGCTCTAAGCTGCCTTTGAGCTTTTTAGCTCCAAACGTAGGAAGGTTAAGTTTAAAATTGATGTTATATTTTAGATATTATAGGGTATATTTTTGCAAACAGAATTTTCTTGGGCATCGCGGAAAGAGGACAGGGTGATGTGGCGCATCCTGGGAAAGGCATAATGTCCAGAAGTGGACTGCGATAAGCTGAGAGTACGTTAAGGCATTTTATATAAGATTTAAGTTCACCCAGTGAAGGTACAGGTAGGTAGTTCTTTCGGGTATTAACCGGGAGATTTCTGTCCGTCTTATCTTATCTCGAACTTGAAGAATTTGCACTATAAGTACTACCAATTTCCTGACTTTGCTTTGTTTTAAACTAAGTATTATTCTAATCTGTTGTACATCTTAGATACATCATGCATCAGTTATTCATTTAATTTACTAACAGCTCGCCCTGGCTTTTCAAAGGTGCAATTTAAAAATAAAACTCAGGAACAATATACAGTCAGTTTCAAAGAAAACTATCCGCCCTTTAGTAGTGACATCAGTACCAAAGGGGGTTTCCTTTTCTTTGCAGCTTAAGTATTGTACCAATCTAAATTGAGTAAGCTTACTTCTTCACTAGGATTACCATCTAAAAAAAAATTCCATTAGTGTAGGAGTGTATTGATAAAATTGCTTGTTTTATGTCCTAAAAGTATTTGATGGACAAAATATATTAAAAATGTCTAAACATGTTTAAACTGGACAGATATCGTATAATTATGTAGCAATCGACATGATTTATGTTTATGTATGTCCCAACATGACTCTTGTGGACATGTTTACACTATAAACGAATTTTTGAATTTAATTTGAAACTGAAAGACAAACGATGACAGTGAATAGGTTCATGCTCAACCCTCTAACAGTTGCAAGTCTGCAACCGAACTATATAAGGTTCTATTTCGGTTTCAACGCTAATATATATCGTACCCTTATTGCAAAAACCGATTATCTGCATTTTTAACCAATTTTTAGTTAAATATAGTAATCGAATCCTCAAGTCACGACGAAGCTACAGGTAAAACCCTTTATCGCTCGAATTTTTATGCAGATAATCGGTTTTTGCAATAAGGGTACGATATTATCTATGATTTCATAGATGATTCTCGATTGCCACTCATAATTTGAGCACCAGTGGTGGATATCGAAATTATTTTTAAAAAATAATTCCGTTTGACCCGCCCGGGGTGGACAGGCCGAAAATTATAAATATTCTTCCCAGAACCACCCATTTTTAGCTAGCTGTTATAGAAACGTGAATTTAAAGAGTAACTGAGGTACCTGAGGGGACTGAGATTAAAATAACATAAATCAAATCTAAGAAATAAATCTGAACATACATAATTATACCTAAATATCTCGGTTGTGTCTATATTCGTACGTTAATCTCCTAAACCAGCCAACCAATTTTATTGAAATTTTGTGAATGAATAGTTGGTTCTATCTTAAAATATGAAGAGTTGTGGAGTATGGACTTCATAGGTGGTGATGTTGTTACTAAATTACATCCCTGCGAAATCGCGGCATGTCGCTAGTAATATTATATGTATAAACACATTGTTTCGAAGAATTTTTATACATTGCACGCCACAGATTGATTTCAGCAACTGCGAAATTCTAGTCATGAGCTATTTAAGGTGTTATGTTATTGTAAAATAATACTTGACTTATATAATATTACGCTGATATGAAATTCATTGTGTGTGTTCGTCTACAGCTATGTATTGGTATAGTAGTCACGGAGTGTCGATTATGTAGATACACACGTCAAAAAAAGTTTTAGAGTTATTCATGTACTTACACTGATTTCATACAGCGAAAGAATAAAGTGGATATGCCCTAAATCCCGGGATTACTTTTAAAGAGCAGAAAAATCCAATGATTTATTAAATAAAAAGTTATTTACTTTTACACAATTTATTTGTCTAATCTATCTCTGATGTTTTTATTATTATTATCTCTTTATTCATTTTTTTTACTTATAAATTACATTTTTAAATATTTTTACAAAAAAGAAATAAAAAACATTTAAAAATATAAAAAATAGCAGTCTACCAGGACCGGGAACAGGGTCCGGGCCGCCGGTGGTCAGGGCTCTTGAGAGAGGAACCTCCTAACAATACGCGCCGTGTCCAAAAGTACTGCCTTCTGAATCAGGCGCCTGATCCAGCTGCCAAGCGAGAGCCTCCTCAGATGTTGTTCGAGGCTCTTGGCAATTAAGCCATTGGCAGACACGACTATCGGCACAATGACTGCTGTATTCACGTCCCACATGTCAACAACCTCGCGGGCCAGATCAAGATACTTGAATTGTTTATCCTTTTCTGCCTTCACGAGGTTCTCATCATGCGGGACCGTTATATCAACAATCATTGCGCGACGCTCCGATCGATCTATCACCACAATGTCAGGCTTATTGGCAACAATAGTCCTGTCAGTGATGATAGGTCGATCCCAATACAACGAGATATTGCCATTTTCGAGAACTGGGTCGGGCGCATACTTATAGTATGGCACTTCCGATTCCACAAGATTGTACTTCAAAGCAAGTTGCTGGTGGATAATCCTGGCGACGAGGTTGTGTCTGTGCAAATATTCTCCGTTAGCCAGACGAGAACACCCAGAAATAATGTGTCGGATCGATTCTCCCGGACGGTGGCATGCCCGACATATGTCAACCGTGTCATCCTTCACAATGTATTTCCGGTAGTTATTCGTCATCATAACTTCGTCCATAATTGCACAGACAAAACCTTCGGTTTCCCCAAACAGGTCACCAAAGCGCAGCCAGGATACGGACGCTAAAAAGTCTACATCGGGACCATGTAATGCCCGGTAAAAGCGTCCGTGAAGCTCCTTGCTCTGCCATACCTCCTTTCGGTCATTAGTGTCTAATACTTTAGGTTTGCGCCAGTTCTCGTTAGCCAAGGAGAGCGGAGTAAGACCCTTGTCCACTGTGACCACATCTCGGTGCATCCCCACGTCGGTTTCTAGGAAATATTCCCTGAGACTGCATACCTCACGGTTGTGCAGGTTCTTAGCATTAAAGAAGCCACGACCCCCACACTTCCGCGGGATATACAGCCTCATCACCGACGACCGTGGGTGATGCATCCGATTTGCAGTCAGCAGTGAACGGACTCTCCTATCCAGGGCGTCAAGTTCTGTCTGAGTCCATTTGAGTATGCCGAAAGAATACATCAACACCGGCATGACCCAACCGTTGAAAGCGCGCACCTTATTGCCACCTGACAAAAGACTGTTTAGCACTTTATTCAGGCGGCCAAAGAAGCGCTCCTTCAACGATTGTTTCATGTCAGCATTATTGATGCCTAATGCTTCCGACATACCCAAATATTTGTAGGTCTCTGTTGAAGAGAGGGATCTGAGGTGTATGGAATCCGAGAGTTGAGTTCCCTCTGATTCCATAATCTCTCCTCGCTTCACATGCATGACTGCACATTTGTCCACACCAAATTCCATCCTGATGGCGTTACTGAAAGTTTCCGTTACCTTCAGTAGCTTCATCAGTTGCAAGTTGTTGGGGGCAAAGAGTTTCAGATCATCCATGTAAAGAAGGTGAGATATGACCTGACCACCTCTCTTCAACCGATATCCTAGCCCCGAACCCTCCAGCAATGTGCTGAGCGGGTTCAAGGCCAGACAAAACCACAAGGGACTCAAACTATCACCCTGGAATATGCCACGCTCAATCCTTATCGGTTCGCTGCTACCTCGGACCTGTCGACATCCTGGATAGCGAAGGACTGTTCTCCAGCTCCCCATACACGACATCAAGAAGGTACGTAGAGATATATCAACTTTATACAACTCCAGCACCCTCATGAGCCATGTATGGGGCACCGAATCATAGGCCTTCTTATAATCTATCCAACATGCGGACAGATCTTTTCGGGAGCGACGAACCTGTTGGCTAATGGCCATATCAATGAGGAGGAGCTCCTTAGTACCGCGAGACCCGTTCCTACATCCATTCTGAGAGGCAGACATGATAGAATTAGTCACAATATGTTGATTGATTTTAGCTCTCAAAATGGATGTAAGAACTTTATAGACCGTTGGTAAACAAGTAATCGGTCTATAATTTTTGGGTTCCGCGGTACTACCCGATTTATGGAGCAGGTGGGTCATTCCTGTTGTCAAGAACTGGGGCAGTGACCCTGACTCTAAGGCTAATTGGAACTGGGATGCCAAGCGGACATGTGATCTTTTAAACCATTTGATCCAGAAGTTGTGCAGCCCATCCGGTCCTGGGGATTTCCAATTAGGCAACGGATGGACTGCACAAGCTACATCGTGGGGGCTGATGGTAATTGCCCCCATTTCTGGAATCTGATCACACGTTCGTTCGATCTCCCGGGTCCAATCGCCCTCAGTGTGACTGACAGGCACCGACCAGATGCTGCGCCAGAATGAACTCATGGCGTCATCATCCGGTAGGGGCGTGTCAGTCACGCCTTGGTCCGGTCGCTCCCAAGCCCTATAGACCCACCTTTCATCGCTTTGGAATGTGCGATTCAAAGTGTATCGCTCCACTCGTCGCTTGTACCGACGAATACGGTTTGCCCATGCACAAATCTTCTGCTTCAGGAAGTCGATACGTTCTGTGACGCGGGCCAAATATTCACGAGGGTCGATATCAATCCCCGCAAACGCCCGCCTCACAAAACGCATCACTCTAGGTCGAGTATTACCCTCCCTGAAGCAGTGCAATTTGCCGATGAGTGCTCTAGCCTCACCGACACGCCGCTCAATCCTGCACTGCCAAGCTGGAGTTGCTGGTTTTGGTCGTGTAGCTCTGTCGCTGTCTGGAAATTTAACGTGAGCTACACGACATGCCGCTACAGCTGCACAATACAAGATTGAGTGGGTGTCGGTAAGATCCTTACTGCTGTCAAAACAATTTGACAGCTCCGAGTCTAGAGCACACATAAGCGCCTTGTTTTTATTGTGCATAGGCAAACGAGGTAAACGTGGTCTAAGTTCCGGCGGTACGGAGCGGTACTCCCGGAACGCACTCTCCAAAGCGCTCCTCAATTGTGCGTTGCATTGGGTACTCACGGATATAACTTCGTCATGATCCTCTTCACCAATGTCCTCAGACCGCGGCGGCACACTGGAAATGTTTTGTAGTTGCACCGCAGTCAATGGCAAGGCAGGATCAGTAACTGGGTTACTCCGTGATTCAGAGCGTAGTCGATCAAGTACTGTGTCATTCAACATATGGTTACGTTGAATGACCCGTACCTGATCCGATAATCGTTGCGCCGTTACGTTGACATCTGGTTCCAGCACCTGAAACAGAGACAGCATTCGACCACGGTACGCAGTCAAGTTGCTTCCCCCCTCAGTAGCCCCATAATATGCGCGCATGACGTTTTCATTAATGGACTGAGTCCATCGCATGCGCGACACATTTCCACCGGCAGCGGGGACCCTGTTCGGGGCCTGTTGGCCTCGAGGTCCCAAGCCCGCTGGTGGCCGTCCTCTGCCTCGTCGTCGCGGTGGTGGTGGTGGTGTCGACGGCGGGGAGTAAAACTCGTCGCTGGAGCTCGACGCGGCTGTAGCTACCGGTGACACGGCGTCCATGGGTGAGGCGCGTCCCGGCGGCTGTAAGGCGGAGCTCAGCGACGGGCCCGGAGATGTTGGGAGTGCCTGTTGCTGTTTAGTCCGACTTCTTGTAATCATTTGGATGATGGTGACATAACTATGATTTCATTTTCGTTCATTTCTGGTTATGGTTCATTGTCACAATATTGCAGCAATTTTTATTATTTTGTTTTTATTGTTGTAATAACATGTTTTAAATCCGGTTTATACAAAAAAATAATTAATATTGTAAGGAAATTGTAGAAGAAAATTTATACGTCACTCATGACAGACGTCGGACCACGTTATTATTATTATTATTATTTATTTGTAATACCGAAGATCCATATTAATATCAACATTTCGATGCAAGTACCTAATTCCGACCTCTGGTGATCACTAGCTTTAGCTGACAATTTTTTTTGGAAAAACAATTGAACTGTTTTATTGTTTACTAAATCTATAATTTTACATAGAGAATCTAAAAAGAAGAAGAAATTATAATATGATCGCAAACTTTTTTGATGTGTGTACATAGAAAAAGGTTTGATGGCCAATTTGAAAAGCTATGTTTTAACTTTTCAATTACCTATGCTATTAAACTTCTAGTAGTCATGTTCTTATATGGACTTCGACCGTTCAACTAGGAAGGATGGTGTCAATAATCTCCATATGACAACTGTTAAGTACTTGAAAATGACGTTTAGCAATAAATCTTTTTATTTATGTGGTAATATCATCAAATGAGTCCTCCCACCCACAAGGCAGGACGGGAAGGACTGTTAGACTTGTACTATTTAAAATCCACGATGTCCTTCAATAGCCCTTTACGTTCCGAGGCCACGGTTACCTGATAGTCCTGAGACCCGACAGGCAGCAATAAAACATTTAGTGCAAATTAATTTTTTGATTTTATCATCTTTTTACCTTGCTAGAGTTATTTTCATATGATAAATGTCTTTTTTAAAGCGTAAAAATATTTAAAAAGGCGTGCATGACGTCACAATATGGCGTCAGCATAACTTCCTTTCTAATTGACCCGCATAGTACATGGGGTTTTAAAATTAAATCCATCAAGTTTCTGTTAGGACTTCCCCCATCCCCTTGGGGCATCTTTTAATAGCATATGATATTTTTCTATCAACTGCAGCCAATCGATTTATAAATGACGACGTCTGAAATAACCTTCGCCAATGATTTTAAAGTAATTTCCTCAGGACCAGACAGCAAATCGGACGGGAGAGACAGCGACAAGCGAAATGTTTCCGCTGAAGACGATCACTGCTTAGTACTTAGACGTACTTAGAGGTTATATTGTCTGACCTCTAAGTACTGGCTGTCAGTAAGGCTAATATATCAGCAATATGTACTTTATTCAGGAGACCGATCTAATTTTGTACTCAGTCAATTTTGTTTAACCTTTAGGTATTTAATTAATTTCAGAGGAAAATTATATTTATATTATCAAAGGAAATGGATGGTAACTAGAACAATAAACAAAAAATATACGTGTCACATTGAGAAACTCCTCCTTTTTCTTGCAATTGCTTAATAACACCACGTTTCTTTAATTATGTATAATTATTTAAAGGTAATACGAGAAAAGCAGTTTTGGTTTCGTGTGATTCCGATTGTGACAGAAATAGTGAATTATAAAGATTGTTTTTACTAAAGAAAATTCGGGATAATATATCTTTCGGCTCCTAAAGTCTGAAAAACGTGAAAGGTTATGAATTTTCACGTTTCTGTGACTTAAAGTAATTTGATGGAAAAAAATGTTCCTCATTAGTACACGAGAGGCAGTTTTTCAATTTTCCATACAATAAACGTAGTTGAAATACAGAAATCTTGTGTTAATGCCTCTGGTCGAGCTCCACTGCTATACTGTGACTTATTGAGTAGTCCAAAGGTAGTAAGAGTAATGTGTGACTTGCTGTCCGATCAAAGACTATGCTCGGGTCGACGGCGCGTCGTAGGATGTAAGAGCTTTCAGCCCGGGGCCTTTTGGAGGAAAGCCTGCCGGGGTCACGGGACCGTCTTATTGTGTAACCGTGTCCCCGGATATAAGGGCTATTGGATCACCGTGGATTTTAATCAGTACGAATCTGACAGTCCCTCTCGTCCAGCCCCGGGTGGGAGGACTCATTCGATGATTTTACCTTGATAAAGAAAATTGGAGATCTAAAGGGGAGGCCTATGTTCAGCAGTGGACGTCCTATGGCTGAGATGAAGATGATGAAAGAAAAGGTAGTAAGAGTATATACCTTCTTTTTTAGGTATAGTTATTGTACCTTCTTACCATTAATCTAGGTTAAATACGTATTACGTATTTAACCTAGATTAATGGTGTGTTACGTATTTAACCTAAATTAATGGTAAGTGCTATTGACGGACACCGTGGATTTTAGTCAGTACGAGTCTGACAGTCCTTCCCGCTCTGCTCTGGGTGAGAGGACTGATTTGATGATATTACCGCGATAAAAAAAATGTGTGTGCTAGCTCATCAAATCAGTCCTCCCACCCAGGGCAGAGCGGGAAGGACTGTCAGACTCGTACTGACTAAAATCCACGGTCTCCTTCAATACCCCTTTACGTTCCGGGGTCACGATAATTACGACCGTGACCCCGGAATATAACCGCAATAAAAAAAGTGTGCCCAGAGATTAGACTAGAAATATGTATACGAACATTTTAGAGGAAGCTGTTTTCTCTAAAATTGACATAATTCGTCAGTTTTCTCTCTCCTCTCGATACAATTTTATTTAAAACAAGTACGTTTTGACAAAAAAGAAAAGAAAAGCGAAAAGAAAAAAAAAACGTTAACATACACACCAAAAATCGATAAACAGTGATAAAAATTGATTACTTGAAAATGGCGCAAAATGGTAACGTCAATTGTGAGGATGGGTCAAAATTACCTTTTTGAAAATTAAACGCGTGTAGTTTCCAGCTCGGTGGCCGTCACACTGATTTCTCGTCAGAAACGTTTAGAACACACTATTGGCTCCAGCTACTGCACAGAAGAGCAGCGTCGTACGCACACTTTCAAAAATATTCTAAATTCAAAACCAACCGGGTCATTTTGACCCAACCTCAATGACGCCGGGTTAATGCATGCTCGCGGGCATGTAGCATAACGCCTTTTTGGACGTGAACACTGATTTTGCGGAAACCTATGTCTGGAGCGAAGGGCTTTAAGTTCGTGAAGTTTGGCAGGCGCGCCGAAGTCAAGTGTCGAAAGCTTGCACAGAAACAATCATTTGTAACTTTCTAAGGTATGATTACAGGTCTCCCATATTTTATTGATTTTTTAATGCCAAGGCTTTCATGGAAAGTTTAATTTTCAGTTAAAGTATACTAAAATGCAAACTTAGGTGGGTACCTGCAAACTATTCGGTTGAAATTAAATGATGTTATTATCCTTTACTTTGTCAAGTATTAAGTAATCAGACAATTATGTACAGATATATTATTCTACTTACCGTTTTTGTGTATTGTTACTTTTTATTCAACCCACGAGTAAACTGATGCTACGGCGCATGCGCAAATGTATTATACTCCCTTTGGTCTACACTCTAACAGTAAATAACAATCGGACAATCTAGTATAAATAAATTAATGATCAATGTAAATGTAAAGTAGGTAAGTTTCATATTGTTCGTACTGAATAACAAAGAATTTCATAAAGCGGGGAGAGTGGAGTCTTAATTAAAATGAATTCCTGTGAGGAGCGAGTAGCGTCGTAACGAGCCATTTGTGGCTATTAGCAGAGAACAATTGAACGAACACGCGAGTGTAAGCAAGTTAACTGAAGATCAGGAAGCCATTTATTAACGTTTAAGAAAGAAAGGCGATAATTTTTTTTGGCCTTTTCTGAAAGTCAACGAAAAGAAATGGTATGCATGATTAGTACTACATTTGGAGCAATAGTTATTATGGCACAAAAGCTAGCCAAGTTATCTAAATTCAAAGATTCATGTTTCGATTTCCATACATTTATTGATTTCTGAGAATGCAGAGAACCACAAATTAAAATATACTTTCAGAAAAAGCTCAAAAATGTATGGAGAATGAATAATCTCCTACAGCAGCAGCCGCGTTTCCATAACCTTTAACTAACTATAGTTCATCTGTATCACTTTCTCGATACTCATTACAGGTTTCATCACACGTTCGGATATTGGCATGTTCCGGTATTATTTCCTGGTCCTTCCAGAGGCTTAGCGACGAGAACACTCGGAATGTCTATTTCCGTATGCGGTTCCTGGATCGATTTCAATTAATGGCGATACCTGTGCGTGATTTGGGTGGCTCGCTGATCTGTTCTTAAACCTTATTCAATTAATATCAACAACTTATGGGTCTAAAGTCACCACTTTACCAAAGTGGCTAATAACAATGTTGGTAAAATTGTTCTTTATCTACGAATTTTATCGCAATCAAAATTTGCTCAAGCAATAGAGTATAATTGATAGAGAACAGTTTTAGCAATATTGACATTAACAACGTTGATAAAGATTTTAGACCCGCTGTCCTAAATGTTCTTAGTATAAAATTCCACAAAAATTTATTCATCATAGTTTATATTTAAATTCTGAATAATGCAGAATGCGTCTTCCTAATCAATCTAAAATTTAAAATCATTAGTCCATTCAAATGTATTATGTAGAATATATTATAATGCTTAGTCGCTCTCTTACGTGTCAATTAACCGTGAAAATTCGATCTTCTGCAGTTGAAATGCATTTTTATAGAGCGTATCTAGTACCTACTCAATGCGTAACGACAGCGTTGCATGAAATATAAATGATGAAAGCAACAGACGATGTCGCATTCGTGGGAAAATGATCATTTGTTCTAAAAAATTAACTAAAGAAATTAAATTAATTGCTGAGGAGTATCTGTGGATAGTCGGCCTTCAGGAAGTTGTAACTGTAGACCGGAGTAGCCTGTAGCCATTTTCCAGAATATATTTTATCATAAAATCAATTAGGTCTAAAATTGCTTGTTATTGCGAGGGTGTGCTGCAAACAATAACTCTATAATCAACCTCTAGTACCGTGCAGGTAAATATCTTTGAAAGTTATTTATGTATCAAAGGAAGGTTTCCACTGAAGTTGTGCTCAAATGTTATAAAATTAAGCCTTATTTCATTTGCTGCGAACTTCAAAAAGTGACTAACAAGTAAGAACCATAAGTACCGGCAGTCGTAGACAAATATTGAACAAAAATATCAATGGCGAATGATTTTTTAATTTTTTCTTATCTTTTATACTTTTCCATGAGCGTTGAACTCTCCCCCGTCCGCACATAACATAAGTACCTACTTTAATTAATCGAACTACGTGAAGCGAGCGATCGAAGCTCAGTCATACGAAGCAGACAGTTAATTTGGAAAAATGAAATACTTATGAACGTTCAATAAAGTATTGTATAGGTACCCATCAAATATTGGATTATGAGCTCGAAGCATAATCTCCACGGAAATAAGTAATGTTAAAGTTGTAAAAACAAAAGTAAAGTAAAATTGTGTTTCGAAAAAGTTTTAGTAAAAAACAACAAAAAAAATATCGCGTCGATGGCAAAACACGTGCTTTTCGTGCTCACGTGATTTTTAAGAAGAAACAATATTAAATCGGATCTGTCCTGACAGTAGGCTAATGTAAATTTGTAATTGCGTGCCATCTTTAGTACGTAAGTACCATGCCATCAGTAGGAGTATTTGGTTTGATGGCCAATTTCGATAGGCCCCTCGAAATACTCATATTGCCAGATCGACTCTATGTATGTAAAACAATGGCCCACACACATTATCAATAATAATTAAGTAGAAGACGTTATTTTAATTGTTATTTGTATTGTGTACATGAACAATTAATAAAAAGCCGGTATTTAGTGGTGCATGCAAGTGTGCCGTTGGCGGATGGCGGCCTGCCGAGGGGTGGCAGGGAGCAGTATTGATCCACCCTCACGACTGCACCACCTGCCACTGCAACTTGGGAAATTCGTTTTTCTCACAATAAAATCGCTCGGACAATACCGGTATCCGGTATCAGTATTGCCACGTGCTCTTTGCTCGATCCATTTCTTAGATTACAATCCAATCTGCTGCGACAACCGCCTCACAGTTATCTCCTTTTTTCCATTCAATTATCTCGAACTTTTAAATCATTTGATTATTTGCTTTGATCCGTTGTTTGCAGTTAAGTCGCTTAGTTTCTTTTAACAAGTATTCGTATGTTTTTTTCAATATGAGAATGTACAAGTTTACTATCTACAAGTTTATTAAATTAAAAACAATGCGGTATCGTCATTATTTATTTTAATTCGGAGGATTTATTATCTATAGATAGTAATAATTTAAACAATCACAGTGTATTCTTTGCTTATCGTAGTTTTACATCCGTGCCAGCTACAAGAGTAAGCCAGAGAAACGAGTTAGTGAAGTGCGTGGGCGACACGCTGCCGACATCACCTGAACTGCATCACGATTGCAATCTTTTACAAACACGTTTTACTTTACGTACGCCTTTTGATTTACAAACAGTATCCAACTTCCCTCCGCTCAGAGCCATATTAGCACAGTAAACGCGAACATTCGTACAGAGATAATTTACGCGCGTCTGATGAAAGGAAATGCTCCGCATTCCCCATTTATAAGTACGTAGTTAAAAGTAAAAATATCTAGGAGCAACAAACGTCGGTGCCATGCACCACATGGTACATACTACATAGGCCGCAATTCAATAAGCATTACATATCTATCTGACACTATAATAATACGTACAATGTAAACGTGTTGCATTAATCATGCGAAATCTGTATTTATCACTAATATGTGGATATGACGTAAGTAAATGAAACACTGCTACGTGTGTATCAGGTATCGTTTGATACCTGATTGTGTAGTGGTAATGTGATTAATCCATCCTATGTCTCTAACCCTGTTGACATCCACTTAGATGGCGAACAATTAGGGATGCAAACGCTGGACGGTATATAAAATACATAGCCGATAATAGATTTATAGACACAAAGGGCTTCAGCGAGCCGCGTTTCGCAAATCTGGGTGAACTGCATAATCCGTGATCATGTGTGCGTTGCAAACAGCAGATTATGAATTCTCGTGAATTTACAATAAGGGTCAAAACAATATTCAGTAGAAGGAAAAATACAAGCAATGAGGAAATGTATCAGAAATTGAGGACACTATGACAGAAAATGCCATGTCGAATTAACAAGGGGAGCCTAAAAATAGTTAACAGTTACCTGGCTATTTTAAATTGAAGTTGTAGAATAAAATATTCCAGTTTTTATTTTCACTTTTATGTGAACGGGTCACCTACCTTCGTAGAGAATTGCATAGCACACCCAAAACCTTAATAGTGAGCTTCAGTTTATGTATGAAAAAAATAACTACACATTTTTACTTTTGAGGAATATAATTAAGTCTCGGTGAAAAATTAATTGCTTTTACCTTACTTTATCCTATCCTACTTTACCTATCGGGTGTGGTATGGCTATGTATCACACGCAGGATTGGCATGATTAAGAGAATAAGTTGTTTTAAAACACATGTTTAAAACAGTTTGAAATTAAACAGTGTCTTATAGTCGGTACCTACACGTTTTTCTACTTTTCATGGTGGATGAATGGATGTAAATTTTAAATAAATTAATATTTAGAAGTCTATATAGCTTGCTAATGCCATTTGAGTCGTTAGTTTTTTGAACTTTTGTAGGCATTGTAATTAAATAATATATGAATACTAAAAAAAACATATGATTGTTTTGTTTTTCTATGACCGTTTTTTGTAAATATTTAATTATTAACGGTGAATTTGAAATAATCTAGTCTAGAAATGAAGAATACATATTATTCTTATTTGTTTACAAGTTTAGACGTCGAATAAGGTCGAATTTAATTGAAATAATGCCCTGAACTAAAAAACACCACATGTTTAAAACAATTTGTACTGAAAGTTTTATAAAATTAAAAAAAAAAACTGATTTTTTTCCAACCTTGATCACATGTTCTTTTACAATATGACAATGTAACGTAAATAACGTAAAAAAATTGTGGAGAAATCCCGCGATGTGGCTTTACGTTTACAATTCACGTGGTAGCGACGAGGTGGAGGGTGGCTGCCGAAGGAGAGGGAAACGGTGCGAGGAGGTAGCGGCCAAGACCTTCAACTAGCGGTGCTATTGACCTGCAAATGGATTTTGTAACGTCATATGAACGTAATCGGGTGTTAACGAGTGCCTTCGTTTTCGGCGAGTACTCACGCCGCTGCACAATAACTTGCCAGTGTTCTCGTCACACCTCAGTACATTCTAGTCGCTCGCCACTCGGCTATCCGCGCATATTGTTCTAAATTGCTTTATCCTGGTCAGCTGGCTGTTAAGTGATTTCACATCCTGCATCACAGAACAAATCTTGTCAATTGATTGTTATATAACAATCGCTAAAGAGAGTAGAGATGTAGGGGTACATGTATAGTTGTGGCTGAGAGCAGACGAGAAGAAGCAACCACTTTTTCTCTCGCCAGAGGTTGTGAGTGGCGACAAACACAATGTAAGGCAAGACAATGGTGCAAATTTGGTGGCATCGTTCCTTCCGGCAATGCGCACAAGGTCTGGGTTGATCGGGTCGACGTCCTGCGCCCCGCGGCCCGCGCCGCCACCCCCGCGCCCCGCCAGCTGTCTCCGCCCGGTTATATTTAGACCGGATGGCGGAGTTCTCACTGAAACAGATTCTCCCCTCTGTTTGCATAACGCACCAAATTGTGTGACGGACTGACTCCTTTATTGCAAGACAATGATGGTCACCGAGTCCGGGTCTCGCTAAGCTTGATTCGTTTGCATATTATTAGGGAAAATTAAACGCGATTGTTACATCAGCAGCCATTCATAGGAGGTGAATAGAGCTTCGAAGCCACTAAATCAGGGAGCCTCAGGCCGTTCGTGCTCCATGGTGGTCATGACACAATGCATGCAACACATATGGTCGTGGACGTAAACTTGACTAAGATAGTAAATCAAATGGACGATCGATCCCAAAAAGGGCAATGTACCGTTAGCCGACTAATGCAGTAAGATGCAAACGGCTGCGCTTGCACAGTTAAGCACACAACAACATGACATATCGACGCGATTCTCACCACTAATGCCGGCGCATTATAGAAAGTAAATATGTCTCGACAGTAATGACTATGTTAATTTCGCCGCTCATGCGCGTTAGTCGGCCTAAACGATACTTGAAAAAACAGAGCCGTAGTCAAACAGTCGCATCTCGAAACGGTGTCGTGTTCAACAACGTTGTTTATTGAACAGATGAAAAGTAATGCGGGATTTATTCCGGGATTTAAAAGGATTTCTTGCGATATTACGTAGCTACGTTGCTTATTTATCGGTATATAATAAATAACCTTCAAGTAGGGAATGCTGGTATTTCCAGTAGTACATATGCTGTCAAGGAGAATATTTATGTATTCATAGCTCTATTATAAAGTCTGTTGACATCATTGCCTCTATTATGTTGACCATGTTGTCGAGATGCCGCTGGATATAATTATGTCTCATGCATGATTAACTACGATCTTACAAACAAGACTGGTAGATATTTGCAATACATACTTGACTGCCTTCCTGATTTCTAATTAGTGTTATTATATTATATTAAAAACTTACTTTCTAAAACTCTCCTATCATTTAAAAGGCTTGTTTTTTTTGCTGTTCTCTACAGGGTTATTTGTAAATGTAAATCATTAACATGCTTTCATAGGCTGAAAGTACTTACTTTTGTTAGGGTTCCGTAGCCAAATGGCAAAAACGGAACCCTTATAGATTCGTCATGTCTGTCTGTCTGTCTGTCTGTCTGTCCGTGTATGTCACAGCCACTTTTTGTCGAAAGTATAAGAGCTATCCTGTTGAAACTTGGTAGAAAGATGTATTATGTGAACCGCATTAGGATTTTCACACAAAAATCAAAACAAAACAAATTTTGGGGGTGCCCCCCATACTTAGAATTGAAACTCAAAAAAAAATTTTTCACCAAACCCATACGTATGGGGTATCTATGAATAGGTCTTTAAAAATGATATTGAGGTTACTAACATCATTTTTTTCTAAACTGAACAGTTTGCGCGAGAGACACTTCCAAAGTGGTAAAAAGTGTGTCCCCCCCCCCGTAACTTCTAAAATAATAGAATGATAAAACTAAAAAAAATATATAATGTAGACCTCAACCAAAACTACCAACGAAAATTGGTTTGGATGAGATACAGTTAGCAGTTTTTGAGATATAGTACAATTTCAAAAACCGCAAATATAACTTTGCCATTCATACAAATACTATGAAAAACAAAGTTATTTTTATTGTTTGTGTATATTACTTACTAATCTCAATATAATTATATCTCTAATCTATGCTTGCTGCTACGGAACCCTTCATGGGCGAGTCCAACTCGCACTTGGCCGGTTTTTTTTCTTTACAACTTATTCAATAAAACCAAGCCAGAAAAAAAAACTAGTGTTTCATACTACAACGCTACGTAACAACTAACAAATATACCGATATGCCCTGTTTTTGTTTATAACCATTAGGTAGTGCATCTGTGGTAGTGCTATCAAATCATGAAAGGTTGTTAATGTTTTACAAATAACCCTGTATACCTATCTATAAATCGTATTCGTCATTTCGAACGCTTTTGGCAGCCTCAACCAAAAACAAGATAATTTAAACATAATTTAAGGTTCAGTTTAATTTGACCTACAGACGAATTCGATATTCAAAGCTGGGCCACAAAATCGTCTGTATAGATTTGGCCGGATGGACCACAAAGGTATGCGTGTTGCGAAAAATACAAGCCAACCGAAGAATCGATAATATGTTAGACAGAAACACGACGCGAGTCAAAATTAATGAATCTATTACCCTTTGAGTGATGTGTTGGAGTTCAGCTGTCCCCTAACACGTTGCGCGTCTCGTTGCATCCAGATAGCTCCGTCCGCCTCCACTATGTCCGGTGGTTTGGTAGGACCGATAGAACAGCCGGTAGAGCCAGGGTGCCTACTTTCTAAGTCCGTCAAAGAAGACACGGGAACGGTTACAGAATGCACGAACGTAACTAACGTTAAAATCTAATTGCGGACGGTTGATACCGCCACGACTTTTTATCGATTACATTACGGAGAGTGTGCGATGGAACTGCACAACTTGATTCCGCCTGGATCTTTCCATCATCGGACTACAAGACGTACGGCAATGCGCCATCGATATATGGTGGACATCCCTCCGGTACGTACAAAGCGTTTTGACCTTTATTGTATGCACAGCTAAGGAATGGAATTCCCTGTATTTCCAATGGTCTTCAAGTCAAGAGTGAATAGGTTACTTCTAGACAAGCGTGCTTCACCGTCGACCACATCTTCGCTTACCATCCGATCCGGCAAAATATGGAGCCCCGGCATGCTGGCGTTGTCGCCGGACACAAGAGTAGTGGAGACGGTGCCTTATAGTATAGGTATATACGTACCCTTACATTCCAAATTCACATAGCACACACACGCTCGTGTCCTAATTGGACTTTCAAATACCATTAATGTGTGATTAACTGGACTTTCTCGTGTTTATTTGTGAATCCTAATTGCCAATACTACCGTTACTTAAGAACACGTGGCGGCGATATCTTGGATGCGCGAGCGCCTGTATTTATTACTCTTTTGGGTCAAGAACTACAATTACGCACCTGTTACGACCACTTTAAATAACTTTTGACAAAGTGATGGAATTGAATCAAGCAACAGAACTTTCTGGAGCTTCATTTTCAAGAATAGGTATGCTCGAATGATTAAATAAAAATCATAACTTACCCGCTCTTATTTGATGGTTTACCGAAGCTGCATTATAATAATGGCGATGGATTCTGAAACAAAAAATATTTTTTTAGAACTCCAATAAACCATGCACAGACACGAGCGCCATACGGATCACATCGGAGAAAAAAAAAAGCATCCAGTGAAAAAGACAGCATGGCATTGTTTTTCCGTTCACCCTTGTTCATTCGTACATAAAATAATGCCAAAAACGGTGATATTCTGGCAAACTGTATTGTATCACAGTCACATCGAACTATGCAATACCAGTATAGGCTGAACATTCATTTTACTGAAAGATAATGTAAAGAGAGGCCTTGATAAACTGGTTACGTATAGCTTGATGTGTAGTTGTGTGAATGCGTGAAAAAGTTATTAAAAAATGAAAAAAAATATGATGACTTGGGAAACAAAAGCGAAGCCGTGGTCGAAGCTTAGTCTAAAATAAACAAAAACTCGATTTGTTCGCTGGCGTCATCGTCATGGTAAAACAACAGATGAGAACCATAAAGGGAACTTGTATGAACGGAAAACGTCCGCGGCGAATGACCAGTTTTTGATCTAGTATATTATAACTACAGCTTAAAATATTATTTGTAGTAGACAAATAAAATATTCTCTAAAAAACCTTATATTTCACCATCTTAAATTATTGCCATTACCTTATTAAAATTATAAATATTTGTAAACCTAAATAGTCCAATGAATGACGTAGTTTTTAACGATTGTCTGATAGTTTGAGTACTTTATGCGGCCAACCCTTGTGTAAAATGTCCTTTCTGTGGTAATTTTCGTCAAGTCGCCGTTTCGTTAATATTTTTAATGTCTTTGTTCGAATATTTGCACTGACTGGAAAAATCTACTCAAATCTGTATGGTTTCAACCTAAAAAGTTGATCTTGATATGATATTACATTATTTACAGAATATTTTTTATTATACACAACTCAGACATTACAGGTTTTACAATTCAGAAGAATTCAAAAATTTCAGTTCTTAACATAAGTATTTTAGACATGCAAAATTCTACTTGAATGTGAGGAAAACATTCATGTTTGGAGGATCTCCTCATTCGTTATGTGAAACAAGCTTCAGGCGGCTTTGAAACACGTCTGATTAGTTTTCATTGTGTTCAGATGTCATGCGTCTGAATTTCAGTTCCGACTTTAACAAAAGCATCCCCAAACCTGCGCTTTACAAGTTCTCGTGCAGAATTTTGAGCTGTTATTTCTCAAATTTCAATTCGTATATACGAAGTACACGTGAACCGACTGTACCGTACTGAACGGTTGTGGTACATATAGCCAGCATATTTTTTATAAGTAAATTAAAAATTACCTTCGTGTCCTACACGCGAATTCGCCACTGGTAGCGCGCCGTGCGTGTGTCAAACATTTCCATGCACCTCGCGCTAAATCACCGCTTACAGTGGCAAGGTCATGTTTGGGCCGTTACAACGAAATGAACGCGTTAGTAGTAAAATTCAGATTATTTTTAGTAGAACAAACATTTATGTTTCAACTCATTTATACCAGGATAGGTAGGTACTTATGATAATAAATTGTGGCAGACATATGAATTTTATTCATTGCGGACGTTTATTCTGAAGGTCGAAAAACAGTGCACAATCCGCTTGCTAAACTATCATGTGATATGGATGTCCGCTTGGAGATACATTTATATTTAGGCAAATAAAAAAAATGTGGGGCTGAAGGAAACAGTGGCGCGTAGCGAGAGACAATCTAGAAGGGGGCAAGACGCATGTGCGAGGCCCTATTTTACCAGGACGAAAAATCTAACTTGCTTTCACTGTTCGCGAGGCCCCCTTGTTGTAAGATGACTTTTGGTTCCCTCAAATCATTTATACCAATTGTGATTGTGATGTGATAGCGACATCAGCTTTGCGAGGCCTCTTGTACTCTATCAGCTCCCACTCATCAGACACCAGAAGTATTAATTGTAGGTCATGTTAATTTCTTGCTGCTTTATTGACTGTTGATCGCCGTTGTCAAGTTTTTTTCTTTTTTTTCTTGAGCGCGAGGCCTTCAGTCAGGTGCGAGGCCGGGGCTAGGGTATCTTCGCCGAAACATCTTTATGAGAAAACTACTTTTATCCTTTATAACTAGGTATTGTTTATAAGAGCCAGTTCACAATAGACCCGAGGTCGTTTCACTAAACGGAAATGCCAGACCTACACAACCTGCGCCCGCGAATATGTAGATATTGCACATAAATCTACCACCTACTATCACTGTTTAATACTATTAGGTAACGGTATACGCAAGATTTGTAGACAATAAATCTATTTGCAATATGAAAATAAATCTATCAATCTTCACAAATCTTTATAAGGTCTACGTTCCTCCATCTTACGCCATTCACTAGCTGTCCAATATACATATTTCCATAAAAGCGTACAATATAATTTAGAGCTATTTAATCCACAGTTATACCAATAAAATTAGTCTCACGTACAGATTTTAGGCTGATTTGAGATCCGTCGCGGCCATTCGCAACTTGCAGAACGAAATTAATTCGTGGCTCGTTTTGGCGGATCCATGGATAATCGAAATGTCAAATCAGCAGAAGTTGTTAAGCAGATAAATTCAGGATACTGCCTTTCTTTTGATCTGATAAGATTTTACTTTTAATATTAATTAAACAAAAACATGCAATATCAACTTATATGTATGCACAGCATGTTAACTTACCATACCAACTTTATAGAAAGCATTAAAAAAAAATTGTTAAGAGTTTCCAAATATGAGTGAGTGCGCCCACAAGTATTACCAAATTGTGTTACATTAACGATATTCGTGCGCGTGGGTCGTTACTGAGATATCAGACAATAGAGCTGTGTGTCACGGACGCTGAGGACACTTCTACGGAACCCACGAGACACAAACTAGTTACGTACAAATGGTATGGCACTTGACCCACTTCATCGTTCAGACTAAAAAGTTCAGAAACGTGAGGATTTTCTCAATAGCTTTTAAATATTTATTTCTACGTTTTAAATATTCCGTGCGACGATTGAATTCCCGGACTGACACATTAAAATACAACAGATTTTTTGGATTCGACGTAAAAATGTAGGTCTAAGGAATACATGATGGCTGGCTGACAATTTCGTTTTATGTCGTAATTATGTGGAAGCTATGGGAATCAGAGTCCGTCCACCTTTTCAATAGCTTCCTAGCACTTCTGTTAATTGAAATGGAAGCTAGTCAATTGCGGGGGGTACTTTATAAATGGATCTGCAGCGGACTGCACCGAACTGTCCGGTTCTATCGCTGTTTTGTTTGACTATCGGCAACTGATATTGACGAATAGATTACACACGTAGGTACACACATACGCCCGGAATTCATGATGGATTTTTGTTTACATGTCGGCGTATTTTTCAAATAAACTACGTAAGTTTTAGCTTCGATTACAAACTAAAACGTTTGTCTATTTTAGTACATATTTAAGTGATTGAATCGTTATAATTCGCGAAATTTTATTAGTCAGAAGAATACTAAAACTATAAAAAAACAGACGAGACATGCTGTATTTTCCTGGACACAGTATTAACGAAATCAGGACAGCGAGTCTACGTAGTGTTCGATAGATGATAGGCACCGCGCTATCGGGTATCGACACTTTAATCAGTCCACGTAGGAGTCTTGCATCACAGTTATAAGAAACATAGATAGTTTAGGCACTATGTTTTATTAACTTCGTAATCGGGAAATGCGTAGGCTATCTACATATTTCCGCCCACCCTTTACGAAACAGTGCTGTCCATTTTTGAAATAACGGTTTCAAAGATAAATTGAATTTAGAATTAATATTCATAGCGCTCTGATTACTTGTTTGCTTTTAGCAATGAGTTCGTGGTAGTGATAAGAATATTATCTTAGGGGTTAGTATCGTAGACATGACTTGAATACATAGAAATTCTATGCGTAGTCTTTAGTTTTTTAATTACATTTAAACCTTGTGCAATATTGTCTTTTTAAATAATATTACAAAAAAAAAATTACACAGCCTTGTTCGTCGTGTACACGCTTCACGAAATTGACTCACTACGAAAACTAACAAGCCATACAACAAAAACTCGTGCAAACTCAAAACTAGGTCAAGTTAACCAAAGACGAGGATATAAGCCGAGCAAAAGGAAACATCTGTCAAGTTAACTCGCAGAAAATTGATATAATTAAACAAATATACAAATACACCGTTGGGTGACCCAGTTCTAATAAAAAAAATCTCAACAAGCTGCTTCATTTAATCGTCGATAAGCTCAGTATTTTGCGATAAAAGCTTACGCAATAACGTTTATACCAACATAATTTTATGATATACATTATGTGCGTATTGCTAATAATATTTATGGCAGAAAAATAACGCGCGATATAAATTCTGATCACACCTATATTTGCATTATGCTAGTCGGCACGACTCAGATACCGCAACTGATAAGCAATGTCCGATTACGTGGTTAAAAGGAATACAAGTTTCAAAGCTTCATTTTTTTTTTAAAAGCATGCCCTTTTGCAAATTATAGGACTATGTCATTTAAATGTTTTTGTTAATTTTTTCGTTGAAAAGTTCGTTTAGTTTTGGCGAGTCCTGTAGTTTGGTTTTCGTAAAGGTTAAATTAAGTGCAACCTAACTAGTCGTTTACTTTCATGGCCATTTCAAGTAATAACAGAAACTGTAATTTTGATAACTGCTATAAAATTATAATAAATCAGCGGCAAGCCGGCGGCAATGTCTTACTAAAAAAAATATTTTACAAAAATATCCATTTTTTCAAAAAAATACCTGGTCATTATGCATGTTGACATCTCATTTCAATATCTATTGTCAAATTCGGTTTAAATATCGAAATATAAAATACAGGTTAAATATGTTTTCAATATCCATTTAACTAATTCAAATCGCCGTTGTTTGTTGCCCGTGGTACTACGACTAGTACTTACTACCAGTAGTACCACGGGAAAAAAAATTACCCGTGGACCGTGGTACTACCACGCGATCTAGTAGTACCACGGGAAATTTTAATTTACCCGTGGTACTACTCACTTATTTTATATTATAGATTAATTATTCAAAGTTCTCTGTATAATCATCCGTATACCATATCCTTATTACTTTGCACCAGTTGTAATTTTTATTTTTCTAGTTTTTAAAATCGTCATATTAGGCCTCTCGCCCTGTGTGGAGTGGAAGAGAATGTCGGACTCGTACTAACTAAAATCTACCGTGTTCCTTCAATTGCCATTTTCATTCCAGGGTCACGGTTAACCATGTAGACAGTCCCGCGATACCGGCTTAGTAAACGAGTAGTACCACGGGTAATTTTTTCCCGTGGTACTACTGGTAGTACAACGGGTAACCGGTAATACCACGGGCAATAAACGCAAATCGCCTTGATCATCCTAACTAAAGTGATGTTCCATCTTATTGGCGATTGACACCTATACAGGGTGTCCCGGGAAGTGTGGATCAAATTGAACGGGGGCATGGGGGAGATCTTTCCAGTCTTTTTACCTCCGAGACATACGGTTCTATTTTTTACAGTTCAAAAGTAGGACCACTTTTCGTGTTCAGATAGAATATTCTATCTGAACACGTTAATCAATTAAATTCTCTTTACTTTAAAACTAATTGGTATATCCGAATGATTAATACCTCTAATTCACGTTCGCTTGTGTAACATTTTTCCAGGACGATCGGTTGAAAATCGAGTACCTTTTATTAGTAAACTTTTTGTTTTATTGTACACAAACGTTGAACATTCCACTGTTACAACACTTTAAAACAGCAGAAAACAATTTTTTAATGACCACGTACTAGAAAAACTTCTCCAAGAATGAGAATTATTTTGGAGAAATAAATCACTTGGATATTCTAAGTAGTTTTAAAGTTAGAGAATTTAATTAATTTGCAATTCTTATATATTATACATTAGTTGCGGCAACTAATGTTAGGATAGTTAGATAGATAATTAGATAGAAAAATGTGAAAAGTGGTCATGACTTTTGAACCGTAAAAAATAGCAATAATAAAAAGATTGGAAATGACCTCTTCCATACCCCTATTCGGTTTGATCCACACTTTCTGGAACACCCTGTATAAAACAGGGAGACATGAAAGGATATTTGTAAAACATTACAACCTATCAGGGGCTATCACTACTTGTGATTAAAAAATATTCAGGTGCTTTATACAAAATGGATTATTTTTCCGTTGACAATGTACATGTAACACCTGATTTTTTTGATCTTTCAGGATTAATTTTATAGTAAAAATTGTTTGTATAAGTACTTTCATAAGTACTTTCAGCATGTGAAAGGTTGTTAATGGTTTACAAATAACCCTATAGCAATGTAACGTTCAGTTTTTCTCCGAAAAAGGTTTAATCTATTAAACACTAGGTAAGACCTCTCCTGTAACAAAAAGCACTCAACTAAGTACTATGTATCTACTACAGGAGCTCAACTAATTGTTTCTACAAAGAGTTTAAATACTACCAAGAGCTCTGCTACTAAAAGCTCCGTGAAACTTCAATGTTTTCACTAAGAAATTAAGTGCGATTTGTTTACGTAGTACCTTCCGATTCCGTACTGACAGTCACAGTCTGACAACTAGACAGCAAAATTATCTTAGTAATAATAAATAAATGGTTTTCTGTATAATGATTGACTAATCATCATTAGCCTAAATGTTTCCACTGCTGGGACACAGGCCTGTAACAGAGTGGGTATTCCACCTCTGTTCCTTCAACCTCTTTCTTTCTTTTTTATCTATTTCGATTTTTAAAATTAAAATATTCATATTTCGAATTTTCATTCTGTCATTCATTCATCTTCAATTCTTTTTGGTCAGTACAATTTTACGACGCCTTGCAGCAGCTCCTGTGCTGATATTTCTTTGCTGCATATTTCATTTTTAAAGTAAATTCAGTTATGTGCTTCCTATAACTGTTGTAAAAATATATTATTAATTGGAATATTATCTACCCTGATAAAGGTTCGTAATGTACTTACTAGATTTTAAATTGTTACCTCTACATGTCTTTAGGACCGTTATATGATACTAAATTGTTGTAATTTTTTGTTAATTGGGTTCTATCTTTGGAGCTGAATAAACTGTCCCTATTTATTTGTGGCATCTCGGCCTTTTGGGACGAGCTGAATGCTACAGGCCTCTTCTCTGTGAGAGGGAGTGGACCATAATCCACCTCGCAGGCCAGTGCGGGTTGGTAGATGAGTTCAAATTTTTTGAAAGCAGTGGTAAATAAACTTCACAAAGTAATACGCCTGACTTGGTTCGAACCCATGACCTTACAACTTGTGATTCGGGGTCGATACCACTGAGCCACCATTGCTGCATTGCTCACACATTTTACTACGATCATTTTTACTAATAGTATTTTCTGGGCTGCGCTACATTTCTAAACGCAGCAGGAAAAAAATGTGTCCAATCACAGCCTTCGTTTTTCTATGACAGTTGGACCGCTCAGTTTTGATTGCAATATCCAGACTTTATGTAGCATTGTACCTAGTTCAGAAACAGTTTGTGGCCGACATGCTCACGATAAAAGTTAATAGAAATGACACAACGTCAGTAACCTTCGAGAGAACACGATTGCGCTTCATGCAACCTACCGAGAACCTAGCTTACTTGGTAACCACGACTAATAATAACACTGACTGTATCGTTCAAAGAAATATTACAGCATTTAGTCTATTTATGTTGATAGACTTGAATGTAAATACTGATGACGTAATTATTGTTTTCACACGCCTTGTTCTGAGCAACGCGCGTGTTTAGATCTTACCTGTTTCATCTCGATGTTTTGAAATGCAATGACAAGCATAACGTAGCCAATTTATTTGTCATCATGCCTAACTGGACTACGCTTGTCCGTGTACAACATTACCGAACGTGTCGTCTGTCTGTGTGAATCAATATCCACAAGCTCTCAACCAGTTTAAAAGGACAAACGAATGGTTGAAAAGAGAATTAAAAAAGAAATTGCGTGTTTGTTTTTATTGGTTTGCTGTAAGGGTTGTTTTTTTTTTCTCTACAAAAGGATTGAGGAGTTACCTTGTATATAGAGATTCTCTACATATAGCGTAGGTTATCAAGAGAGGACAAAGTGCTTGAATGAACCAGAAACTCAACAATTATGACTTGAACATCGAATGTATATAAATATGTATAGGGTTAAGTAAACAAGTTTGTTTTTGAGTAGGTATATCGATATCCACCACGTCCTTCGCGTTCCGGTAGATAATAAAATTATAAGACCATGTGTAAAATTTCGTTAGGATTGTTTTAGGCCCCAGTGATCGCTTTTAATTGTTTAAGAACGTATATACTTGTGTCCATTAGGCGACAAATGTACCGCAACTGCCAGCCGGCGCGGGCGCAGACCGTTCGATGTTGAAATGCGGCGTAGAGCACGAACGAGGCGTGACGTCCGGAAACATTATGTCCTCAACGCTTTTATTACCCACTCGCATAAAAAATAAAGGTTGACAATCTGTTGCAGATGCAGCCTAAAAACATATAACTGACACAAGATTATGACTGCATCTAGATACGTGAATACGTCTGGACTGGAGTGTGCAACTTCTTAGGTGTGATTACTAAGAGCCTATATTTTTCCTTGCTTATTTTAGCTTCAAGTTTGCCAGCTGTGTTGGGCAATGAGTATGTTGAATGCGCGCTCTACTCAAACCCATTCTTATAGTTTTCCGAGGACAATTACCGAGGCGGGGCGCCGGGCGTGCGGCGGCGGCCGGCGTGCAGATGAACCCACTACATAATTAAAGTTGTTACACGATTATTTCGTGTTTGTTGTCCTTGTAACGAATACTAGCTCGATGAATCAATTGAGAGCGAGCGCTTGCGATTATCACCATAAAGTAAAAACTGATGTTGCTACTGAGCTCAGGCGCCGGCGCCGGCGCATCGTTTGTATTGCAAGTAACGTCTCGTTTTACGCATAGCTAAGTTTTATTATTACGATCTCAAGTTATGTGACTGACAGTATCTTATTACAGTAATTTAAATTGCAATAGCTAGTTGTTTAATAAGGATTCTATGATCGTGTCAGTATTTATTTCCGTCTTCCCGACAGGTTCGTACACCCGATGACATATGTGACAGTGTTATAGGGTGTGGAGTAAGTCTAGGCACGTTTCGAGTGATTGTTGGGCGCCGAAACCACCGCCGGAAGGATGTCCCAGGAGGTGGCGCGTGCGCTGCATGCGGCGCAGCGTTATTAATAACAGTTCGATACGTCCCGCACTAACACATCAACACGAATTTATATTCTTCCGTTGTCAAGTAACAGCATTGTGTGACATCAGGCTCACAAACGATAACACAATGACTTTAATCCAGGATTCAAAGTCATAATTTTACGTAATTTTCTTCCTTTCCTAAAAAAAATAACAACAATAGTTTCATAGTCACTTCAAATTCAGACGCATAAGAACAATACATTCTGTATCATTTATGGAACCAATATTCACAAAAACGATTGATTACATAAGCCACAACATTTGAGCACACAAACGACAATTATAGCGAAGCTGAAGCAATCACTTTGGTCCAAATTGGTCGGATCACATGTTATGGAACACGATCGTGTTCCTTCTGCACCAACTCTCAGCTTCGCTCCTATATGAGTTAATAAGTAGTCAACTTAAAAAAAAATAATCATTGTGACGATTCGATTTGATTCATACTTCACAACACACATCCTGTATAATCAACAAATATAATTTTAGAACCATAATAAAACACAATATGCAGATTCTGGTGCAGTTTCATTAAATAATGCTTTTCTTTTATTAGATATGTAACAATGGAACTGTAATCGACACGAGACGACAGTTGGCTTACTTGAAAAATCGTACCGTATTTATAAAATTAATTTCATGGAATCTGCCACCGCTTTCGTTGATTGTATTGTGTGAGACATCAATAATGTTAAAATATTAATTGGTTTACGTCATTTAATACGATATGTTTGATATTTTTTTCAGGTGTACCTATTGTGTTTTGATTCGTCCTGCTTTCGATTGCGATTTCTTCAGCTTTCATGCACTCATTGTTGTGCCTATTTAATTGTTGTTATTGTAAGGTTAATGGTTTTAATGCTCAATATCTAATATTTTATCAAAACAAATATATAACTTTTATTTTTAATGTTCTTGGCTTGTAATAATTGTCTATGATTTTGTCTTATAAACGGAAGTATGTTCGATTTTTAAAAGTTGTATCGATGACATTCTTTGGTTGGCGCGGAATACGTAGTATTGTGACTGAAGTTATACTGTCAAATAAATAATTGTATATATAAAGTATTGAAACTGGTGTTTTGCTACATTACTATGTATCTGCCTAGAAACCATTTTAGGCTATGAGACCTAATTGCAGTTTTTTTTTTATAAAATAAGTAAAATATCGATAAAATTATGTATATCGATAACATATTTCAAACATTGAAATGAAAAATCTGCTTGACAAGAAAAATAACAAAATAAAGTTTCATTTGTATTTGTTCATACCAAACACACAAATGTATTACGACGCTCATGATATTATTAACTTTTATTGTGAGTTCATACGCGATTCCACTTGGATGGACTGCGTTCAGTGACTATATCCAGACTAATAGCCTTCGTGCTAGGTCCTCATGATATAAAGCTAAATGGGGCTCCCCAAATTGCGAGACCTCTTTAGTCTTTCAACTTGGTTCAACTTATTAGATTTGGCTCTAGATATCGAACCCGAAATAGAACGTAGTACCTTTCGATCGAAAAAGGGAACGCTGGTTTAGCTATTGCAATTTTTATCAGAAAAATATACAACTTAGTACTTATAATAATAATTAGGGTATTTGACTGAACAAATCTAATTAGTCTGCCAGTTAGAGCATCAAAAAATATTTGACACGATTTTTTTCTTTTGGTATGTGAACCAAAATTGACGAAGATACGACACTTAAATTGCCAATACGTCACCAGCAAACAGTTTTTACTTGCTTCTGACGTCATGAGCCCCATCTTCGAACTTTGTCTATTATTTAAAAAAAAACTTTAGTTGAAGGACTAATAAGCAATTTATTGATGCTCTGTCAACATACTTATTATAACTACGATGTAGGTAAGCTGTGTGCTAGCTGCATTCACAAATACTTTTCAAAATATGCGATGCCTTCCCAGAAAGCGTTATTGTTATGATAATATCGACGTTTTCATCTCAGTCGCAATAAAGCTCGGCCCGGGAAGGGAATCGAGGTCGTGCGAATCGAAAGAGATTCTTTCAATATTTGGACGTATGAGGTGCGGTATGCAACGCTCTGCCGTCATGCCTCTGTAGTGTGGCATAGATAAATTATTTTATTGGATGCGACCACACGCAGCCGAACAGTTCGGCGAACCCATCGTAGCGACGCGTGAGTGCTTCATGAGCACGAATATCTAGCAAATACTGTCGCATAAATGTTTGGAAACTTCTGACCAAAAAAATATGCTTTTCAAACGAATTCAGACGTTTCACTTTTTATTGGACTGCCTGTAATTTATGTGACGTGCATGATATAAGTATTCAATACTTGTTAGTATTAATGCCAGCAATTGACAAACACACATTTTAAGCTTTGTTCCTATTTTAAAACTATTAAATACATGGTGGCAAATAAAATTTAAGGGCCTTACTTATAAACATTGATTAGACGTTACTTATCTTAAATAGCTCTTAAGTCACTTGCCATCTCTATTCATTGAAATAGAAATGACAAGGACAGGTGATATTTAATCGGTAGCTAAGCAACACAAGTTTTTATAAGTAAGGGGGTAAAACTTTAGGGAAGAAGAAACGAAATTTAGAAATCACATTAAAATATATCTAAAAAATAATTAAAAACAAGAGTGTTAAGTTGCACTTGCAATCAGACCTCATTTGACCTCATTACGTTATTTATTCTCGAAGCAATCTCAAGAGAAAGTACATTGGCAAGTACTCACCTGAATAGATTCTAAAAAAACTACTACGACCTACTTATTTCTAAACTTTTGTTTCATAAAAGTGGGCTAGGAGGAAATGTCAAAGGCATATGAAGCAGGTATACATTTATAATTATATTGGTAAAGAATCAAAGACTAGTTTCTTGTTATCAATTTCTCAAATTGCCCTCCGAATCCCCCAATCTAGGATTATGCATAACCTTATGCAAATTACTATGTAGTATAATAGATACTATAGACTCCGTCGCATTTGAGACACGACACAATGTTAGATTATGATAAGGCATGTTTGCAAACTCACCTCCATCTCGGATCCATGTATACGTACCTATGCGGATAGCTTATGATTATGAGTTATGACGTGACTAAATTGTGGGAGTAGGCAGTTGTGTACATAATTCCTACATAACTAGGGATACAACAATATCGAATAAAGGTATCGATACTTTTATTCGATACAGTGACGTGCAAATGTTATCGATACAGTACAACTTTGGAATAAATAAATAGAAATATGTAGCACAAAATTTGTTTTATATTTGGTTAAACCGAAACTAAGCAGTTTCAAATGAATTTCAGATTCGGTCTCTACAGTTAAAAACAAATATATTACCCATAGTTATTGAACGGTTAGTTAGATCTGATATAATCCTGACTAGCACCTTCACGGTAGTTTTTTAATCAAGGAACTTACTAATTACCGTTACCCCGGTACGTAAAGGGCTATTGAAGGACACCGTGAAGTTTAGTCAGTACGAGTCTGACAGTCCCCCCCGCTCTGCCCTGGGAGGGAGGACTCATTTTATGATTTTACCACGATAAAAAAAATATCGATACAAGATTACTTGGTATCGAAAAAGAGTATCGAGTAAGTATTTATCGTATCGTTTCCTCCAGAAACATACATTTCTACACCCTAGGTACTCCTGCACCTTTAGGTGCAGATAAAATTATGTAGTTACTTAGTATTCAAATCAGCTTTATTAGACTCAAACATGTTTGTTTGTTTGCCTAATTGCTTTGAGATATTGATTAAAGGTACATACTACATAATTACATATTGTTTGATTATGGTCTGATCACTTATGTATAATCGTGCTAGGATAGATGCAACATTAATTACCAACATTATGTAAGTAAGCATGACTATAACAATACATAACTACATGTATTGATTTTAATGATTATTGATCAAAATGTACGGGACACCTGATTTTGTTTTTGCGTTTATTATCTCACCTTTCTAATGCACATTGTAAAAATTTGAAAAGTAAAGAAAAAGCTTTTTTTTTTTCATTCATATGGACGAGTATGACGAATTTTAGTGACAATTCAAGCAGAGTCTATATTTTCGAACCTACCTACATTTCCTTTAGTTTTAAAATTAGTAGAGTTAGAGAAGGCTTTTGTGTTTCTAGACCACTGTACAGCAAGTCATAGTGACAGGGTAGTTTTGTTGATAAAACTTTCCAATACCGTAACCTTGGCGATACTTTTTATCGCATTCAACTTTGCTTGGCAAAAAACAAGTTCAATAAAGAATATTAATAATGTTCCATTAACCTTTTTTCAGCTGTCTATTGTAAGCAAAACCAATTTTGATTTCGTTCATTTAAAATGAGAAAAACAAGCGCTCAATGCATTGGGTCAACAATCAAAAGTGCAATGTAGTATGTGTTTCATATTTAAAGAAACACGTAATAAATACGGTAAACAAAGACGAAGGTATGCAGATAGCGGAACATTCGCATTGTATACTTACTGACATTTTCTAAAAGAGTGACTATGGGTATGGCTAAACTGGATAGAGCATTTGCCCCGACGACGCGACGTCGGTCGCGGCCGTGGGATAGTGAGCCGAGTGCGCCCGCGACGATCTAGCGGGATAAATGGCGCTTGTTCTTGTCGTTTAACTTTCTGTTCAGTCAAACTCCATTGGCGCCTCAGTCACCCTCCTGCGAGGAGCAAGTCCTCCCACGCCCTCGCCACGATCGGTGCACTACTGCCCACATACGCCCGCCGCGCTTCTCTCATATATCATCACTCTAATCATGTTTTCTGAGAAAAAGTTTTGTAGGTGTATAACAATGTATGCCCAATATTTACATAAACATAGATATTTACAACTCAATGGATGGTACAGCTTCGTGCTACTCCAACTAAATATCGATTTAATAAATTTCCTGCTGGTTGCTATTGCATTCCGAGATTCTAAACTATGAATATGGTAACTGAATTTTATTTAGGGTAATTTACTCATACCAATCATCATACTACCGGAATTTTATGTGTTTGGGTGTAAAAAGCTGGTTGTTTTGATTCAATAAGCAATTTTCTTCGAATCGAGAAGATGCTTTAAATCAGAGTTATGATATTAAATGTCATATTTTTATTGCAGTTTCATGTTTTACTGGTTATAAAAATATAATCAATGCCTAACACTTTGTATTTGAGTGCAGTGAGAGATTTGAGAGAAGACGGAAAGTCGGAGACTTATTATGATTATGAAGGATTGAAGAGCAATACCTACAACCCAGGGTTTTGGTTTACTGATTGTTCTATTGTTAACCAATATTTTCTTTGGACGAATTTCGTAATTTACAAACAATGCAAACAAAGTGTTGTTGTTGTTTATTTTTAATTGATAAATAACCGTTTTAAAACAACAATGGGCAATACGCTATTACGTCAAATGTTTATTCAGAGCTAATGCCATTCAAATACCGGTATCGAGAATGTAATAGAATGTTTTTGTTTCCTTTTGTTACATAACTTTAATTTCTTAATTATGTATGCGTTTGATAATTTGTTAGCAATGGGAACTAAATGAATGAACCTAATTAATTGCTGTTTATTTACCTCTTTTTGATAAGTATATTTGCCTTATGTGTTTAATAGAAGTCATCCTTTGTCACCCCTTTACTACTGTTAATTTAACTTGCTTGAAGATAATGGTCAAAGAGCTACGAGTATGTAAAGAATTTGCATTGTTTTTATTATGCCTTAACAGAATAAAACGTTGACATGAACAAAGCAAAAGCATTGACAATGACAACATAAACGTAGCTACCTAATAGTATAAAAATAAATAATATTATTTATTAAATATTATTGTATTGTGACTACGTGTAATTGTGTACCTATATGAGAGATGATTTCACAGTCATTATGTCTTGTGAAGTTGTGACTGCTTTCTGCCTACCACCATTTTCTTTAGTATTTTTTTTTATTTGTCTTTTGACAATTCAAAAGTCCCTGTAAATGACCTAACTGAAATAAATTATTTGAATTTGATGTCCTTCAAATGAACACCAAACTATGAAATGAATTTGAAATAAATTAAAGCCGTATTTATGAAGTTAATCGCAGTAGCTATTTTCGTATCATGTTTACAAAAGCGAATTTCCTGAAAACTAGTACTAGTTTTCAGGAAAATCAACAGAATTTCATAGCCTGTAATGAACAATCTGATTATAAACCACATCTACTCCCGTTACGATAATCCACTGTTTATTTCGAATTAATTTTGTAATACACATTGGGCGTTTTTCCATTAGCCGCCGCCGACGCCCGCACCCACCGGTGCCGGGGAAGCAAAAATGTATGAAGAGGTATGGCTCAAAGATGTATGGATCCTTACGTACTCCTTTAGCTCTATCCACATTCATACATCTGGTCCTTCGATCATTAATATTGATCGAAGATCTGGTCATAATGCACGGCAATTGCGAGTACTACGCAAGTACGCCACCCAATTTACCTACCTATATTTTGCACAAGCAAAATATAGGTAGGTAAATTATGCAACTTGTAAAAGTAGAGATTTTCAATACGTTTTCTTTTTTAAACAATCTCTCCTTACTTTTCGACAGACTCTAGAATCAACAGTGAGGCAATAAAGACCGACGAGTTCGGAAAAAAGGATGAGGATAAGGATAAGCCCAGTTGCCTAGCTTCACGGATTAAAAATTATCGTAAAATAAAATACATGAGCTGTTGTTTTTATCCGATAAAAATAGGTTTAGCAAATACGCTGAAACCATTTATCCGTATAGCAAAATAATTGTGGATGTAACCTGTTCAAATATTACCAATATTATGTGGTGTGTATTTTTTCAAAATAAGTATCCTATCATTATTTGATTAAGACGCACAAAGTCTTACTTGCAGGCAATAACACTAGAGCTAATTGCTCTAGTGTCACTCACCCATCTTCAACAAGTTTTTAAGCAAATTATTTTGGAGAACCATGCTACGAAATATACAGTAGAATAGGAGGAAGTCTGCAAGCAGTTGCCGATCCCTGAAAGGTACTATGTAATCGGTTGTCATATTATGAGCCACATGACAGTATTTTTTTTCCTTATAGATTCAATGAGGAAAATATCCTGTGTGAATTGTTTTACTGTTCAATGCGGAGAATGTTTTGAGGAAAGTGATAAGTATGGATGAGCCTAAAAATGAGAAGGGCAGGGCAAGACCACAATGATATATGTAATATTTAATAAACTATCTGTGGATGAACTTCTTTGATGCGGAAATTGAACAGAGGTCGACAAATGTTGAGCTGAATCCAAAAAAATTTTCGTAATCGAATCAGTCAATTAGTTAGACTAGCAAGACATAGTTGACCAGTATTTTTTCATCCGGTACGTAAACCAACACTGATGAAGATATGACACTTTTAAAATTGTCACAAGCAAGTAGAATTTTTACATGCTTCTGAATTTTGATGTGTAAAAATATATATTCATTAATTTTTTAAATACTAACTGACGATCTAATTATAAGATTTACGATTTCTTGATGTTGTCAACATGCCCATTTGCTGAGTGGTAGATTTACGAAATCATTATTCTTGGACCAAATCACTTTTGAATATTGGTAAGTGTATACATGTTAGTGCACGTGATTGTACCTACTTTCCGAATTAGTTACAAAGTGTTGCGAAATGAACGCTCACTTTGCTCTCAAGTATCTATAGATACGCGACCCCTTTCATTACCACTCTACAACCAGTTTCTACCTGCTGTATACAATATTACAATCAAAATTAAATCGATATGATAGACCTATCGGTTCATTCCAGTTCCGGTATCAAATGAGAATGACATTCGCAAATGAGATACTGATTTATGAGATATCGATTTTTGCTGTAGCGTTTGTCGTAAAATACTCATGTGCATATTATGAAACTTGTGCTGTTGCAATTAAGGTATGAATTTAATTGGCATTGTTTTAGGATACTACGAACCTAATTATCACTAGCTTATACTATTGAACATGATGAATGATGCAAGTTCCGTGTGATAGTTCATTATTACATTTAGGGTATATTAATGACCCACCCTGGTTTCGCACAGGTGCAAATCTTCTTAAAAATCAATTGCTGTTCGTTAGTCTCGCTAAAACTCGAGAACGGCTGCACCGATTTGGGTAATTTCGGTTTTAAATTACTTCTGGTAGTCCAGGGAAGGTTTAAAAGGTGAAGCGGTACGAAGTTTGCCCAGTCAGCTAGTCTTCTTATATAAAAATCTTCTTATATATAAAAATCAATTGCTGTTCGTTAGTCTCGCTAAAACTCGAGAACGGCTGGACCGATTTGGCTAATTTTGGTTTTGAATTACCCTTGGAAGTCCAGGGAAGGTTTAAAAGATGAGGCAGTACGAAGTTTGCCCGGTCAGCTAGTCTAATACATAAAAATCAATTGCTGTTCGTTAGTCTCACTAAAACTCGAGAACGGCTGCACCGATTTGGCTAATTTTGGTTTTGAATAATTTTTGGAAGTCCAGGGAAGGTTTAAAAGGTGAGGAGGTGCGAAGTTTGCCCGGTCAGCTAGTTTAAAATTAAAATTGCCTATCTCACTCACGAATAAGTAGATACTGGTGAAAGAAATTCAAAATCAGTTCTGAAATTTGAGAGATACACAAACTTACAAACTTTACCTTTTTATAATATCTATAAATACCGAAATTGCTGAGAAAATTAAGCACGTGACAGGTGACAGATAACTAAAGGAAATCACAGCATGCATGGCAAACAATATTTCATAGCTTATCTGCTTAAATAAATGTTCAGTATTCAAGAACCTAAGTAGCTTCGTAAGTAGTACAATATTTTCTTTCAGAGATTTTCTTTCATAGGTTACTGGCTTAACTGTGCACTTAGATAAACTGTAGGTAGTACCTACTAAGCTCTACATTCCCGGAAATAACATTCTGCATCAATATTTACGTATCTTCAAAGAGAAACCATTTCATCCGGTAGTTTCTATAGAGCCAGTTAGAGGGTACACTGGCCACTTACGCTGATTGAGAGTAAATAACCTGAATGTTGTTATTTATAGAGTTGTAACGGGTTTGCTTGAACCGTGTCCACTAATTATGGCACAATAATGAAACATTCGCTCCAAAATTTCAAGTTTTATTTTATACTACGTACCACAATATGCGGTTGACGACGTCAAAAAACGTTCCAAAAAGAAAATCTTCCAGAGTTTTTTGTGGAAAACTAGCCTTAAATATTCATCGAATAATTATTCGTTTTATTAAGTTCTTTGCAAATAAGATGCGATCGAAGCCATCGCAAGCGACCGAGCAGACTGGAGTGGATTGGCGTCCAGACTGGTTGAAGTATTCAATATTGATCTAATTAAATCAGTTTTGCTTTCATTTCCCAGTTAAAATATTCTAACTAGCTTGAATGGATCGATACGTTATATATGAATAGTGCTGCAACTCCTGAAAGCCATCAGAATCAACAGTGGCAACCACCAGAAAAGCGCCGAGACAATGAAGCTCGACGTGTCCCGGAGAATGAATTTACCTGTCTTGGATCCTACAACGAAATTAATCAGAAAAGAATTGTTCAGAATATTTTAATTTATATATTTTTAATAAAATGTAAAATAAATACAAGTGTTGTAGTTGAATTCGTGCTCTAGACGATCATATCATTTTGTTTGAATCAAAGTCTATGTGGAACTTAACTTATCCATTACTATTCATACATAGTCATCAGATTTCTGAATAAGTAGGTATAATAGTAAGTTCGGCGAGTACTACTATCGGTACTGTAAACGTTATGCCACTTTAGGTAAATATAGGCACCAAATAGTCAGTGTTATCTACCACGAGGAATATCTGGCAGGGGCGTCGTACCACGGTCGACGCCCTTGGGCAACGTGGGACGCCAACTGTCGCGCATGCATTCATTATTATAATTGATATACTTAGATTGCTTAGAAATCTAAAAATTATGTGAAAATAAACAGAGCAAATAATCCATAGAATGAACACAGATTATAATGTGTTTTACTTGTCTGTTATGTTGTAACTTTCTTTCAAGTGGTAGAGTTTGTAAGTGTAATTTAGTAATTGATTTTATTAAGAATGCCAGTCATTACCTATTGATTAAAAATTTAAAATCTTAATTTTCACTTAAAAAAATTAAACGACAAAATGTTACGAATGCGTGTTTTCCATTTGGCGCCGAGTACCATTTGTTGGAGCACTATTGTAAAAGGACTAAGCGACTAAACGAGTGAGTGACAAAGCGAGCGCGTTGCATTCTCGCGGCTGGCGTATGGCTCACGAGCCATCGCTGTGGCGAGAGCGGCGCTCTATAAATAGTTCCATATAAAAATACAGCATCTTCTGGGAACTTCCGCATATAGCAAGGGGCTTACAATTTATTGAATTTTTTGCGCGTATCCGTGCTTCTATGGGTGTTACTTGGCTTGTGAGATAGTGGAGTTCGCATATGGATTGACTGAAAGATTCCAGTTTACAGAAAATTTAATTTAAAATATTTTATTTTTGTTTTAATTTAGCACCTATCTTTTGTAAATATTTGTACAAGTTTAGTTTTAGTTCTGTATATATTTTAATTACTGAAGTAATAATTAATTAAGAGGTACTTATGTTTTTAAGATTTTGGAATTAAATGTACCTACATAAGATTAAATATAAATAAATTGTATGTATTAAATTTACTACATCATTCTGTTTATTATTTGTGTTAAACATAACTATATTGATGTGCAGCGCGAGTATCGGGCGGCGACGCGTGAGTCATGGCCCGCGAGGTTTGCGCGCCGGAAGTCCCTTCCGGCATCGAGCATGCTTCACGGTGACGATAAGAATACGTGTCGTGTCGCTGCCTCAAATATATACTAGGTACACTACCTATATAGCCCTCAATCTGATCTACGACGGAAACTGAAAAGCGAAACGCTTCACAACAGGAAACTTTCTTCAATTTTCCGCCTTCGCCAATCGGCCTACTACTTGACAGTTGAGCTTCTTATCGTACTTCGTTGTAATAGACTTTTTGAGTATTTAGTTTAGTGAGAATTTAATAAAAATACTTTGTGTTCGTGCAATTCGTGGACACCGTCATGACTTGTGCACCTCATATTGAGTAAACAATGAAAATCGGAAGAGCTTCCAACTATTTAAGTTCGGAATATTATTAAAGCCTCTGTTGTTATTTTATTCTACGTGTTTTGTTTATTAAGCGAACTTTCCTGAATGACGTACTGGTTCTGCACCTCATGGCGTAGTTATAATATATATTTATTTATTTGCATGGTAACATGACATCGGAAATTAACTGGTATGATGGCGAATCAGTGATCCATCATACAAGCTGACGTTTTAAGTCTCGTTTAATGGAACATTTCCGGCGGAGTGTGCGCGGACGTATTGCTCCGATTGTCGACACTCGGGTCAAGGGTTGACCTTTTATTGTTCGGCTATCGATAAGCGAGGCGCCGCTGTCAACACACATCACTAATGTAAGGCTATTACGCTTGAAAGTTATTACACTCGCGGCTAAAATGGAAAGTTGCAAAACAAACTGATCGTGGACAATAAATAAAACGTGCATTTTATTTTTAACGCTTTTTTTTAAGCTAAACTTGATCACGATGTGAAAAAGTTTTTGCGTTGCGAACTAATTAAGCTGTAGCTGCATGTGTTAGGAGCTTATTGGTTCTCATTATGGTATCCCCTATAATATAGGTATTCATGTGTTTCCTACACCTTACTCCGATCTAATGCGTAACCGTAAGCTCCTTCGTACACAAAGCGACGCAAGTCTCCGATACCTTACGACTTTGGAATCTATTGGCGCGTGCCTGTGTACGAACCTCTATGGACTTGTATTGTGATACCTTTTTTTTTTAAACCGCAACTGTCACACAACGCCATCTAGTCCCAACCTAAGCAGAGCTTGTGTAATGGGTACTAGACAACTGATAAACGTATTTAGTATTTCTAAATACATAAATGTTTTAGATAAATCACACCCAGACACAGAACAAATGATCGTGCTCATCACACAAACATTTGTCCTGGGTGGGAATCGAACCCACGACCTCCGGCATAGCAGTCAGGGTCACTAACCACTAGACCAACAGGCCTGTCATACATAGTCGCCTGTCGCCTACCAAAGTTGTAAGGTATCGGAGACCAGCATCGCGTCGGCTTGTGTACGAAAGGACTAAGGCATAGCAGGGCGGCGGAAGCTCGTCGCGTGGTTCAGTGCCATATACTGGGAGTGCGCCACCCCGCCCCCCGGCACCGCGACCCCGCAGCCGCACCCCCCGCCGCACCCGACATCTCCCTCGAGGTGAATGAACGTCTTACAGCGGATTTCTATTATGTATATTAGGTATGCTTTACCAATGTTACTCACAATTAGACTAAAATATTAGAACGATATTATTAATCGTCAATCAATCCTGTTTCGTGGTAACTGCTTAGCTTTTTTCAGTTCCAGAATTTTGCTAAGATCTTACAAGGGACATACATAACTTTACTTTATGTTAATCATGGATTTCGTTTTGTTAGTGTTTTTCGCGAAAAGTCAGTTTTTTTCAAGTCTAAAATGAGTGTTTCGTTGTTATAGTAACATAAGTGATATTTGTTTTCGGCTTAGCTGCGCGAGGCGAGGGGGGCCAGAGGCGCTCCCTAGTCGCAGCCCGCACGGGCATGGCACTGACTCATCCAAATGTCAGCTGTGCGAGCTACGAGCACATTTTGACAATCAATCCACTACATAGACCCATAAAGCCCCTTTCTAATTAAAATTAACTTAATATAACTATCTTAAATGTAATTGCAACAAGATCAAAACGTTATAGGTAATTTAAAGTTCACATTATGTAAGTTATTGATTTGAGTCTCAGCCATTTTGCTATCAATGTTTGGACTGACTTAAAGTCAACTTTTGTGAGAAAGTGTGAGAGGAAGTTAGTTTCGGTACCGACGCACTTGCTTATTTTGTAATGCTTACAAAACCTAGATCGACTTCAAGATTCACCGCATCTTTTCTATCTGTGGATGTTATTGATTATTATATTTCATCTGTTTTTTTTAGTCTGATCGGATTAAGTACTTATATTATTATAAATAACCATCCCTGCTACTATAGCCTACCTATTGCAGTTCAAAGTTAGGTGCTATGAAAATTAGTAGGTAGGTCTACTAATTTTCATGGCACCTTACGTTGAACTGCCCTACTGAAAAGTGGTCTTTTTGCAGACACTGTTAGTAGAGCCTATAGATGTATCCTCTACAAAAGTCAGTGTGACAAAGATTAAAAACATAAAATAAAACGATAAGTGTAAAGCTTTAAGCTTAGCTTCAACTAAAGAAAGCTTTTTATTTTCATGGTAGAATTATCAAATGAGTCGTCCTCCCACCCAGGGCGGGCCTCAGATTTTTACTGACTAATATCCACGGTGATCCTTCAATAGCCTTTTATGTTCCAGGGTCACGGTTACCTGATAAGACAGTCCCACGACCCCGGAGACAGTCCCGCGACCCCGCAGTTAAAGGAAGCTTTGAGAACCTAGAGTCTTCAAAAAAATTAATCCCGTAGAAATTATAAAAGGATTCGGCCAAAAGATTTTTAAAGAATATTTAAGTCATTTTATTAAATAGTGATACAACCAAAAAGAGTCAAAATGTCATGACCACCACCCACCACCCATTCCTACATAACTTACTATCTGCCCAAATAATCAGCAAGAATTTTGCTTCTAGCTAGCTTTGAATAATATCGTCAAGCTGTTTAGTACATAAGCCAGCACATCATCACGTCCACAGCTGAATATAGGCTTCCCCTATAGATTTCCAGCGGTTCTGTGGTCTTCTTCAAATCATATGTCTATCTTGTATGTGGACGTCCCACGCTGTGCTTCCCCCTGCGTGATGTCCATTTATGAACCTAACTGCCCCATCGGCCATCATTTCTTCGTGCTATGTGGCCTGCGCACTGCCACTTTAAAGTGTAATTTGCTAGGCTATGTTAGCAATTTTGGTTCATCTAGGAATCTCCTCATTTGTGACTCGATCAAGCGAAGAGACTCCGTAGTTCATTGGGCTATCTTGAACTAACTAATGAGGCCCATAGTAAGAGACCGAATACATTGGTCGAAAACTTTCGACTTGAGGCACTGAAGTATTTAGGACGAGAAAACGTTACGCAAATTCCCCAACGCTGCCCAGTCGAGATGGACATCAACCTGCTATAAACTGTCTAATGATTTTCAACTTAAACACTAATAAAAGTTTTCTATTATATTTTTCGACTGGGAAAAAATTGCACATTGGTTTAGGTTGTCTGCACATTATGAAAGGGTCCCGGTACAGCAAACCTCGTTACGTTCATGGATGCTAGTTTTTCTCACTGAACCAGCTTCGTTGCGGCAGGCAATTTCCTGCGTAGTGTCACTCAACATTTAATCAGTTTCGCCAGCGCCGATACTGTTTTTATTTTCAATATAATGGTAACGCTGTGAAAACTCATTGAATCATGTTTTAACGTTTCAGTTAACAACACTTTTCTCGATAGTGTGTCTTATCTGTTAACTACTTTTGTTTTGTGATTTTATGAACAAACTTTGTGAGTTAAGCGAGTTTTTATAATAGCCCAATTCGTTAATATTTGGCTATAACCATATTAAAGACTCAAATAACTACTATTGCGTACGAAAATTTCGTGGTCGTAGAACCATTCCCGCGACCCCGAAATTTTTGTATTTACACATGGGTCTTGGTTACCTTTACAAACCACTGTAAAGATAACCGTAACCCTGGAACGCAAAGGGCTTCTTAAGGAATATGGTGGATTTAAGGTCAGTAAGAGTTTCCCGGTCCCTCTTGCTCCACCTTAAGCTTAAGTTTCATCTTCGAAATTACGAAAGGAGTCAAATTGGTCACTAGTTTAATTTACAGAAGCCGGAAATGGATCAAAACACATATAGTCGGCATTCAAATAGGCTGTGTAGGTGTGCTGAAAGAAATACTAACATTGTTAACTGTGGCCGCGATTCGCAATGCCGACACACAACGACAACGTATCCCGTTGCAGATCAAATTTCACAGTTTTCACGGACAACCGTTATTAAACACATTCAATATTAAATATTTATATAATGATAATAAATTATCCACGTTTCAACTTTGGTTTACGGACAATTAACAACTTCACTGAAATAACTGATACAGAAATATGATTTTGCAGCGGTGAAAATTGGCTAATTGGACACGCTTTGATTCATGTGTTGTTTATAGTAAAATTAATAGTTCAGTTTATTTTTTCATGTGATACATAAGGCGCACTTGATTCCACAAGGCATTATTGAAGGAAGAAGTAATGAATCAACTTCTAAAACAACACAAAAAAGTGTAAGATAACTTCCAGAAGTCGGTGTCACCAAAATTATTTATTGACTTTTGTGTAAAAAATTAAGTTACCTATACTGAATTCCGAAAGAAAAGTGTTTTGCTTTGAGTTTTTACTTTATACACATTTAATTGTTCGTGCCTCTATATTTCTTTACTTAGTTATTTATATCGAGTAAAGTTTCCATGTTTCCAGGTTAGCGGTCAGTCCTGATTCGGACCAATTAAATTAAGACAGATTGCGAATCCGCCGACTGTGCCATGTTTTTGTGTAACGTGTGGCAAAGATTCGCTACGAACGTCGACAACATAAGTAAGTAAGTATAGCGATTCAGTTAAATGGACAGTCTCGACGCCTGTCAAAAACATATTTACGTTTGCAATGAAATAATTTTCTTAAAATAGTAACCACAACTATACCTACTTTATTTTTTAAGTACTTACCTACTTTCATTTAAATATGTACGACCTTCAGTTATTTTGTAATAAACGTCTGTCATTTCAACCGATTTCAAAACAGATAAGTGTAACTTATTCTGATGCTTACGGTATTTATGTTAGTCTGCAAGTTCTTGCATGATACACCGGGATACATTGTAGTTAATGCTATATTTTTAACGTGACACCAAGTTGTAGTCACTAACACTATGACATGGTCACTAAACACAATCTTGGATGAACCATCCGTGATCATGGCGCTTGCAACAGTGCCGAAATATCGGAAACACAAAAATATACGTTTTCAAAAAAGAAAAACTGATTTCCAAAACATCCATAAAAAGTGTCCCTATTTATAACTTTTTTTTAGAAGCCGGTCGCGTTGCTTTTTATTTCATTAAAGCCTCCTGCAGACACACGCGATTAATCGCGCGGGGCGACATGTCGCGGTCCATTCGCAGTATTTTTAGAGTGGAAATTAGCTTGGCTCGTTGTCGCAGCGCGATTAATCGCGTGTGTCTGCAGGAGGCTTTATTGTTTTGCCAGCGACTTTCGGAAAGCAGTTCCTATGAGGCTAGTGAAACAACGCGATGCAGTTTCTAAACCCAGTGACAGTAGGTGCAGGTATTGAGTTAAAGTGTTCTGAACTTGCCAACCGGTATTACGCGTGAAGGTTTGAAAAAGGTGCCTTAATTACCAGTGGATATTGGCAGGTAAAATGTAAATTTGCTCGCTCGCTTGATTGCTGTTACAAGGGAAATGCATTTTACCGAAGCACTACCACACACGGACCCACCCTAACCGAGTCACTGGCTACCAAACGGGACCAGTAATTAACTAAAGCAGCACTCGCAATGCCCACATGACGGAATAGGAGAGCTCTATTTCAAAAAGCATTTTCAAAGGGAAATGCATTTCATCGAGGATGCAATTTGCAAGTTTCAAACTAAACGGAAGCGCAGTGGTCGCGTGAACATGTGCATGGAGCCGCAAACTGACTGACTACATCATATTTCATATCTGATAATATCAAAGTCTCCGACAGTAAAACCTTTGGGTGTCGTGTCACAATAGGTAAGCGGCAATCATGGTGATTATTAATTACAATGCGTAACTGATTCGCCAAGACAATTGTTTATAATCGATGATGCAACTTGCATAACGAGACTACCATGGTTTTGAATGAAAACAACTTTTTATTATCCAAGTGAGGGAAGGAGAATCTAAAGGCTGTATTAATTACCCAGTTGCTATGCTCGCTAGGTATTCCTTTGTAGTTCATTAAAACATGGTTGGACAGGATGATTACAATGGCTGTTTATTTTATGATAGCTAACTCTGTTATGTTTCTTTCAACGGAGTAGGTATTCAAGCCGGGGTTAGGCGTGCAATAATATTGCTTTTCTAGTAGGAATAAGCTTATAAATATTGTATCATTGTCGCTGCTTTCTAAAAATGTCATGATAAATTCAGGTTTTAAACTCACTAAGTAGTAATATAAATGCTGAGTTTGTATGTATGGGTATGGTATTGTATTTCGAACAGATCGATTAGTGAAATTTTCATCAGATCATAAGTTTAAGTGTGGAATAACACAAAGGTTGCATTTATCTGGGTATTATGTTCCCCTTTCCATTTCCTAAGCAACAGCTGGTTGTTTATATTTAATGTTAGTTCAACAAGTAAGTTCAACTTTAGCTGTTAATTATTGCATTCTCACCACACGGAACTCCATTATTAACATTATACGAGTATTATCTGTTATCAATGTTCAGTTGATTGGGTACAACTCGGCATGCTCGTCAAGTCCATCAACTAGGTACAAATTGTTCCATTATTAAGTGCTTTACTGAATTTTCCCTAACAGGGTAGTTTAACACTATTATCCTTACACTTATTAGGACTCTATTGTTGGCTGAAATAATCTGCAATATACGTAATCTACGTCCAGCTTGTGGCGCTATTTTAATCCTGCTGTCTAAAATTGAGATCGAAATTGAATTAAAACCAGACTTGCAGGCGGTAATTTTGTAGGGAAATTAAAATATTTGAAAGTATAATCGCGCTGCGACAACGAGCCAAGCTAATTTCCACTCTAAATATACTGCGAATGGACCGCGACAAGTCGTCGCGCGCGTTTTGTCGCGTGTGTCATCAGGAGGCTTTAAGAATGTGAGTTGAAAATATATAGGAGTTATTAAAAACTGGACCAGAGGATAAAGTGCGACCGCGCAAATGCGGTTTTTTTTTGTCTAGTTCGAGGTAGTCTGAACTACACTCATTATAACTTTTTGGAATAATGTTACACTCATCAACTGTTTCAACATTAAGCAACGAAAATGGAGCTAAAGTTCAAACTTGCTAATGGATCATGTTAAAATCTAGACTTAACTTTATGATTCCTGTAACTTCTGACTCTGCATCATAATTATATAGCTAAACTTATATTAATAAAGGCAAAGATTTCTTTTGTTTTTGTATACGCGTATTTATAATGGGTAAATACAACCACTACCTACTTAATTTCATAATTCTTTCACCTATAAATAAAATATAATAAAATATAAAATACTACATTATCATTTATTGTTATGGGATGTATTTTATTTCCTAAATGTGTCTCGTGCTCAGTTGTTAGCATCTCTAAGTATCTAATATGTTAGGCGGAGACCTCTCGCGCCCGGCATTGGTTGCGGCCATGCTGCGGGGCGAGACGGAGTGGGAAGCGGTCGCCTCCTTCTGCGAAGCAGTCATGCTCGCGAAGGAGGAGGCGGGCCGTGTGAGGGAGAGGACAATGTCCTCCCTCCGACCCACCCGCAGTGGTGGACACCCACGGCGACGGACGTCGCAAGACGATCTCCGGCCACCGTAGGCGCGGGCATGTGGGCGGCGAGTAAAGGGCAACTCGCTGCCCGACCATGGATCATGCCCGGGTCGACGGCGCGTTGTGTTCCACGCGCGCCTCAAAGAGCGTCAGCAAGATGACGGGGCCCCCCTCTAGAGGGCCGAAGCCTGCCGGGGTCGCGGGACTTATCTCATTACCGTGACCCCGGAATATAAAGGGCTATTGAAGGACACCGTGGATTTTAGTCAGTACAAGTCTGACAGTCCCTCCCGCCCTGCCCGGGGTGGGAGGACTCATTTGATGATTTTACCACGATAAAAAAAAAAAAAAGTATCTAATATGTATATAAAAATCAATGCCACTTTTCGTTGTAATGTTATAACTCAAGAACGGGCTCACCTATCCAAACCAAATGTTTAGGCTTTGTTCGAACTTAAATAGTTCGAACAAAGCCTAAACATTTGGTAGATGCTTTATGTGAAGTTTGCACAAAATCGGACGAGCGGTTCTTAATATACCCGTGCGAAGCTGGGGCGGGCCACTAGTATAAAATAAAACAGTAACTTTTCGCAGTATACATATACGCTTCGATCTTTGAAATTGCTTATCGGATTTGAATGTGGTTTACATCAATCGACAGAGTGATTCAAGAGAAAGGTTTATAATGTACAATACATGCTTATTCTGATGCATAGCACCCGTGCGAAGGGGAACTGGGACGCTATTTTTTTTAAATTTAATGTCAACAAAGGACAACAGTCGAAGCCCGTATATTTGCAGCAGTCAATATATACTAAACTTACTGTCACTGCTGGAAAAGAAAAAGTAATACCTAACCATAGTGCTATAATGAGATTATGGCATCACCCAATGGCGCATGGTTTGTTGTAAAATGCCCATGGTCTCTATCTGGTACGTTTTCTCGATCTTGTGTACATTGAGAACACTTAAATTATGATTTAATTTCTTAATAATAATATGTCAATGATCGTGTTCAGCAAAACTAGCTTTTTAAAGCCTTATAGGTACCAGTTCCAAGCTAAACTACACACATCAAAAGTGTCTAGGGATCAAGCATTTTTATGCGGATTTCTTGAGATTGAGATGTGGCTTTGTAATAAATTTATGATTTTATAAATTTATATGGATCCTTTTTGGTGCATTTCATAATTTGAATCAGGAACTGTGAATCAAATTCGAGTAAACGATGAAAATCAGCTGTCAATATTTTCCCTATAAAAACATACAACGCATTGAAGACATTATTAGTGCTACTGTTTCCCTACTACTGATTAAAACCAACGTTATTATGGAGCGGCGACGTCATTTAAGCAGGGAAGAAATGCTCAGAGCCGTGGGAATGATAGAAGCTGGTTCCCGGCAACGTACTGTGGCTTTAGCTCTGAATACAAGTCAGAGTGTTATCAGTCGACTTTGGACACGTTACCGAAGCACTGGTACCGTGGCTGAGCGCCATGGAGGACGGTATCGCTGCACCACACGGAGACAAGACCGATACATTCAAATCTTAACTCGAAGAGCTCCAACAATAACCGCCATGATGTTAGCCGTGAGGCTTCATCACTCTTCAGGGAACTTAATTAGCGACCAAACAGTCAGAAACCGCTTGCATGAAGTGAACCTTCATTCCCGAAGACCGCTACGGGTACCACCTATAGCAATGCACAATCGTAGGATTCGATATCAATGGGCTCTTGAACACAGAAATTGGGCAGAAGAACAATGGCGTTTCGTGTGCTTTTCTGATGAGTCTCGTTTCGGTGTGAGACCGGATACAAGACGTATACGACACTGGAGAACCCCTGGACGCCAACAGCGATTAAAATCCTGCCAGGAAGTCCATCCTTATAGTGGTGGAACCATCATGGTATGGGCGGGTATTTGGATCGGCGGAAGAACTGAGTTGATTTGGATCAGAGGCAACCTCAACGCTCAAATTTATGCTGAGACGATTGTATCAGACGTCATCGTTCCTCTACAAGTGCAAATCGGTCCCTTATTTCAGTTAATGCATGATAATGCACGACCGCACACCGCAAGAGTTGTAAGACAGACTCTCGCCGCAGCTAACATCAATGTCCTGCCCTGGCCTGCTCAGTCGCCAGACTTGAATCCGATTGAGCATGCATGGGATATGCTACAGAGAAGAGCTCTGCCGAATATGGAGGGTATCCAGTCGCAAGAAGACCTTTTTTTGTTGTTGCAACGAACATGGGCGGCCATTCCACAGCGTGATTTGGATGAACTCATTTTGAGTATGCCAAACCGATGTTCTTGTGTTGTTAGTGTTCGCGGTAGAAACACGGATTATTAATTGTTTAAGTTACCCAATAAAATTTTAAAGAAAACTGTTATTTCAGTCTTTTTTTCGAACTTTTGTGTTAGTGGTTCAAATGTCAAAAATCCCTTTATTAGGAAAATGGCAAATTTCTTTATTAATGCAAAGGTGACTTGGTTTATCGTTACTGTGACAAACGAAAACACTTTATTTGATGAATCCTTAAAGAAAATTTTAATTAATATCAATCAGGAGAAAAGTTATTGCAAAAATATATGTTGATCCCTAGACACTTTTGATGTGTGTATTTAGTACCTAATTTAAAAACAACAACTCAGGAAAATCTTTGGTATGTACGAGAATCTATTTTTAAAATCGTCATTCATTTTTATTTTCCGTTCTAATGCGGAATATTTTCAATTTTGTGCATTTCCGAACGCGTCTCGACTAGATGCGAAAACTGCAACACGGGCCGGGAAACGTAATCCAATAAAACTGTCAACTGAGTTATAGAATCACCCAGTTTTATCGTTTAGTTTTTAAATAGGTACCTGAAATTGTTAACGTACGGATTACGTTTTATTTTATTTGATTTCGTCACTTCTATTTCTTGCTATGGAACAAAGGTTTGGGTGTTTTATAATAATTTGTTACATCTGGCGTGCTTGTCAATTGGTCACGCGGCCTTACTGAGTACATGAACTGAGCAAGAATATTACGCCATCTTAGTTTTAACAGCTGTTTTATTCATAACCAACCAAATGTTTATTATATCCGTGTAGATCGGCTTTTGCGCAGTTTCAGACGCTTCTAGCTTATATTGAAGTAGGTCTAACGGAAATTCCTTTGATTTGAGAATTTAAAGGAAACTCCATTCTTAGCGTCAGTGATTTTGTAATCAGTAATACAAGTATCCACCCTCGGATTCAACGCTTAGAGAGTTGCAAGAATATCATTTGAATAAACGAGACACCCACGGAATACCTAGTTAAAATGTGATTGGATAGTGAAATAAAGGCTAGTCTAAGAGAATGCTACATTCTCTAAGGTGCGTGAACTATGTCTCTACATTTGTAAATGAGCATAATGAGGACAAGATAAGGTACTTCTAGGAATACGTTCTCAGTACAGGATATAACTAAGTACATACAGACATTTCTAATATATTGCACACTTCCTGTGCTACTTAACAAGTACTTATGTACAATAAACTACAGACCATAGGTTAGTTAGTTTTAGTTAAAATCATAAGGTGCTCTACTATTAAAATGATACTTAGTTATTTATTACCCTTTTAGGTTTATAGAATCCATGTATTTTTTACACATTACAAAGATGAAAATTTTCATTACCTACATATTTACACAGAAAAACATCATGCTACGGATTAAAAATTAACCCTATGTATTTTAACTACATACTTTTTACCCGACTGCGCCAGAAGGAGGGTTATGTTTTTTAATGATCTATTAGCTAATTAAACATACGTTCGTAGGTACACAGAGCACCTAAATTAACGCTCTGTGCGTGAGTTCTCAAATTAAGAGGGTACCTGTTAAATTTAATTTAAGAACTTCCTCTGTGGCGCTAACTATGAAATAAGCAAATTAAGACCTAAATTATAAACATAAATAACCAGCGACTTATCACAGCAAGAAATGGAACACTTACCAGTTTCCAGATACGGCTCCAAGATAGTGAATAACAAACATTCCCAGTTTATTAGCACATACGATTCATAATTCGTAACGGAGAAAACGTCCTGTATCTAATGTTCACTTAAAAAATGTTCACGATGTATTGGTTTGTCGTAGAGACGTGCACATTCCGTCGATACTGGTTGGTGTGGTTCGTTCCGTACGTCCGATGCGAGCCTCGGTCGCCGGTATCATACCAGTCCGATACCTAACTCACTCGCGGCGTGTAGGCGGAAGCGTGACTTTGTATACCACGCATTTTGTACGATATCAAGCTGCGCATTAGATTTCCGCGCTCGGAGACATCTTGTGGAGACGCACTGCGTTGCATTCGTAACACGCTCACCCAGTATGGTTTCGAAACAAGATGAACATTTTGTAACAGCGCCATCTATGTTATACCAGTCAAACTACTACACTTCAGCGTAGTGCTTCACCAATGGCTGATCTGTCGTTCATCTAGTACTATGAACTGACACTGGATGGCGCTAGTCGCTACTTTCTACTAGAAAACGTTGTATCAGAAGAAAGTTGTAAACTATACTAAATTGATGTTAATTGCGAGCTAGTTTTAACGGTTATTATGGTTTTTACTGAATAAATAATCAATCTGATCAAGTGGACCGTACGCATTCACAATTCTACACAGACTATTGATTTTTACTTCTTTAGGCTGAAACGAGAACGGTGCGGTGTACCTATGTTTTATTTTTCATTTAAAATTATTAGCTAGGTACAATGATACTCATGTCCTCGAATAAATTGAAAAATGAAAGAAAAGAAAAAGTATTTTTTGGCTCACACAGAACAACACAAATAGCTTAAAGATTAGAAGACAGACTGAAAAATTAAAACTTGCCAATAACTTTTTTAATAATAAAATTTCTTGGGGTTAGATTAGAAGGGTGTAATCTATAAGATTCGGGCCATCAAATTGGACACCATTCCCTTAGAAGGGTTCGATAACGGCTGGCGCGACTGTCCCTGGCGTAGGTCGTAGCGTAGAATGGCGTAACCGATGGTGTAGGTATCCGTAACCGTAGCCGTAGCCGTCAGCGTAGGCTATAGCGTAGTCGCTGCCGTAGGCGATGGTGTAGCAGTCATCGTAACTGTTCGCGTAGTCGCTGCCGTAGCCGATATCGTAGCAGTGCGCGTAGTCGCTAGCGTAGCCGCTGACGTAGACCATAGCGTAGACTGCCCTAACCGATTTTGTAGGTATCCGTAACCGTAGCCGTAGCCGTCAGCGTAGCTGCTGCCGTAGCCGATGCGATGGTGTAGCTGTTATCGTAGCCGTCCGCGTAGCCGCGGGCGTAGACGCTAGCGTAGCCTATATCGTGTAGCCCCCAGAGTGATCGCGGCTCGTAGACGGGTTGACTTATTTAACGGGATGACTTCGGGTTGGTGTAGAATCTGATTGAAAATATAAAATCACTAGCTGCTGCCCGCGACTTCGTACGCGGATTCTGTTGCTTATGCCAGCGGCACGGGGTCGTCAAAATCGAACATCTGATAAGTCTGATGTCCAATTTCAAGAGCCCGGGTAAAAAAATAAATGGGAGTTTTGGCTTGCAGAGTCAAATTTTTATTCATCATCTAAAATTAGTTCTAAACTGTTACCGCCTTTACTGCGTGGAGGTACTCCCAGCTAATGTTATTTTAAAATTATACCTGCAGTGAAATTATTGATAGCTTTGATTTCCACATCAGGTGTTCCAGATCTTCAATTTTCTCATCACGCAGAACAACTCTTGCTAAAATGTCATTCCTATACTTATATGTAGCTGGGCTCTTGGTGTCCCACATCAGGTGTTCCAGTACTTCAATTTTATACGTCAACAGAGAGTGCTCATCAGGCTGAACAACTTTCCCAAGACGTCATTCCTATATTATTTTATAGTGTAGCTGGTCTCTAGGAGTTCCACATCAGGTGTTCCAGATCTTCAATTTTTATACATCAAGAGAGAGTGCTCATCAGGCTGAACAACTTTGCTAAGACGTCATTCCTGTAGGTATATGTTATATGTAGCTGGGCTCTTTGTGTTCCACATCAGATGTTCCAGTTCTTCAATTTTTATACGGCAATAGAGAGTACTTATCAGGCTGAACAACTCTTGCTAAGACGTCATTACTGTATATGTTATAGTGTACCTGGGCTCTTGGAATTCCACATCAGATGTTCCAGATCTTCAATTTTTATACGGGAATAGAGAGTGCTTATCAGGCTGAACAACTCTTGCTAAGACGTCATTACTGTATATGTTATAGTGTAGCTGGGCTCTCGGTGTTCCACATCAGATGTTCCAGATCTTCAATTTTTATACGGCAATAGAGAGTGCTTATCAGGCTGAACAACTCTTGCTAAGACGTCATTACTGTATATGTTATAGTGTAGCTGGGCTCTTGGAGTTCCACATCAGGTGTTCCAGATCTTCAATTTTTATACATCAACAGAGAGTGCTCATCAGGCTGAACAACTTTGCTAAGACGTAATTCCTATATTATGTTATGGTGTAGCTGGGCTCTTGGTGTTCTACATCAGGTGTTCCAGATCTTCAATTTTTATACGGAAACAGAGAGTGCTTATCAGGTTGAACAACTCTTGCTAAGACGTCATTCCTGTAGGTATATGTTATATGTAGCTGGGCTCTTTGTGTTCCACATCAGATGTTCCAGTTCTTCAATTTTTATACGGCAATAGAGAGTACTTATCAGGCTGAACAACTCTTGCTAAGACGTCATTACTGTATATGTTATAGTGTACCTGGGCTCTTGGAGTTCCACATCAGATGTTCCAGATCTTCAATTTTTATACGGGAATTGAGAGTGCTTATAAGGCTGAACAACTCTTGCTAAGACGTCATTACTGTATATGTTATAGTGTAGCTGGGCTCTCGGTATTCCACATCAGATGTTCCAGATCTTCAATTTTTATACGGCAATAGAGAGTGCTTATCAGGCTGAACAACTCTTGCTAAGACGTCATTACTGTATATGTTATAGTGTAGCTGGGCTCTTGGAGTTCCACATCAGGTGTTCCAGATCTTCAATTTTTATACATCAACAGAGAGTGCTCATCAGGCTGAACAACTTTGCTAAGACGTAATTCCTATATATGTTATGGTGTAGCTGGGCTCTTGGTGTTCTACATCAGGTGTTCCAGATCTTCAATTTTTATACGGAAACAGAGAGTGCTTATCAGGTTGAACAACTCTTGCTAAGACGTCATTCCTGTAGGTATATGTTATATGTAGCTGGGCTCTTTGTGTTCCACATCAGATGTTCCAGTTCTTCAATTTTTATACGGCAATAGAGAGTACTTATCAGGCTGAACAACTCTTGCTAAGACGTCATTACTGTATATGTTATAGTGTACCTGGGCTCTTGGAGTTCCACATCAGATGTTCCAGATCTTCAATTTTTATACGGGAATAGAGAGTGCTTATCAGGCTGAACAACTCTTGCTAAGACGTCATTACTGTATATGTTATAGTGTAGCTGGGCTCTCGGTGTTCCACATCAGATGTTCCACATCTTCAATTTTTATACGGCAATAGAGAGTGCTTATCAGGCTGAACAACTCTTGCTAAGACGTCATTACTGTATATGTTATAGTGTAGCTGGGCTCTTGGAGTTCCACATCAGGTGTTCCAGATCTTCAAATTTATTATCTCAGCAGAAAATGCTCATCACGTGGAACGATTTTTGTTTTGGCACCATGTTTGTATCTCTTATAGTTTAGCTGGTCTATTGCAGTTCTGCACCAGGTGTTCAAGTTTTTAAGATAAATTATAGCCTATATGTTGGCCAGGCTTAATACCTATACAACAAAAAAAGAATCATTCAAATCCGTCCAGTACTTTTTGAGTTTATCCCGGACATACATACAGACAAACAGACAAAAATTCTAAAAACTATATTTTTGGCTTCAGTATCGATTGTAGATCACACCCCAAGTATTCTTTTAAAAAAATATTCAATGTACAGTTTTGACTTTCCTACCATTTTATTATATGTATATAGATTAACATAAAGTAAAATTACATCTACCTATACAATAATAGATTTATTCCCGTTGAATCCCAGGAATGCGAAGGCTTGGATGTTTGGATGGATGGAAGCTGAACAGATCTTCATGCAATTTGGTATAAATATAGACTACAGTACAGACTGGAATAATTTTAAGTTACATTACAACAGCCGATATTTTGTACGTAAGTCAAGTTTTTCGTGTTTTGTGTGGTATTTTATATAATAAATTTATTATTCTGTTTTGAATGATAGTTTTTTTTCAGCGGCTTTTAGTATGATTTACAGAATTCTGTGGAAGATTATTGGGTAAACAGATTTTTTTTAATTGAATAGGTTTGCTTTTGACATCAATCTAGGCTAGAAGCAAAGATGAGTCATAAGATGGTCACCGAGAAGAATCTAGAGTTTCTGCGCACAGATCAATGGAACACAGTAAAAACTATTTGGAAGAAATCTTGCTGTTTTGATTTATAGATTACAGTAGCGCGTAGCAGGTCCGAGTCGCGATCGCGACTAAGCGCATTCCGTCCCTGTTATAAGCAAGCCTATTAGCAAGAAAAAAAAATTACAGCTGGTATTAAAATACAAGACGGAAAAATATCAAAAATTTATTTAAAGCTTAAAAAAATATTTAAAGCTAACCCAAGCAGTCATTCGTGTATTTTTACTTTGTGACACTTTCGATGATGATTTTATAGTTCCTCGGTAGAACTCGTCCTTAAGAACTCCTCGGTATACAAGATGATTTATATTCTGTCAGAAAAATAAATCCAAAGTGGTGACCGTTGTTTGTATAGCGCTTAATGAGGAAGAGGTGTAAAGTCGAAAAATCTTAAAAGTTCGATATCTTCAAAACCAGTCAGTTTGGGTTCAACATGGGGTCATGTTGTCGGGGTTCAAATTGTTGCAAATAAGGTTTTGCACCCCATTACAAATCGCCCTGTATACTTCCAGTGTAATAGTAGATATGACACCAATTTGAAGTCACCTTGCTTGGAAAAATACAAAACATTTATTTAACAGTTAACAATAAAAATAACTGTTACAAGATACAAATCTGATATTTGGAGACGTTCATAAAAAAACGGCTAAGTACGAGTCGAACTCGCGCACGGTGGTTCCGTTCCATCCTATACTAATATTATACACGTGAAAGTTTGTAATCTACAACGTTATTTTTTATTTATGCGAAACCCGACACACCTGTCTAATATTTTTGTGTAAAGAATCTATGTACAAAATTTTAAAACCGTATCATAAAAAATCACATAGTTATAAACTTGTATATTACCTGGTTGTCCGTTCAAAAACATGCTCATTTTGCGGTACACCCGCGTAAACCGCGTCTCCTATGTTATACAGTCGTGATAATAGTTTGGCAATAGGTACCTAACCGTACGGTGATTGTATTGTAATTAACTGGTAATAAAATTCAATTACAATACTTTTGAAAAAAAAAATATAGCATGGTGTAAAAATTATTGGAATCGAATCAGTTACTGATTCTGAACAAACTATATTCAGGTTTCGCATAATTATACTAAAAATAATGTTGTATAAACAGGCATAAAAATCGTGTCTGTTGTATGGGAGCCCCTTTAAATATTTATTTTATTCTGTTTTTTAGTAGGTTTTTTTTTGCTATAGCGGCAACATAATTACATAATCTGTGAAAAATTGAACTGCCAGACGGACGGACGGACAGACAGACAAACAGATGGACAGCAAAGTCTTAGTAATCCCGTTTTACTCTTTGGGTACGGAACCACAAAAAACTGGATTATCATGCGGTGGACAAGTTCACGGGCTGACAATACATAGTGTGGGTGTTATCATGTAGACCGAAGTGTCATCCGAGGGGGCAATGATCCACAGGCGAAAATATTGCATTGTCTGCTGCCACCATTGATGTAGTTGCTTTATGCCACTCAGCTATTATTCTGAAAATTACTCAACTCAATACAACGGTACCTAAAATTGCTGATAAACTTGAGCAGTCACTTGTAATGAGCATTCCTGCGATTGTTACATTACAGAAAAACAAAGGAGCGTTTTAGCAAGCATTCTAACGAACGTCCTGGAGAGCTTTCTGCAGAGCCGAATCTCAAGTATTAATGAAGGAAAAATTTGGGATACCATCGACTAGAATGTTCGCTAAAAAGATCGTGAAAATGTTCGTAATGATATTTGGTACTGTGCTCGGCTCTGGTGGCCTACCACGAGCTCTTAACGCGATCCAATTTACGCTCAGGGAACGAGATGGTGCTAGACGACTTGTATAGTTCTGTCTCTTTCCCACAGCCCAAACTGGATCGCGTTAAGAGCTCGTGGTAAGGCCTTAGTTCGTTGTTCAGTTCGGCAAAATTATAAAAGGCGAATGATCGATGTTCTGTTACAAGAAATGCTCAAGTCTACCATCACCTTATGCTGAAAATGAAACGTTATGCAAGACACTTCAGAATTTTAAATCATGGTTATTAGTATATTTAAACTGTAGGTACGTATCGAACTGCCGGAGTCGCGAGACTGTCCTCGGTTGTGACCGTGGCCCCGGAACGTAAAGGGCTATTGAAGAACACCGTGGATTTTAGTCAGTACAAGTTTCACGGTCCCTCCTGTCTTGCCCTGGGTGAGAGGACTAATTTTAAATAATAAAAAAAAAACAAAAGATAAAGGTACGTATCGTGACAAAGCCTGTAGGTATGTATCCTGTACCTAAAATAAGCCTGGCTTGACATCAGGCCACTGCCAAAATAAATCCGGCCACTTTAAAACCTTCGAAAATTTAATCGCTGAACCACTGCGCGCGCTGCTTCGATGCGTGTCCCGGTTTCCATCTCCGCACAGAACAAATATTTATATTTGTTTGGCTTAGCTCTTCGGGGTCTGGCTATCTGGTATGTAAATATAAAACTTTGTAAAATAAAAAAAATATTTAATTAATTGCAGGTAGTTAATACCTTAGTTTGTGACAAACACTTCACATGAGTATATGCACATATAGCTCGAACTTGTCAAGTTCAAAACTGCGCATGGGATGTGTCGCGCGAGGAAGGAGACTTGACAACAGGAAATGAAGAACCTTGCGGAACCAGCAGTCTGCAGGCGGCAGTGGCATCAAATGATTTGTAAACCCTCGGCCACGAGCAAATGAGCAATACGCAATACCAAGACCCCGAGAAACTTATGAAAAACGATTGCCGAGTGAACATACGAAAGAAATTGCTCAGAGTATGCCACAAGTCACCACGAAGCAATGGTATTCAAGAAATAAGAAACGAGTGCTTGAGTTACTTGTCGCAAGTTGTGTTTCGGGCCGTATCTCCGGAGGTTGCGAAAAGGGCATTATGCTTGTTATAGCTACTGATAGGTCTCAAGCGGCGCGCCGCCACGCGCCATTTCACTGCCAATGCCATGCTTTCATGTAATAAGGTCACGGGAAACGGACGCAGCACAGTGAAGGAACTGTACATGCTGTGATAACGTGGCGATAGTGCTGAGTAGGTAGTGTTCATTTCGTGAAGGGTCTTCCCTTTACGAATTCAAATTGGATTTCACGTTTACTTGACATACCATTTTTCTCCCGATTCAGTTTTATTTTCGCTCACACGTTAACCACTGCACTGCAAAGGTCGGTAATGATTCATTTTATGAAACACACTACTACAACATACAAACATATCTTGTATTACAAATTTAATGCGAAAGTTTAGATGAATAGATCGTTGTTTGTTGTTCAACCACCCAAGGATATCTGCTAGTACTCGTAAAATCAAGAATTCCTCGTTAATCGCAACGGCAACTTCTGAACTGGGCTAGATTTCGAGGTCGGTCATAGGGTTATAGGGTTTTTTCATTAGAAATTTCTCAGTAGCAACCTCGAAGCTCTGAGCAGTGGTGGCCGAGTGGTATCGGCCTCGACTTACGAGTTGTAGGTCGTGGGTTCGAACCCCGTCAGGCGCATTACTTTGTGTAATTTATTTCAAAACCTTTGCTCTCAAAACGGTGAAGGAAAACATCGTGAGGAAACCGGCATGCCCTAGAACCAAAAAATCGAAGACATGTGACATCTACCAATCCGCATTGGGCCCGCGTGGTAGATTACGTCCCACTCCCTCTCACAGAGAGGAGGCCTGCGTCCCAGCAGTGGGAACATTAATAGGCTGATGATGATGAACCTCGAAGTCTAGATGTGTGTCCATTAGATGGTAATAGGCTCGTCAGCCATTTTCTATTACATGGGATCTTTGCTGGCTACAAGTGAGTGTATTGCTAAGTACACCTCAGCCTAACCTTTCGGGTATTACGGAGTTACAATGTGAGACAATCTGTAGGTAGTCTGTGAGTACCGCACTCATATAAAGATGTAGATGGAGGTCTAAGATACTCCTCTAGATCCTAAGGTTTCCAGAGGCCCATCAATCTCCAAGGCCCATCTGGAAGACCCTAAATTGCGAAGCCAGGTTGTCGTACTACCATACACATATAAGACGTACGTGGAGGTTTACCCTTCGTAGAATAGTACAGCCAGGTTCCTACTGCATTAGTCAGTAACTACTCATCGCTTCACTGCCTGCCGGAAGAAAATTTAATTGGTGGAGCCTATTGCTTCCGACAAGAAGCGTCGATTTGTTACTTGGCATTGCTACTGCGTCTATGCATTTTCGTTTATAAGACTTAATTTTCCATACAATATATCGCATCGCAATTTTGGTCAATCTGTATCTTACAGAATTCATAATTACACTGATCAGAGCCACTGAAGCTCGAGGATACCATGGGGATCTTGAGGGTTCCACTTTTGACATGGTTGTGGAAGATACTCTTGTTAGTACCATCATCAACATCAGCTTATAGCAGTCCACTGCTGGATGTAGGCCTTTGCAACCTATTAGACTCGGAAACTCTCATCCAGCTGTTACCGGCAACTTTGTGAAGGTCATCGTTTTATCTTGCCACAGAATACTTAATAGTACTACGTACAGTAGTGTCACTTCACTGTAAAAACCGCTGGCGGGGCGCCTGCGTGTGCTTTTAGTTTCATACCTACACCGCGGAGTGCGCCAGGCCTGCAGTGGGCTGCCTCTCGCCACCCGTTAACACACGCTCCGTATATATTTTTGGTTAAAATGTACTTTATTCTCTCGAGCTTAGATTTTACATTTGTTTGTTTTTGTGAAGTGACACTTCTGTACGTAGTACTAATAAGTATTCTGTGATCTTGCCTGAGGGCGTCCCACATTACGTTCGATTCGAGAACACATCTACCCCAACGGTCATCGAGTTTACGACTAATATAACCGGCCCCTTGCTACTTAAGCTTGCTTATTCTGTGGCTATAATATTAACTTTTGCTTATTTTGATATTAATTCTTATTTTGCAAATGAGGAAATTAACAAATCCATTGATCGTGTTGTGTTGTGTATGTATGTATAAGTGAAGCGTCGCTTGGAAGAGTTTTGCGGAAACGTGAACGATTTGCTCATTGTTATGCATGGGCTGCGCTGACCAATGACCTTTCTGATAGTTTACTATGCTGTGAGCAACAAGGATAGATCTCATGTACTTAAGTCTAACAGAAAACTGATTACTGACTTAAGACAACAGTTCCTTTACCTACTTATGTTTATTATTGACTTCGTAAAATGGATATACCATTAGATAACCAATAATCTCAAGAAACTAATCTCCAATTAATGAATGGTTAGGCCTCACTAGGGCCTGTTGACTCACGAACAGCATCCTGGTGAAGTGCGCAGGATTTCCAGTTCCTTCTGGGTGATCTCGCTCCATCTCAGGTCTCATCTTTGTTTTGGATAGATTAGGATCAAGAGCAAATATGTAACACAAAAACTTTTTTAATTAAAAAAAAAGGAACCAACTTTAAGAGCAAACACAAAAAAGTTTAAATTAACTTTTCTTCCGGAAGTCGGTGGCAATAGTCAATGAAATAAAAAAACAAACTACCGACTTCCGGAAGAAAAGTTATTTTAAACTTTTTTGTGTTTGCTCTTGAAGTCTGTTCCTTTTTTTAAGTTTTTATTTTACCCTTTTTAGTTCGGATATTCAACAAAAATCTTTGTGCGAGTATAATCGGCGTCTTTGAAAATCTATAATCCAAGCAAGCAACAAAAACAGATCTATGCGGGCAACATCACGAGACATCCATTATTGTTATATACTTAAACTTTCTCCAGAATGTAAAGAACACTTTTCTGAAAACCGCATCAAAATCGGTTCAGCCAAACGCGAGATAATCGTGGACAAACAGACAATCGTCTTTGAAAATCTTTAATCCATATAAGCAAAAAATTGCCTATCTCAAAAACTACTGAACCGATTTTGATGAAACTTGCAGTAAGTATTCCCTAAGTTGAACAATATCTAGAACAATAAAAAAAGAATTAGTTAAATCGGACTTGTAGTTCCGGAGATACTTATGCGAACACAAACATAAAAACATACATACACTTTTGAAATTTGGCACATTTGTTCAGACGCTGATATAGACTAACATATACGAAAATTGGGCAGTTCTGGAAATGTTACATACATGCGGGTCGAATTGATAACCTCATTTTTTAAGTCGTTTTAAAATGTTATCAACCCCATTATTTTTAGTTTACACCAAGAAAGTGGTTGTGGTGTACATTTTTTTTGTTAGCCTTCTCTGTCTCACTCCCGGGCTAAGGCCTCTGCTGTCCCCTCCTTCCACTTCTCGCGAACAGAATTACTTAGTGAATGTGTATTTGACGACTTCATGAAGGATTTATTTACGCCTTGTTTACAGTATTATATGCAGTAAATCTGCTTAGATTCTTCTGGCATTTTGTATCTTGCTTGGGATAACACGTTGTAAAAGTTGGGTTTTGGAAGGTTTAACCTAGATAGATAAGAAGTTATTTCGTGAATATTCCTCTTTTATATCCAGTGGCGTAGCAAGGTGGGGCGAAGCGGTGTCACGCCCCGGCCTCGCTCCTGAAGGGGTCTCACGCGCATTGAAAATAAAACCAAGAATAAAATTCGTCGGCGACTTCGACGATCCCAAGATTGTTCTCAGTCAGACACAATAAACCTTCTACTAAGAAAAGCTTGTCAAAGTTTTCATATGACCTACCAACTTGAGGTGTTTAGTGAGCTTGACTGGGAACAGAAAGTGCACAAAGCAAAGGTGATGTCGCCGACAGTTCCTATCGGTCTAGCGCCTCTACTGACGGCGCGAAGACCTTTTGAGCCACCAAAGTTGATAGAGATTGTTTTTTTTTTTACCGTCACCGTAAGGTAATAGGAAAGGATTGAAGAATTTGATGCTATTCCTTACCTGCTAGAATCAAATTCATCAATCCATTCCTAACATTTTACGACGACGGTAGGTAAATAAACAATCATGTTATTCGTAGGTAGTAGGTACGTTTAATTGTTTCTATCAAATTCATTGACGAAACCCTTCATTTACCATAAGAAGTGTACGTTATGTTTATAATTTATGATGCTATGCTAAAATAAAACACACATTCACTATTCTGATAGATATTGAATGTGTTATGTGTTATTTTATTAGTGAAGCCATCGAAAACAAGGGCAGGGTGAAATAGCGGTATTAAAGTACAAATTAATTCAATAGGCTTTAAAAATGTAATCGATATTCTTTTAACCGATATTAATTGGGTTATCGATGACCGTAATGGCAATAGATATACGCGTAGAATGGGTTATAGTCCACAAAAAAATGCAATTAGTATGTACGCCACTAAGATTATTAAAAAAAATGTTTTTCTAACACTGGGGCCACACTAACACACTAATATAGATAGAAGACTTTGAAATAAGGGCAGGTGAAGTCAGGGCGGAGTGCTAGTTATGTATAAAACCTGCTTATAGCACCTATACGCGTCGCTAGATTTTCATAAATCTTTTTCATAGGACTTATAACGGTTTTGTGGATTTTAGGGGCAGCCGTGAGTCGCAACATTCAATTCTTAATGATTTTTTAACCCGCAACGTTATCCTTCAGAGAAAAAAAAACCTTAATTCGTATCTATGATTAGAACGCTGTAGGTAATATAATTAAAATACTTCAACAGGAAAAATGATTATAAGCAACATTTTTAACAAATTGATTGACGCCATTTGTGGTGTAATTGATTATTGTAAAGGACTGACGATAACTGAATTGTGTAAAATTGAATCGTTTGGAGGAAACGACAAATACTCATAAACGAGTTGTAAGATATAATTATATTTGTGAAAACACTAAACGTACAGTTTATGAAGTTAAGTTTTAGTTTTTAGTTTCCCGAACGATGCATAGCCGAGTTGGATTCGCTGCATAGACGATTGACCTATCTAGTGCGACTGTTTGTCCTAAGTAGACAACAATTTACCGATAAAAATCTTTTAATAGAAGTTGAACTTCGAAATTCCAGACTAAGTTAGTTCAGCGTGATAAGAAATGCAAGCTTCGTCACAACATTACCCTACTTACATAATTATGACTAAAGCGTAGCTAGCAGAATATACAAACATGAAAAAAAAGACAATTTTTAGCGATCAAAGAGTTTCATCGTGCTTCTACATCTGAATGAAGTAGTGTGTAAAAGGATGAATTAAGAAATGTATCGACATAAAATTAACACAAACATCTTTCGGTTCTTTAACTACTAGATGAAGTTCAAATAAATAATATCGAATCTGTATTAAAATAAACAAAAACGAGGACTAGAACAAGGTCACTATTAATAAAACACAAAACACTTTCCAAAACCAGTATAGAACTGTGTTTATAGGCAGACGATTTGGTAAACTATAAATCATGAGTTTATTGTTGTATTTTTTCATTCAGACAACGTGATCTTTGCACAGGCTTTTTAATTATGTATTTTAACGGTACCTAAATCTTGGACCTGATTCTGGAACTCCAAAATTAACTGCTAGGAACTTAAGTGTTTAAAAACCGGATTATTTAACAGTACTTTTCTATTATTTTAAATCAAATAAACCTCTCTTTGTGTTTGAAATAGCATTAACGGTATCAGTAATATAATAATATTCAATTACTTGTATAAAGATACCTTAAACCGGAAGAATGGAGTGTTGTCTCGCAACCAGTTTATCGTTGTGTATAGCAAGACACCGTTGGATAACCTGTATATTTTCGTTGTTTGTTTATGCATACATAATATTATAGTAACATGCTGCCTGACACCCATCACGCGACCGTAGGGAAGCTTGGCTAGAGAAGCACCTGCTTTTTTTATCGTCATAAAATCATCAAATGAGTCGTCCCACCTAGGGCACGGCAGGAGGGACTGTCAGACTTGTACTGACTAAAATCCACGATGTCCTTCAATAGCCCTTTACGTTCCGGGGTAACGGTAATTCGTCAGTCCCGTGACCCCGGCAGGTTTTAGTCCTCTAAGGGCCCTTCATTGTGCTAACATTCTTTGAGAAGCGCGTGGAAGACAACGCGCTGTCGACCCGGGCATGGTCCATGATTGGACAGCGAGTCGCACATTACTCGCCAGAAAAGCACCTGCTTAACATAAATAGAAAAAACTAACAAAAATAAAAAACCCTTTTTGTTTTTTAAGTTTTATCCTATAGGAAGTAGCATATAAGCGTCTCATCTATCTCTGTTATCTCTGTACCAATTCAACAAAATCAATTCTGTAGTTTAGGTGTGAATGCGTAAAAAACAAACTCAAATTCGCATTCTACTTATTCGCTGGGATTTCAAAAAAATCAACAGAAACCAGTACAAAGAAAATAACAAACATAATACAACTTTGTGTCCCACATAGATTCTTTCTACGGTTTGATTATGCATTGGGACTAGCTAATCATTATGTATATTACTAAAACATCATCAACATAGTATAGAGTAAAACATTCAAAATCAATCATATCTCGAAAACTACTGAATCGATTTTGATAAATCCTACTCTGTTCTCTAAATTGTGATATAATTATTTATATTACTGTAATATATTTTTTTATGAAGACATCGTATTATGATTAGACATCCAAATAGACAAATTGAAAAAAAAAATGTGTTAATCCAACAAATCAAAACACGGTCTCTGAATTAATAACCTCCTTTTTTGATGTCGGCTAGAAAAGAAAGTGATTTGTTTTTTTATTTTACTGGTGGAGAATTCGGTTTGGATAAACAGGATCCAATTGGGGTTTAGTATTATTATTCCATTTTAATCGTTAGTTGTCGGCCAGAGTTCATAGAAACTATAAGAATCAAATGTAATATCATTGATAAGAATGCCTCGAAAATCAATAAGTTAAGGTTGTCGACTACAGAAACCCTGGTATCATACATAACCTGTAAAACCCGAAGATTATGCAGAGGTGTAACATAACTGGCTACTAAATATTAGTAGTCAGTTATTTTTAAGGCGAGATTGCACATGCACTCATATACACTGTAGTTGTATATATATGAGTGCATGACCTCACTTCCCACCAAAATGCGAGCGATATATTGCCTATATTTTTTTATTGTTTTTCTTCTCGGAGAAAAATAATATAATAACGAAATCATAAAATAGGTTTTCAACATTTACTTTCAAACAAAAAGCCGCCTTCTGTTGACAGTATACGTTTAAAATTGTTATTTAATTGTCTTTATTAACTTTTCTATTGAGCTAATCGTTCCGAATTACGTTTCTACCTTTACCGTTTGTTTACTTGAAGAATTATTATTGAATTAAATAATAGATTAAATTTTTATGTAATGATTTGTATTTCTTCAAAACCCCATTTTGATAAAATTTTCAGACGTTCATAAAGGTGCGAACATATTATCTGACGCGTCCGTCAGCCGCGGCTGAAGGACGCGGCTTATTAAAATCTAGCCAGTACATTGAATACTACACTGTGCAAACTATCGGTGGTAAGACGCGGATGTGACCTTGAGTCGCCCTTGAGCGCTCGGACGTCCGAACAGAATCTGGCCGGCTGGATGTTTGTGTACCGTGCACACTGCTAAGCCGCGTCCCTCAGCCGCGGCTGACGGACGCGTCCGATAATATGTTCGTAGCTTGGATCTTGAAAAGTATTGCTACTTCGCCTTGAGTCCCATTTAAAAGGCGGCCAGACTATTGCCATAACTGACCACAGATCAGAATATGTGCTCGGGCAAGAGGGGTACAGAGGACCTGAGATACAGAGGTTTTTCATCAGGATGTCAAACCGACGATACAACCCTGGTATCACTCTTACCCGTCATGGGAATCAAACACAAGACCTCATGTTTAGCAGCAGCGCTTGCGACATAGATCTAGAACTTAGTTACGACTTTATTGTTTAGAAGACTTAAATTACAGCGGGCTTATACGGGTGTCACTTTCAAACGTTCTCAAATATTGAAAAAAAAAACACTGAAGAAGTCGTATCGATTATTGAAACTCTATTTAGACATGCAAGAATATAAGTTTGACTACATTGCGGACTATTAATGTACAATGAATCAGTTGATCGAACTAACACCGCAATGTGGTCAAACATGCATGTTTAAATGGGGCTTCAGTTAATTTAACACAAAAGCAATAATAATTTGAGCAAACAATAACCGCAGAAGTAGTTACACGTTCAAACCATTATTCATAATAACAAATGTAATGATCCTGTAATTATGAAGTTAATAGTACAAATAACCAATATAATTAATCAAGCAATAAACTATGTACATTATGGAACTTCCCAAGGTAACGTCAACAGAACTAAATTGGATTCTAGAAAACTAGTTGTGTTGAGGGATTCTGCGCTCTTTTTATTCTGAAATTGAAACAGTAAATTGTGTATTTCCAATATAGAATTTTAATTGAAAGTAACCTGACCGCACAATCTAGTCTCTCTCGATTTCGGTTCGGTTAGCTGGTCACCAGTGTCTGTGGCCAACTGGCAAACATTGACAAATACATTTTTCCTAAAATTAGTATTAAATGTTTGTAAAATCAGGGACATCGCTACAGAATTTTTAAGCTTTGTATCACACTGGATGGATGCAAGTGGCGAATTGTCGTTCGGCGTGGCGGTCTAAGGGGGAGGCCTATGTTCAGCAGTGGACGTCTTCCGGCTGATGATTATGATGATGTATCACACTGGATTTTTTTTCCTGTGTCGTGGGTGCGTTTACGAACATAGAAACACACGTATACACAAACACCCCAGACCCGGAACTATAAGTTCCGTGCGGATATCAAACTAGCATGTACAGACGCCAGCACATCAACCTATCCGAATCTTTAAAATTTTGGCAATCGAACGTAAACCTTCTTATCTTTTTTTTTAGCGTGACTAAAATCGTCAAATGAGTCCTCCCGCCCAGGGCAGGGCGGGAGGGACTGTCAGACTTCATCATCATCATCATCATCATCAGCCGGAAAACGTCCACTGCTGAACATAGGCCTCCCCCTTAGACCGCCACGCCGAACGACAATTCGCCACTTGCATCCATCGGTTGCCCGCGACCCTCACGATGTCGTCGGTCCACCTAGTGAGAGGCCTACCTACGCTGCGTCTTCCGGTCCATGGTCGCCACTCGAGAACTTTTCTTCCCCATCGGTTGTCAGTTCTACGAGCGATGTGGCCTGCCCATTGCCACTTCAACTTGCAAACTTGTACTGACTAAAATCCACGGTGTCCTTCATTAGCCCTTTACGTTCCAGGGTCACGGTAATGGAATAATAATCTTGCTGACGCTCTTTGAGGCGCGCGTGGAACACAACGCGCCTTCGACCCGGGCATGGTCCATGGTCGGGCGGCGAGTTGCCCATTACTAAAAAAACCTTAAACCTTCTTATCTTGGGATAAAGTTGAAATTCTATTACAGAAATCTGACAGATTGTGGTAGCTTGATGTGCTGGCGTCTGTACCTAGGAGGTGTGTACATGCTATTTGTTGCTGTTTTCATGCCAGTCAAGTCCTTGCAATAATTAAATATGTTTACATTATTTTATGTATTGTTTTCCATCTACACTACACTTGTACCTATGTACAGACGCCAGCACATCAAGCTACCTCAATCTGTCAAACTTTCAAAGATTTTCAACCATATCACAATAGTGGAAGGTTAATGTTGGATTGGTAAACTTTGACAGATTGGGGTAGGTTGACTAGTTGGCGTCTGTACTTAAAAAGCATTGCGATTTCTTTAAAAAAGTCCCTGGTAGTAATATTTTCTGAACTTTCGCGGGTGAAAAACCTGGCTCAGATAGGCTGACAGTGGAAAATCGAGAATAGAAGTGTTGTGTCGCGATTTAGACAACCCATAACCAGCATCCGATTACAGTAGGTTTAATCCATTGAAGTTTTTATTTATGCGGTTGCCGCTACTAGAGACGACATTTCTTTCAAGGACATTCTTTGATTTCACTGAAACGTAATTTCATGCGCTTCAAACGGTGGTCATTAGAAAATAACTTCATCGGGAAATTAATGACAGTTTAATAAGACACTCTGACACAGTGATGACTTGATGATAGCAGAGCTTGTCAAGTACCTGCACAGGGGCGTAGCGACAGATAATCTACAGGGGGCAAGACGAAGCAGCGAGGCCCCTTTCTTACAGGCCTTTTTTGCGGGCTGCTTCTAGGTACACTTACTTTTGATTTTTTTCCAAAATTTCAGTTATTAGAAATATAACGTAACCAATTCATCTTGCAACTACCTTCGTGCGAGCAGCGGCATCGATTCGTCGACATCAGCTTTGCGAGGCTTCTATGGCTCTTTCAGTTCCCAGTCAGAAATAAAACGTAACCAAGTCCACGTGTCCAAGTTCCACTGCGCGCAAGGTCCTTTCACGTGCAAGATCGGGGTCTAGGGCCCACTTCACCTCCCTAGCTGCGCCACTGTGCCTGCAAAGGAAATAAATCATCGCAGGTTATAAACAGCCTGGACACGGGAAATCTACTGCAGCGATTAAATAGCGCAGTGTGAAAGGTAAAGCGACTTGTGCTACTGAAACAAAAGTATATTATCGCCCGTATAGTATAGACGAGACTCGAGCATGACTTAATGGGAACTTTAACGTTAATTTGATGGACAATTAATTCCTCGTTCATACACTAGATGCGCTTTTTCAATTCCCCATACAAATACAATAAACACAGTAAATAAAATACAGAAATCCTGTGATAAGGCCAACTATGTTCAAAGTTACCCTCAAACAGCTGTTGTTTAGAAAATGCTATAACAACAGCTACAACGAATTACTGAATAACAATTTTAATTAAGTAAAATTATAAAAAAATATTAATTTAATAAAATGACTACATTTTTTACAAAAAATAATTTATTTTCATAGTATCTATTCTGTGAACTCCCCGTTTCAAACAATTCAGTTACTGCTCATTCACACTGGGTCCGTCATAAGGGATTCGTGGTTTAAAACTGAAGGTTTTTGAAAGACGAAACGTCATTTAAGACGTATCCGTCATGCTGTAATAATGTGAACACGGGCAATTAAAATGTATAGCCGTGTTCACACTATTACAGCATGACGGATACGTCATAAAAGATGTTTCGTCTTTCAAAAACCTTCAGTTTTAAATCACGAATCCCTATATTCACCACGCGGACCCAGTGCGGGTTGGTAAAAATGTCACATGTCTTCGAATTTTTGGTTCTAGGACATGCCGGTTTCCTCACGATGTTTTCCTTCACCGTTTTGAGAGCAGTGGTGATGAAATAAATTACACAAAGTAATGCGCCTGGCGGGGTTCGAACCCGCGACCTACAACTCGTAAATCGGGACCGATACCACTGGGCCACCACTGTTCACCAATCTTAACTCTTACTTAAATATAATATTATTAACGTGAAAGTTTGTTTGAATGGATGGATGTTTGTTACTCTTTCACGCAATATCTACTGAACGGATTTGGATGAAATTTCTTACACAGTTCATAAAAACCGCTGGCAATTTAAGTGATGACCGTATAAGTTTCGGTAGGTCATTGTTTATTACTCCACCAAAACAGAATGGAAGAACGATTCTGACTGAATATTCGGACAGATTATATTCTGGGTGTCTAGGTCGTGGGTTCGAACCCAGCCGGGCGCATTTACTTTTGTGTAATTTATTTCATCAATACTGCTTTCAAAACGGTGAAGAAAAATATAGTGAGTAAATCGGCATGTCCTAGAACCAAAAATGTGAAGATATAATGCGACATCTATCAAACTGCAGTGGGCCCGTGTGGTGGATTATAGCTCACACTCACAGAGAGGAGGCCTGCGTCCTTGCAGTGGGAACATTTATAGGCTGATGATGAAATAACATGTAGGGTAAATTTTCACCGTGTCCCAGTGGTTCCATTCTCTAGTTCATCTGGGAAAAAATTTAGGTCCCTATATGTTCATATTCAATTAAAATGTGGGCAAAACAGGTGTCAGACACTAGTATGTGTACCTGTAAATGAAAGCGATTCTTTTCACAGTTCATAGCAGACGTTCATTGCCTCTTTGCAGTCAATCGGCCGGTCTAATAGACCCGTATATGTGAATTGCGGCTTTTAATATACTTTTCCATGTTTTTTTGTTAGTAGCTGTTGTCCGTGGTTTTACTTGGCTCCTAGATAAGTTAGTGCAAAGTTAGTTAGTGGTTTAGTGTACTGTGAAGTATTTAACCGACTTCTGAAAAAAGAAGGTTCTTAATGTTTATGTATGTATGTTTATGCTTGACTGCACAGATACTGAAGCGTTTTTCAGAAAAGTGTTCATTACTTTTTGGAGAAGATTTTATTATACAGCAATATTAGATATCCCTTGACGTTGTCCGCATGACATCCGGTATTACTTACTTCGATGTCGGATTTTCAAAGACGTCGCTTACCTATACAAAGATTTTTGTTGATTATCTGAACTAAAAAGGGCTTTTATTTTATTGATGTTTGCCATCGAAAAGTTTTTAATTTTACATTTTTTTCTTTGTAGATGAACCTATAAGCAAACCTTTAAGCTATTGTCAAACAGACAGGCGAAGCGAATGCGATCCGAATCCTGTCATATAGAAAAGCGAAAGCGGTCCGATAGTCTATGTGACAGGCTTCAAACAATCCATACATTACAAACAAAAACGCTTCGCTTCGCGTTCGCTTCGTGTTCGCTTCGCCTCTCTGTTTGACAATAGCATTATAGTTTCGAGCTGATTACTGGGTGAATTCCAGTCTCTCATTGAATTTTTAAATAGGATGGAGTTGAATGTATGTCTTTTTTTGTTTAAAGATTGTCGGATACTTTTCAGTGCTTCTAAATGTAAGTTGCTCAAGAGGTATTTAAACAAAAACGGGTAACAAGACCCGCGGAAAATCAATTGAAATGGATATTATTAGATTAGATGCAAATAACAACAGATTTTAAATTACCCAAAAATAGTCCTTCGTAAATATAACAACCAATAAAAGGTAACCCCAGCTGATAATCATCATACGCTTGAACGGTTGATAATGTCAAACGGAGGATATACTGCTTTCTTCCTATACAGCTAAGAACCATCTCGATCATGACATCTTTAAACCTTGTTTTTTTTAGTAAAAGTCTTCCATTATTTTAGGAACTACGATGACATAAACAGACAGGCACTCATCGAGGTTTATAACAATGTCAAAGTCAAACTGTTCATTTGCAAATATGTATACTCGTATGTATTTAGGTGCTACCATGTTTTGCCATTAAGCATGCATGCAATAAATAATTAAATTGCACAATAAGTATATTACTTTTTTTATTAACCGGTGCGGTGAAATGTAAAATTCCATACATTTTTTTAAAGAAGTGGTTATAATATTGATAACAAATAGTTATACTACTATTTAAACAATTCGCTCTAAGTTATGCTTGGCTAGATATCTTAAAATTGAAAAAAGAAATAACAATAATAAACTTAGATACAATAAAATTAACATATCACTTCAATATTGTGTTGTAATGTAACATTTAAATGCTTGACTAAGGCTATTTCCACCACCATTATACACCGTGACTTTTTAGTCATCTTACAACGGCAGCCCAGTTCATGCTAGCTTCGCCTCTAAAGCTTCTCTTTACTGGTTCGTTTCCGGGGATGCATGATCCGAGCATGGTGATCAAAATGTTCTTGCTATCTTTGTATAAAACCTTTTTCGCCCTATAAAAATGTATCAGGCACAAAATCTTAAATCAAAATTCGGAACGTTGTCAAAATACGATAAAAATAACGTCAATCTATGGGCACAAACTCAGAACAATAAGTTATTGTTCTGAGGGCACAAATTAGTGAAATGTGGTGATCAAACATGTTGCTAGGTATTTTGCAATAAAAATTGAGAAATATTAAAATAACAAAAAAATATAATAAAGGTGAGAAAAGATTTTGTTATAATTTTTTTCTTGGTAAAATCATCAAATTAGTCCGCCCTCCCAAAGTGAGACGGGTCACGGGAGCAATGTCTTTGGACGGGGGGGACTGTCAGACTCGTACTGACTAAAGTCCACAGTCTTTAATAGCCTTTTACAGTCCAGGGTCATCTGGTGGGGAGTACTCATTTGATGACTCGCCACAGAAAAATGTATCTAGAGGGTAGCGTTCTTTAAGGCCTGTTCACAACTTTGGTCTAAGGGTCAGCTCAGACCGAAACGTGACTCTGCGCGCACATTTCAATAGAGCTACTCAAAATCTGACTCTATTTCCTACACGGAAAGATACACTTTTCGCAACGCAGCGCGGCGCCGCGCTTCGTCACGCTCTCAAAATCTAACTTTATTTACTACAGGATATGATACACATTTGCAGTTTCGTTGTCACGTCTCGCCGCGTCGCGTCTCTGTGTGAACTGACCGTAAGCGGTGAACAGAAGGTGGCGCGAATTATATTATATGCGAATTCGCTACTGCCGGCGCCTTGTGGCGTGTTTCTAACATTTATATACATTTGATATTACCGCTCGCCGCCCCGCACTAAGTCACGGCTCACAGCGGTAAGGTCGTGAACGGGCCGTTAGTTCAGTTCGGTTATTATTAAATATTTCTCAGATTAATTATATTAATGATCCATCATCCATTTTCAGGACAACAAAAGTAAAAAAAAAAGTTATTTTATTAAGTATTTTCGATGTTATAAGGATAACAACTTTGAAGAAGATTGTATCTGTTGATTCAGTCTCCGCTCATCATGCCACCCAAGGAGAAAAAGTAAGTTGTTTTTTTTTTTGCCCCGTTTTTATTTTTAATTTAACATGAGCAAACTCTCGCTCCACGGTATGTTCCACCGTGTCCGTTGGGCAATCCATACATTGCTGACATACGAGCTTATTTCACTGCTGAATCCGACACAGGAACCTCCCAATGACGTGAGGACGCTGTAACCCTCATTCAAGGACACTCGGCGCGTCGGGCGGAGCGATTTGCGTTGCGGGTTGCAGGAAAACAAATATAAATGGCAATGTATTAGAGCGTTCTAGAAAAAGCGGCTTCAATTGACAAATATTTGCTCGCAGCTCAAAGAGGGGGTTTACTGCCAAGATTGTGGTGTGCCTATTGAGGGCAACTCTTTCAATTATACTTTTGTTTATATTTCGCGCGATGCGGACTAGTAAGTAGCAACGTCGCATTTTGTATTCGCGCGCATTGGTACCGACCATTGAGCTCTCGCGGCCCCGCCCGCGCCGCGGCGCCGCAGGGTCGCCTGTCGCCGCTACGCTACATACGAGTCGCCATACGAGTCGCGAGCGGGCGCGTATTAAAACGCTCCGGCGTGCCCGCCAATTCTGTAAAACTGTCTTTCTTAGTAGGTATCTGTGTAGTGTTTTGGGTATGAGGAACAGAGTGGAGAGTGGAAAGTTCCTCGCTACCCGGTGAAAAGGAAGGTACCTTTCGACCAGACGGGTGAGTGTGGTCAGTGAGTCGGGATCCGGCGCCGACTATCATCCAGTGAGTCGGATGAGGAAGCGCCGCCACGGAGGTGATGGCTATGACAACCAGGAGGTTATGCACTCGGCTGGCTGAGATATGCCGTAGTCCAGGAGCATAGTCGCTTAATGAGGTTGAGGGTGCTGACCAGGTACACGCCTTCTGCGCATGCTGATGGTCAGGGGTACCCGTTTGAACTGGCTGGCTGTGAGACTCGTTGCTCGAAAGCTTGAGGAAGTGATGCATGTGATGATGACGTCACGTTGCTCGAAGGTTGCGCTGACGTCCATTGCGGGGTCACCAGTTTGGGGGTATGAGGAACAGAGTGGAAAGTTCCTCGCTACCCGGTGAAAAGGAAGGTACCTTCCGACCAGACGGGTGTTGTGTCTGGTGGGCTTTCTGCCCGACATTCATTGTCGGAATATTCTATGTCTTCTAAGTTCGATGTTAACTTTGATTGCGCGATGTAGACATCTTACATCTTAGTTTCTCCGTCGTTTCATGGATGGCGCTAGTGTACTTTTTGTAGATGATTATGTACGCTACATCATCACATGGTAAGTTCTAAAACTGATCCAGGTCTTTAAATTATGAGAGCAGCCACCGAAAGACGGGCAGCATTGTCCTATTAACTTTCGGTACGACCCTAAGCCAAGCGTGGGGAGTTATCAATACCCACTTTAAGTGGAACGGGGGGGGGGGGGTGCCAAAATATGCCATGTGGCGGTTATTGACTTATATCGTAAGGACAGGCCCAACTAATGGGCGTAACCTTTCTTTTGAAATCATTGGCAGTGGATTGCAGGCGAGGAGTAATAGATAGCTCGCCGTCCGATCAAGGACTAGACTCCGTTCGACAGCACGTCGTGTTGCACGGTCACGGGACTGTTTTAAAAGGGCACTCTGGCCCTAGAAGAAAAAGGACTACTGAAGGAACAAGGTGGACTTTTAATCAGTAAGTCCTTTCTGCTCCAAAAAGGGCGGGAGGACTCATTTGATGATTTTAATACATCAAAAAGGATTTCATTTCGTGGTATTGTAATTTGTGTCTCGTTACAACTTGAATACGTGTGAATTTACATTGGGTAAAGATAAAAACTCCTGAACAATCTCTAGCTTGCAAATTCTTTGCAAATTGACCTATAGATATTTCCATAACCATTAGGTCTGTGCCGGTGATCCAGACGTGGACCGAGGCAAGCCGTTCCCCGACCTCTACCTGATGGCTGCTGCTAAGTTTCCTGACAAACCTCAACCTGTTAAGGTAATTATAAAAAAAATGGTGCTCGACCACGAATTTGACAGTTGATTTCTAGTTTTTCCGTGGTAGACTCATCATCTGCTTAACCTTTTCCTAACTATTTTGTGGTCCGCTTCCAGTCGAACCAGATGCAGCTGAATATCAGTATTTTACATGGAGCGACTGCCTATCGGACCTCCACAACACAGTAACTGGGTAGTTACTGCGACCTTCTGAGTACATCGGGCGCTTATACCAACTAGACGACCACCATATCGATGCCTTCCGGCCCAAAGGGGGTAAGCTACATTTTTTGCGAAATAGACTTATAGATATATATATGAAAGAAAAAGGAGTAAATGATACTGTGACGTCTGATAGGGGAGAATGGAAGAAGAAAACGTGTTGCGCCGACCCCAAATAGAATGGGATAAGGGCAGGAAGAAGAAGAAGAAGAGACTTATATATATGGTTAGAATCGGCTTTTTTTTCTGCGTCTAATGGTCTAAGTTTCATGGCTCTAGGACAAACTTTTTGTCGCTTAGGCGTTAAAGGAATTGAGGTTCTAACACTAAGTTTTTCGTCATAAACGACAGTTATTTTTGTTATATTTTGTATTATGGTGGTTGGATAAAAATAATATTTTAAAACTGCGAGATAAGCAATTTTGGCTTTGAATATTTTTTCTTTACTTGAACGTTAAGTAGTTTGGGCTGGAATATTGGTTTACTAAACTTTCGGTTAGGATATTAGGGCAGTTTCTTTGGATAAAATATATGTCATTTATTACATTTAGGCCTCATTTCCGTGACTTTATTTGGCGCTTATTTTTATTTTCCCTAGTCACCAAATCAATCATCGAAGGCGCTTAGGATAAATCATCCAAACGAATGTCGCCTTAGATTGTCGCTTACCCTTTTTTTCCCTCCCGAAAAAAAAATATCTGGTATGGTGGTTAGACAAGAAGATAAATCAAAGTGTGGTGTTTAGCTTACACAAGAATGACAAACAGCATCAGTTATCACTCTCTTTCGTTCGAAAAAAATGTCGTTAGCGTTGCACACCGATCATACAGTCTGTATACGACCACGGCGTAAGCACCACCGTGCTCGTGGATCATTTTGGTCCAAAGTTTTATAAGGAAAATAAAACGGGAACTTTATTTAATACACTTTATGTTCATCTATGACTGTGTATTATTCTACTTAGTTATTTTAGACGATACTGAATAGTTAAATAAGTATCCCTACAGTTTTGTTTTTCAGTACTTTTGTTTGTTTGTTGGCTAGTATATACGGCTGAGAAACATGATCAAGGGTTCGAATCCAAGGTTGGGCCAGCAAGGAGTTATTGGGTTTTTGTGATGAATTCTCTGCAACAGCCAAGAGTTAATCCTGTGCCTGATCTGACCCTTCTTTATCATGGTTAAATCATCCAAGGAGTCCTCCCCGGGCGGTACCTACGGGAAGGACTGTCAGACTTGTACTGACTAAAATCAACAGTGATCCTTCAATAGCCCTTTACGCTCCAGGGTCACGACTTCTTCATTAGACAGTCCCGCGACCCCGGCAGGCTTTGGCCCTCTAAGGGGGGCCTTGGTCGCGGGACTAACGAATACCGAGACTCCGAAACGCAAACAGCTGTTGAAGGACACCGTGGATTTTAGTCAGTACAAGTCTGCACCCGCACTGGGCCCGCATGGTGGATTATGGCCCACTCCCTCTCTCAGAGAGGAGGCCTGTGTCCCAGCAGTGGGAACATTCATAGGCTGATGATGATGATGATGAAGTCTGACAGTCCCTCCTGCCCTGCCCTGGGTGGGAGAACTCATTTTATGAATTTACCTTCAAATTGCCGGCAGGTCTTTGAGACGCGCGTGGAACACGAAGCGTTACGCGCCTACGGTGACCGATCGGAAATCACCTCGCGACTTCCGATGCCATAGGCATCCCGCAGCGGTTAGGTTGTGAGGTGGAAGCTGTTCTCTCCCTCACGGTACCCGATACCTTCTTTGTTAACATGACAGCTTCGTAGAAGGAGGTGACCGCTTCCCATTCTGTTTCGCCCCGCAGCATGGCCTCGACCATTGCCTGGCGCCAGAGGTATGTCGCCTCCGTGAGGATATAGCGGTGCTATGCCCAAGCGGATCAGTCCTGCACCGAATGCTCCTCCGTGTCCTCCGTGCGGTCCCCGCAGTGGTGACACCCAGGTGTTTCTTCTTCCCAATCAGACACAGGAACCTCCCGAAACTTCCATGTCCGTTGAGGACCTGTGTCAGGCAGAAGGTGAGGACGCCGTGACGCCTCTCCAGCAACTCCTCGCATGCCAGAGGGTCATAGCTATCAGAATGATCCGAGGATACCGCACGATCGCCTTCGAATCGGCCAACCTTCTTGCCGGATCGCTGCACTGGGATCTTGAGGCGACAGCCCTCCTGCGCGTCTATCAGAGGCGCGCGGAGGCGCACCGCCGGGGAAATCCCCGCTGCCTCGAAAAGTCCAGAGTGAGAGTCCAGAGAATCAGAGCTCCGGCGCGATCTCAGGGCAGTACGGAGGGAACGACTGTCGCAACCGAGGTTCGGGCACGCCGCAACCGCGGCGGTAAGACCCCTCTTTGAGGAGTGGATGGATAGGCCCCACGGCGTCCTCACCTACCGCTTGACGCAGGTCCTCACCGGACTCGGATGTTTCGGGAGGTACCTGTGTCTGATGAGGAAGGAAGAAACGCCTGGGTGTCACCACTGCGAGGATCGCCGGGAGGACACGGTGGAGCATACGACCTCTCGCACCCGGCATTGGTCGCGGCCATGCTGCGGGGCGAGACGGAGTGGGAGGCTGTCGCCTCCTTCTGCGAAGCAGTCATTTTCGCGAAGAAGGAGGCGGGACGTGGGAGGGAGACGACAGCGTCCACTCCTCACCCACGCCACAGTGGTAGACGCCCACGGCAACGGACGTCGCGGGACGATCTCCGGCCACCGTAGGCGCGGGCATGCGGGAGTCGAGTAATGGGCGACTCACTGCCCGACCATGGACCATGTCCGGGTCGACGGCACGTTGTGTTCTACGCGCGCCTGAAAGAGTGTCAGCATAATGACGGGTTCCCCCCTTTAGAGGGCCAAAGCCTGCCGGGGTCGCGGGACACACGTATACTGAGACCGGTACATAAAAGCTACTGAAGGACACCGTGGATTTTAGTCAGTACGAGTCTGACAGTCCCTCCCGCTCTGCCCTGGGTGGGAGGACTCATTAGATGATTTTACCACATAAAAAAGCCACTACTCAAAGAGGGGTCTTACGTTTTATCATACCTAAGAGGTAGTCCATGAGTATGAATTGCAGCATGGATGTATAACTATCAAGACTAACTTACTGTTAATAACTATTGTTTTGTGTTATTCTTTAAAATGAAGACAAAGAAAAAGAGAGATTGAGCATAATATCTTTTTTTTATATCCGCATCTTAGTAAATGTCAGTTTAAAAACTTAAAAATGTCTAATCTACGTATTTAAGTGTGGATGTATAATTTTATAAGAATTAAACACAATGTGCTTTCGCGTTGTTTATAAAAGTGCTAATTATATATTTCTTATTGATAAGGGACTTATTACAATTTCTTTGATCATCTCTCATTAACTAATAGCCGGTTATATCATATTGGCTGGACTTGATGAACAGAAAAGTCACAGGTATGCTCTTTTTCTTCAATAGAAATAAAACGAATGGTGCACTTAAATCATTTAGGTTGGAACTCAACCATTGAGTTGTTTTCATTTAATACGTGTTTTCCTGTTAGTGAATTCGGGACTATTTGAGGGTAAGCGACACTAAATTATGTTAGGAGTGTGATTTATTTTAATTAACAATGCCATTTCGTAGAGACCTAATCAAAAGCTAAACGGGTAAATTTTGAAACTTTAGGAACGTACAGAAAATTTTATATGATTTTTTTTCACTTTTTTTGAACTTTAAACTACTCTCCTGTAAAGTTTGTAAAGTGGCGGTTACCCCCTTTGGGCCGGAAGGCATCGATATATATAAGACGTTAATAGTACAATGAAGGATTAGACTTTCTCGAGCGTGACTGCCTGTGGCTTAGTTGGTAAATTGTCTAGAGTATTGAAAGAGAATGTCGCAGGTCCAAGTCCTGCATAGAAAATTCTTCCATAAAAAACCCGACTGTGCTACAAGAAGGGTTATGTTTTTTGGGTGTATGTATGTATGTACATTTCTTTGGCACGCTGTGTAGCCTAAACGGCTTGATGGATTTAAGCTTGTAAGGTGTCGTTAGATTCGTCTGAATTGTTACAGTAACACTGGTTGCATGAAATTTTGATAAAACCAAAATGGCAGATTTTAAGTGCCATTTTGTGGGTGGCGATTTTTAATCTCTTCCGATATTTTCGTACTCAATGATATCGAAAGAGAAATATAGGTAAGGGTATCGATATAAAGGGTATCAAATGGAGATATACAGTGTGTCCGGACACGAGCTAGCGATACTTGAAGGGAATATTATAGACTCATTTTCATCGAAAAAACTGCTTTTAAAAAAATTCTTACTCCAACACCTCGCGAATGGCGGCCATTTTAGTTTTTTGATTTGTCGAACTAGGGTATGTACAATAAAATGCAAATATCTTTGAATCCAAGAGACCTACATATATGCAAAACGATTGCAAAGTTAAATGTTAAGGCTTTTCAAAAACTTGCAAAAGTTTTCTAAATAATATGTAGAAAGAACCAAAAAACGTGGGCAAACACGAAATTGTACACAAAAATTACTGAATATTTTCACATTTTATACTCTAGCTCGAAAAGTACCCGCGTATTTTGCTTAGCTTTTTGCATTAAATTAAAAGTATTTGAGTCAGGCTATAAAATTATATCAAAATTATCACTCTACGTTAAGTATTTTAGGAGTTATTCTCACTTGAACATAACCCTTCCTTAGCGCATGTACCACCAATGTTACAGAAGCTGCATTCTTTGGGCGAGCTAAACCGTTTCAACGTAAATTTATGAGCTGGCCTTATTAACCACCATGTAAATGATCCCAACGAATCACCATTAAACTGAAATAATATTTTTTTTTTACTTTATGAAATCGGTTTCTTTGAATCATCATCATCAGCCTATAAATGTTCCACTGCTGGGACACAGGCCTCCTCTCTGAGAGAGGGAGTGGGCCATAATCCACCACGCGGGCCCAATGCGGGTTGGTATTTATACTATGAATAAATATACTTATATACTTTGAATAAATTAAAAAAATGTATTATCTCAGTTCATCCATTCGCGAGGTGTTGGAGTAAGAATTTTTTTAAAAGCAGTTTTGTCGATGAAAATGAGTCTATAATATCCCCTTCAAGTATCGCTAACTCGTGTCCGGACACACTGTATACTATATATATATACACCGTGTTCTTCACGTTATCCATAAACTTTAGCAAATACTTCTATGGCTTTTACAAATCAAATCCAACAAAGGAAGTAGTACTTAAAAAGGCTTCGTTACAAAGATATTTGTAATTTCATTTAATGAAATTTAATTGAGCTATGCAGTGAGAAAGTATCTTAATTTGAAATCTATCAAATACTATTTGCATTTCATTTGTTTCAGCCCGCCAAATGTTATGAATGAAAATACGACGTTGCCAATTCGGATAAAGAGGCATGGATATCGGGTTATTTACGTCTAGGTATTTAGTTTGTATGAAAATTAACAAAAAATAAAAAATAAGAATTTATTAATGTGTCCATAATGAAAAATGCTTACTTCCGTGGTTTGAACATCTGGTCGAAGTTTATGTATATCGTCCGGAACACGGTGTATATACTCGTATAATGCGTATAGTTATTTGATTACATAATAATCAAAAAGTTGACAATAATATATTTGTTAGCTTATTATCCAAAACTGTATTTTTTATAGCTTCTTTATTTATTTTTCAGTGCCTCGTCTTCGAAGACTCTCTAGTTGGTATGGAAGCGGGGCTCGCAGCAGGGATGCAGGTAAACTATCATTGTATATCTGGCCCTACAGCCAATCAGCAGACGACAGCAGACGACAATCGTTATTGCTCAGTAGTCACTAATACATTTTCAACTTTATACCCCAGCGTGTAAAGTTGAAAATATATTGAAGTTTACAGATCGTTTTCGTTTGTTTCGTTCGTTATCGCTCAGCAGTCTTTAATAGATTTTCAACTTTATGCGCTGGTGTATAAAGTTGAAAATGTATTAGTGACTGCTGAGCGATAACGATTGTCGTCTGCTGTTTGGCTATAGAGCCAGGCCCTAACGTTGAACATCTAGTGAAGATTGCTTATTGTTTTCGATATTTCCTGTCGATAACGCTCAGAAATCTTAAATAGATTTTCAACTTTAGACTCTAGGCTATAAAGTTGAAAATCTATTGGGGAGTACCGAGCGTTTACGATAATCGTTTGCGACTTGTTGTAACATGACTAGGGAGGCTGACTTTTCCTAACCATCTTTGGGTCAGCGTTAAACCGGTCCTTTTGGGCTTTTGGAAATCTATAGGGCATAAAGCTGAGAACATATTATCGGACGCGTCCGTCAGCCGTGGCTGAGGGCCGCGTCTTAGCAGTGTGCACGGTAGTTCGGACGACCCTCTTCGGATGCACAAACATTCAGCCGGCCAGATTCTGTTCGGACGTCCGAACGCTCAAGGTCACGTCCGCGTCTTACGACCGACAGTTTGCACAGTGTAGTATTAAATGTACAGGCTAGATAATGAGTAAGCCGCGTCTTTCTGCTGCGGCTGACGGACGCGTCCGATAATTTGTTCGCAGCTTAAGTATAGGATCATAAATATAGGCCATGTTCGGCATTGGACGTCCTAAGGGGTGATATGAAAATTTGAGACTAGAGATGCCATTGCATTCTTCCAGCTTCTACGACAAATCATTTACAGGAAAAACATGACAGATGTTTCGCCCCTTCACGGGGCATCCTCAGGAGATGTGGACTCTTCAACAGCGACAACAGCTCGGCATCAATGTTTTTCAGCTTTTCTTGAACGTGTGCGCATGAGGGCGGAAGGGTGGGATTGCTTTCTGCATCCAAGTCTGGATTATTTTTGCGAAATTAGAACTAGATATTTTTCATAACATTTAATGTTTTCTATTTATCTATGATGATGATGATGGTGATTATACTGAGTCCCTCGTTCAACCAATCACCCAGGATATTTCGTTCCCAGGTCGTGATGACTCCACCTCGAAGTCTTCATAAGGACAAATGCAGGGAAGCCACTCTAGTGTTGGAGTCTCTAGAACAATTCAAGCCAGAATGGTTCGGACTGCCGCCATTTCGCGATTGTGAAAAGAAGTCAAAAAAGAAACAATAAACTAGTGCATAATAATTTTCTTTAAATCCATGGGACGGGATTTTAATTTACTTATAATTTTTATAGTGAATGTATAGCTAAATATTCTGTGAATATTTCAAGCGTCTACGTTGCCGTTACTCGACGTTATCAATTTAGAGTAAAAATAAGCGAAAAAATGGTTTATGGTAGTGTTCACTCTACACTATAGGTAAAGACGCCTCTGGCGGGGAGTGCGCGGCGAGGCAGCGGTGCTGGCGCAGCAGCAGGTAGAGCAGCAGGTTGTACTCCGCCGTGGCGTTCTGCACCATCTTCAGCTTGTCTTCGAGCTCCTCCTGCTGCGCGTCCCTCGCGCGCAGTCGCTCCACGCTCGCGGCAAGGTACTGGTTCAGCTACACAGAACCATCATAAATACTTATACAAACTTAAAGGGAAATTGCCAACAAAAGGGAAGGTAGCTTGCTCAATTCTATCAATACAATTATCGCAGTGTTGAGTGCTAGTTAATTATAAAGTATTGATGAAGCTCACCAAATTACCTTTACTATTCTTCTTTCCATTAGCTTTCTCTGTATCCACTCGCTGAGATATATAGACATTCCTGACACCAGGAACGTTACAATCATGAAGAGATCGAAGAGATAAAGCGGCGGCAGGTGCACGAGGGCGCCGTCGAGCCAGGCGTACGCGCCGGCGGCGCTGTCCGGCGGCGGCTCCTCGCGCGCGTACATCTCGGGCACGTAGCGCACCGGCAGCAGCAGCAGCGTCAGCACCGCCGTCACCAGCAGCCCGCTGGAACATCCATTCAGCGCCATTCGTTACCCAGATCCGTCCACCACCTCTTAACTAAAGATCACTGTATTATGAACATAAAATTGCCCGTTCATTTGTATTTTGTATATAATTTATTTACAGACAGATTCCTATTATTAAGTCTATGACACATCTAATTTTTTCTTCAGGAATAGACATGACATCCGCTCTAGGAGGCTTTACTAAAAAGTTACTAAATGCAATTATGATTCTATAATTATTATGAAAGAATGTGAATGAATATTAATTGGCTTAACCAAGCCGCCCCCAGAAATAAAATCTGTTATCTTGACGGGGCGGGATGTTTCAGCACAGCGACATTTTATAAAGCACTTAGATGCATGTGATAAATTTTATCCTTTGTTATTGTATTTAAGTAGTAGGTACTAACAACAGTTTCTAAGTTTTTTGTGGTTGTGGGTTGTGGGCCAGAGCCTATTTTATCGTAGTAAAATCATCAAATTAGTCCTCCTGCCCTGGGCAGGACTAGATGGACTGTCAGACTAGTACTGACTAAAATCCACGGTGTCCTTCAATAGCCCTTTACGTTCCAGAGTCACGGTTACCAATTTTCTGGGGAAAATAACCCTAGCCTACATTGAGTATCAGTATTTTACATGGAGCGACCGCCTATCTGTCCTCCACAACCCAGTAACTGGGTGATACGAGACCCCTTAGTAAGACTAGAGACTTTAGAGCTTCAGACTAACAGTAACGACTGTTAAATTTATCTACAATTAAAAGTCGGGACCAACTGGTTTCTGATTAGAACTTAGTTCCTGGGTAACTCAGGTTTTTAGGGTTCCGTAGTCAACAAGGAACCCTTATAGTTTCGCCATGTCCGTCCGTCCGTCCGTCTGTCCGCAGCTTAGCTCAGAGACGCCCAGTACTAGAAAGCTGTAATTTGGTTTAAAAATACGGATTTGTTACGCCGAAAAAGTGGTAAAATAGCTTAATAAGATTACGACGAATTGAGAACCTCCTCCTTTTTTTGAAGTTAGTTAAAAATAGTTGACAATAAAAACCTACCTATCCCCAAAACATACCCACCTATTATAGCTGTAAAAACAAAGTTGACAAACTTACATTTGCAGTTGAAGAACATGTTCTCCGATACATTTTGTTTAGGAAAATATGTTATCCAAGTATGTTTTTTATGTTGGTCGACTATTGCTCGTAAACTTGTAAAGCCTACTTAGACATGATAATTTTCTTTTAAACACTACTATTATGAATTTTTTCACACCTTTGGGGGTGTTTTACACAACCGTTTAGCTGGTAGAGGGGGGGGCACTTGAGTCGAGCAAAAATTAGCACTTTAAAGCTTAATATTTCACAAACGAATCTTTTTATCAAGAAATTGTTAATGCAGACTATCAATATTTTTAAAGGCCTATTTCTGCTTTCGAGTACTGCGCCCAGTACTCGAATGCTGAAATTTGGTGTAAATATACGGATTTGTTGCGCCGAAAAAGTGGTAAAATAAAATCTCGTAAAATATTTTTTTAGGGTACATCCTGTAGGTACACGTAAAGTGGGGATGTTTAAGTAGGTATCATTAAGTAGGCCTTTAAAAATATTGATAGTCTCCATTAACAATTTCTTGATAATAAGATTCGTTTGTGAAATATTAAGCTTTAAAGTGCTAATTTTTGCTCGACTCAAGTGCCCCCCCCCCTCTACCAGCTAAACGGTTGTGTAAAACACCCCCAAAGGTGTGAAAAAAATCATAATAGTAGTGTTTAAAAGAAAATTATCATGTCTAAGTAGGCTTTACAAGTTTACGAGCAATAGTCGACCAACATAAAAAACATACTTGGATAACATATTTTCCTAAACAAAATGTATCGGAGAACATGTTCTTCAACTGCAAATGTAAGTTTGTCAACTTTGTTTTTACAGCTATAATAGGTGGGTATGTTTTGGGGATAGGTAGGTTTTTATTGTCAACTATTTTTAACTAACTTCAAAAAAAGGAGGAGGTTCTCAATTCGTCGTAATCTTATTAAGCTATTTTACCACTTTTTCGGCGTAACAAATCCGTATTTTTAAACCAAATTACAGCTTTCTAGTACTGGGCGTCTCTGAGCTAAGCTGCGGACAGACGGACGGACGGACGGACATGGCGAAACTATAAGGGTTCCTTGTTGACTACGGAACCCTAAAAACCTGAGTTACCCAGGAACTAAGTTCTAATCAGAAACCAGTTGGTCCTGACTTTTAATTGTAGATAAATTTAACAGTCGTTACTGTTAGTCTGAAGCTCTAAAGTCTCTAATCTTACTAAGGGGTCTCGTATCACCCAGTTACTGGGTTGTGGAGGACAGATAGGCGGTCGCTCCATGTAAAATACTGATACTCAATGTAGGCTAGGGTTATTTTCCCCAGAAAATTGGTAACCGTGACTCTGGAACGTAAAGGGCTATTGAAGGACACCGTGGATTTTAGTCAGTACTAGTCTGACAGTCCCTCTAGTCCTGCCCAGGGCAGGAGGACTAATTTAATGATTTTACTACGATAAAAAAGGCTCTGGCCCACAACCCACAACCACAAAAAACTTAGAAACTGTTGTTAGTACCTACTACTTAAATACAATAACAAAGGATAAAATTTATCACATGCATCTAAGTGCTTTATAAAATGTCGCTGTGCTGAAACATCCCGCCCCGTCAAGATAACAGATTTTATTTCTGGGGGCGGCTTGGTTAAACCAATTAATATTCATTCACATTCTTTCATAATAATTATAGAATCATAATTGCGTTTAGTAACTTTTTAGTAAAGCCTCCTAGAGCGGATGTCATGTCTATTCCTGAAGAAACAATTGGATGTGTCATAGACTCAATAATAGGAATCTGTCTGTAAATAAATTATATACAAAATACAAATGAACGGGCAATTTTTTGTTCATAATACAGTAATCTTTAGTTAAGAGGTGGTGGACGGATCTGGGTAACGAATGGCGCTGAATGGATGTTCCAGCGGGCTGCTGGTGACGGCGGTGCTGGCGCTGCTGCTGCTACCGGTGCGCTACGTGCCCGAGATGTACGCGCGCGAGGAGCCGCCGCCGGACAGCGCCGCCGGCGCGTACGCCTGGCTCGACGGCGCCCTCGTGCACCTGCCGCCGCGTTATCTCTTCGATCTCTTCATGATTGTAACGTTCCTGGTGTCAGGAATGTCTATATATCTCAGCGAGTGGATACAGAGAAAGCTAATGGAAAGAAGAATAGTAAAGGTAATTTGGTGAGCTTCATCAATACTTTATAATTAACTAGCACTCAACATTACGATAATTGTATTGATAGAATTGAGCAAGCTACCTTCCCTTTTGTTGGCAATTTCCCTTTAAGTTTGTATAAGTATTTATGATGGTTCTGTGTAGCTGAACCAGTACCTTGCCGCGAGCGTGGAGCGGCTGCGCGCGAGGGACGCGCAGCAGGAGGAGCTCGAAGACACGCTGAAGATGGTGCAGAACGCCACGGCGGAGTACAACCTGCTGCTCTACCTGCTGCTGCGCCAGCACCGCTGCCTCGCCGCGCACTCCCCGCCAGAGGCGTCTTTACCTATAGTGTAGAGTGTGCGGCGCACACGGGCGCCGGGTCGAAGGAGGCGCCGAGGGCCCTCTAATGCCACACCTCCAAAGATGCGTCGATCGCTGCCTCAGGAGCAAAATGTCGCTTTCGCAAAATGTCTCCTGGTAGTAAAATGTCTCTTTCGCAAAATGTCGTTTTATCATAATGTCGCTTTCCCAGAATGACTCCTTCTTAAAAGGGCTCAGGCGTTAAATGTCGCTTTGCAAAATGTCTCCTGGTAGTAAAATGGGGTCCATATTGGCTCACCTAAAGTTGTTTACCCGAAATTGTTTTTCCTAACGATTTGTAATCCGAATGATCACTCTTCCTAAAATTTTTCATTCTAAAGTTTTCACTCATACTTTTTGTAGTGCTACCGGCGATGTTCATAATACCCATGTTTCCGAAAATTGTAAGTAATTAATAATATCATTATTGAAAATATATTTAAACTCCTACTGTTTTCTTTCATAACGCTTTTATCCCTAAACTTGCGTCGAGCTACCTTGGTAGGTGGTAATCAGTAATATACGCTCGCCCTTGCATCCTCAATCAAATGGCCGACTACCACCTACCAAGGTAGCTCGACGCAAGTCCTTTTTCTGTTTGCAAGGTTTAAAGTAACCTAACACCTACCTAACCTAACCAGTCCGAGTCGGGGTGCCCCGAGTCCCGAGCTCGCTTCGCTCGCTCTTGCATCCTTTTATATCTAAACAAAAAAGGTATGACTTTGAATAATAGTGTAAAAGATGGTCATGTTGAGAAAATATAGGAAAACAAATAATAGTATAATAAATGTTTATTGCTATTGACATTATAAAGTCGAATGATTCGGAATTATGAACATTAGTGACAGAGCAATTAGGAGTTGTGATCATTAGGATTAAAAATGTTAGAAATATAATTTTCGGGTTTCCAATGATCGGAGTTTAAATTTTAGGTGAACTTTGGCGCACCCAGTAAAATGCCCCTTTCGCAAAATGTCGCTTTCTCATAATGTCGCTTTCCCAGAATGACTCCTTAAAAAATCGCTTTCTCACAAAGCCTCTTTCGCAGAATATCTCTTTCGCAAAATGTCGCGTTAGTAACTTAGAAAAAAGTTAGCCAGGTTAAAAGAAAGGTTGTTTTTTTTCAATTTCTTAGTCTTGGTTGATTCTATTCTATTTGAAATAAACTCTTTCTAACACCTTTAAGTCATGTTTTATCGGCAAGGCGATTCGTTGCCGACAATACAATTCGTAATTGAATCACAGAAAATGATAAAAACGTAAACCTATTTAAATAAAAAAAAAATTGTTCATTCACTCATTCTACGTTTTGGTAGATTTTGAATGGCAACACCTATAACTGTTCAACTGAGAGTCAATTACACTTATTTACACTACGATTCCATTACGACTCTATTGAGATTACATACAAGTTTTTGCGGAATACCAAATTTGTTCTAATCGTAATGGAATCGTGATTGACTCTCAATTGAATATCAATAGCATGTGAGACTTGGGGCCCTGGTTCGAATTTCGATTTTACAAGATCTGCTATGTGGTATAGTATTTGAAACATCTATACAGATAATAAAACAGTAAACAAACTGTCTGTACATTGCATATATTAAAAAAAATAATACCAATCTAGCAGATCTTGTAAAGGACTTTTTTTTTATTTCACTCGAAAAATCGAATTTATAACGTTGCCATACAATATTGACAAGAACCAGAACAGAATCAACCAAGAATAAGAAATTGAAAAAAAAACAACCTTTCTTTTAAACCTGGCTAACTTTTTTCTAAGTTACTAACGCGACATTTTGCGAAAGAGGCATTGTGAAAAAGCGACCTTTTAAGAAGGAGTCATTCTGTGAAAGCGACATTATGAAAAAGCGACATTTTGCGAAAGAGACATTTTACTACCAGGAGATATTTTGCGAAAGCGACATTTTGCGCCTGAGCCATTTCAAAATTGCACCATTTGCATCCGAATTTCCGTTTGAAAATACTATATCTGTTAGTATTCCATTTTGACCCCGCTCCTACTAGACTAGAGGACGCCAGGGTACTGGTTGCACACGGGCGCCACAAGGGCTAGAGACGCCTCCCCGCCGCCCTCCAACTGCTTCTTCGACAAAGGACTTGAAGAAGACCTCACTTTTTTAAGGAATCCCACGCTGAACGCGTAACGCGCGCCTCTCCCACTTTCCTAAGATACAGGATATCCTAGTTTAGGGAACAGAGTTTAATCTTTTGTGTACAGATAAAATGTCATCAAGTTTTGTGTTTGTCTTCTTCATCTAATTTTACATCTATTTTATAGATTGGAGCAATATGATAAGAATTTTAACTTTAACCAGAAGAACCATTTCATGATATAAAGAGCGATGCAATACTTAACCTCCAATAGAAAAGTAGATATTATTTTCAAAGGTGTATTCGATTGTTTAGTTATGGTATAATCATAGAATTTCATCAATAAATTCAACTAACGGCCTGTCCCAGCTTCGCAAGGGTAGATTTTTGTTTATTGTATAGCTTTTCCTTAGTGATAATACAATTTTTGTTCTCACGGCAGTCTCAGCAGCTACCCATTATTTCTTGATAGTGTGAATTGTCGGAAATTTGTATGTTCCATCATTTTTACAGCCTTTTACACAACATCTAGTCATTTTACATCAATAAAACGCTTTTTTTCAGAAAATTCCTTTGATTTGACAGTTCTTTTGGGACACAGATGTCACTTTTCACTTTGACACTTGCCTTCCCCATTGAAAATATCGCCCGAATTGAGAACCTCCTCCTTTTTGACATCGGTTAAAAAAACTCGATGTGGTATAAAATATCAGATATTTATTTTTGTAACATGATATATATTATATTCAGGAAAAAGAAAAATTTAATGTTTTAAAAAACAAGTGTAGGTAATTGTCTAAATGCCATTTAACTATGTATTAACATATACCAGTGAACGAAGAAAACAACGTGTTTTCTTCGTTCACTGACATATACACATCAAAAAAGTTTGTGATCACTAGCATAAAGAAAAAATGAGTGCAGATCAATTATTGTCACTTTGCCGCTTATTATGTTTTTTTTTTAATTTTTGTGCTGTTGTCATCCAGCTATACAGCCAGGATTTTTCATGTTCATTATTTAAAAAAAAATGGCAAAGATTTTATCGAAATCTGTGATATTTTAGAGAAATAGTTGAAACTAAATTATTTTAAAGTCATTATTTATAGGTATTCTTAATACTTAACTTTATGTTATTTTAATTTTAAATCGTTCTGTAATTTATAAAAATAATGTATAATGTATAAAAAGTTTGAACATGGTTCAATAGAAATGTCAAAAGAGAACTAGTTTTTTTTCTTAAATATGGCAGCTATCAGTTAAAAGCGATTTTCCATAGGCCGGCAATGGATAACTTTCAAACGGCTAATCAGATATGTAATGACCTACTTTCAGAGTATGAGTAATGAAATAGTACATTGTTATCCAAGGCGTGAAAGTTACTTATTTACGTCCCGAGACGGGGTTTGGCGCCCGAACGTAGTGAGGGCGCTAATAGTTCGAGGGACTAAATAAGTAATTTACCCGAGGTAAACACTGTGCTTTTCATTACGAATACGAGGAAAGAAAGTAAAATTAACAACATAAATTTTAGCTACAGAAAAAATGAGTGTAGATCGGATTGTCACTTTGCCGCTTGTTTTTTTTTTTAATTTTTGTGCTGTGGTCGTCCAGCTATACAGCCAGGATTTTTCATGTTCATTATTTAAAAAATGGCAAAGATTTTGTCGAAATCTGTGATATTTTAGAGAAATAGTTGAAACTAAATTATTTTAAAGTCATTATTTATATTCTTAATACTTAACTTTATGTTATTTTAATTTTAAATTGCTCTGTAATTTCGTGGCTGTATAAAAATTTTGAACATGGTTCAATAAAAATGTCAAAATAGAACTAGTTTTTTTTTCTTAAATTTGGCAGCTGTCAGTTGAAAGCGATTTTCCCTAGGGCGGCAATGGATAACTTTCAAACGGCTAATCAGACATGTAATGACCTACTTTCAGAGTATGAGTAATGAAAAAACTTTTTGAGGAAACTAGCTCTTTTTTATCTTAACAATTTTGTCATATTTATTTTTATAATCAACTTTGAGGTCCACGAGAATAAGTGAAATATACTTACATTTTTTTAAACCTGTTTATCACTAACTCATTTGAGTATAATTTCATTTTTATTGTGAAAAAAAAATTGGGATTGCAGAAGTTTTTCTCATGTCGGATGGATTTTGGAAAATAAAATAATTATTTTTTTTCGATTTTGGAAAATAAAGTTATTATTATTAGCCTGAACTGTCCCACTGCTGGGCAAAGGCCTCCCTCCATTCCTTACAACTTTCACGACTTTGCGCCACCTCTTTCCAATTCTCAAGGAAGACATCCAGTTCGTCCCACCATCTCATCAATTAATAGTATTGTTGAAAAATAATGTTTTAATTCCCGGAATACTCTCTTTTTTCGTCATCATCTTTTGGTACTTAAAGTACCATTGAAGTCACATGTCTATATCTGTCTGAACCTATACTTACGTTTTTAGGAAGGAAATACGCAATGTGACTTTTACGAATAATTGTTTCCTCGACACCGCCATTTGTAGGCTAGTGATTGCTTCATTATATTGGCAATACACATTGTCCTCGAAAATAACTAGGTATTTCACTAAAATAGCCCAAAGTTCTAGGTGTAACTTTGGTTTTAAGTATTGTAATAGATTTACTACTTAAAACCAAAAGTTTCTTATAGATTTACCGTACTACTATATTGTCCAAAGCCTGTCGGGGTCGCGGGACTAACGAATTACCGTGACCCCGGAACGTAAAGGGCTATTGAAAGACACCGTGGATTTTAGTCAGTACAAGTCTGACAGACCCTCCTGCCCTGTCCTGGGTGGGAGGACTCGATTGATGATTTTACCACGCTAAAAAAGAAAAAAAAAACGAATATTTTTTTAAAATATACTTTATCACCAGTTATTTTTTTTGTAAAATCTCCGATACGCATTATTATACATTTTAAAAATATTTTGCTGTCTAAACAGGCTACTGCGGTCCTGTAGTGCAAAGGAAAATCAAAGAAACAGAATGATTTTTCCCACGTTTTTATACACTCACTTTTCTTGTTTGTTTGTTTATTTGTTTGTTTGTTTGTTTGTCGTTCCGGTTGGACTTTTGCAACTCAATTTTGAGGCACTTCCCGATAAGCTAGCAGGCTGAAATTTTTTACACGCTTTGAGTTCTGATGACAATACACGACTAGATATGAAACGTCATAACAAATCCAATATGGCGGCCTCCCCAAGATGGCGGACTAGCTGTTTGAAACCCACCCCCATGATATGGGTATCAAATGAAAGGGTTTGCTGTCAGGAATACGAAAAAAATAGTCACGTGACTTAAATCCAATATGGCGGACGTCCAAGATGGCAGACAGGCTATTTGAAATGCGACCCTATGATATGGATATCAAATGAAAGGGTTTACTATCAGGAGTACGAAAAAATAGACACGTGACTTAAATCCAATATGGCGGACGTCCAAGATGGTAGACTGGTTGTTTGAAATCCACTCCCATGATATGGGTATCAAATGAAATGGTTTGCTGTCAGGAATACGAAAAAAATAGTCATGTGACTTAAATTCAATATGGCGGACGTCCAAGATGGCGGACAGGCTTTGAGGCACTTCCCAATAAGCTAGCAGGCTGAAATTTTCAGTGTAGCTTCAAACCCGATAAACAATGATAAAAATAATAAAATAATGAATAGATTTAAAAAATCTAAAAACCCACGTTTTTAAATGTCCTAAAAATAAGAAAATAACCCTACGGGGCTGAGAGAGGGGCCACTCAAAACGTGGGGGCGTATCTTTGCAAGTTACACCCACGATCTATACACGTCATGTAAATATAACCCATACATAATCCCTTAAAAAATATACGCCCCCACGTTTTGAGTGGCCCCTCTCTCAGCCCCGTAGGGTTATTTTCTTATTTTTAGGACATTTAAAAACGTGGGTTTTTAGATTTTTTAAATCTATTCATTAGTGCGTAAAGGTCCAACAATCAAATGATGATTTTAGACACAATTTCAATTTCTTTTCTTCGGTATATCTTCTGTTAGTTTGATTAAATTCAATAAAAACAAATAACTTGAAATATGCGTCAGCCTCAACATAATAACATAGTAAGATATGTATGAGAAAGCATTATTTAAATGACCTACCAAATTAATACGGAGCCAAATTGTGTCGAGTTCAAATTGCTTAGAAAGAAGAAAAGGTAGTAACGTTGCAAAGGTCCCCAAAGTGGCCTTGTTTCGCTAAATTGTCTATGGAAATGAAGACATTAATAAAGCTTAAATAAATGCTGATTTTCCGGAACGTGCCACTAGTAGTAATTTGCTGAGAAAATGAGACGCGATACGAAATTTACATAAAATTATAAGCAATTAAGATATGTGGAACGTAACATATCTAAAACCTACCTACTTAAAGCGAGGAGGAACGAAAGTCAATTTATTTACCCGAGTGATTTCGGAAACATCAAATTTATGACAGCAGTTAGATTTTTGTACGACAATAGGTACTAGTATTTATCCCAAAAATAAATCTACATCGAACATGGGTTCACGCCATAAGTTCTACAAGTTCTTTTTTTTACACACACGTTGCAAGGTCTATGCTATGTTGTTAAAGAATGATTTGTTGCTCCCATTTTGTCGTTGTTATAACCACCCTTGCTTGACGTTGACATTCTCAACATGCGTGATGTTACGTTACTCTTACGATATTTGGATACATTTATAAGAAACGTGCAGTTATGTGACGCTTCAAGTTCATTTCAATTATTTTAATATTTTTAACCGACTTCAAAAAAAGGAGGAGGTTCTCAATTCGTCGGAATCTTTTTTTTTATGTATGTTCCCCGATTTCTCGAAGACGACTGGACCGATTTGGAATTTTTTTCTTTTGTTTGAAAGGGTATACTTCTCAAGTGGTCCTATGATCATCAGGTCAGGATCTGATGATGGGATTCCAGGGAAATCAAGGGCAACCCTCAAATTTTATAGGCCCACACATCGTTTTTCGCAAATTTTAGGTATGAAGTAATTTAAGTACTTGCGTATGATAATCATCATCTCATGTAGCTAATCTGATGATGGAAGGTACAACTCCTTAACAGTAAGGAGTAGGCATCGACTGATTTAGTTTGTGTTCGCATATCTCCGGAACTGCAAGTCCAATTATTTAAGTAATTCTTTTTTTGTTGTACTAGGTATTGTTTAACTTACGGAATACTGCAAGTTTCATCAAAATCGGTTCAGGAGTTTTTGAGATAGGGAATATAATTAGCTTATTGTGCACTTGAGCGATGTTGTTACCGGTGCTTCGGATTACAAAATTTTTGTGTACATGTAAGAGAATGATTTATTTGACAAGAATTTGGGTTGAATATTTAAACGAAAAAGAGTAAAAAAAAACTTAAAAAAAATTTAACCGCCTTCAAAAACAACCACAAAAAAGAGTAAAATAACCTACAAAATAACTTTTCTTTCAGAAGTTGGTGGCAAAAAAGACAATGAAATGAAAGAAAAAAATCTAACCGACTTCTAAAAAAACAACCACGAAAAAGAGTAAAATAACCTACCAAAAAACTTTTATTTCGGAAGTCGGTGGCTTTGCTTTTATATTTCATTGACTTTTTTGCCACCGACTTCCGAAATAAAAGTTTTTTGGTAGGTTATTTTACTCTTTTTCGTGGTTGTTTTTTTAGAAGTCGGTTAGATTTTTTTTAAAAAACTTTTTTATTTTACACTTTTTAGTTTAAATATTCAACCCAAATTCTTGTCAAATACTTTTCTTACATATGCACTAGAATTTTACTATCCGTAGCACCGGTTATAACATCGCCCATGTTCCCAATAAGCAAGAACACCAAAATAAATGTTTTTTTTATGGGACCAAATGGCAGGTATGCTGCATCGAACAATAACCCATATGGGTGCAAAGTTCTCATCAGTATAAATGAATTAAGTCCAAATACAAGATAGCTGCTATAAACCGTTGAGGAGTTCCCTGAACTGTTCTTCGTCTTCATCATCAGAACCCTAATGACAGTTACAACCCATCTAGGTGTAAAGTTCTCATCAATATAAATGAATTAAGACCAAACACAAGGTAGCTGCTGTGAATCGTTGAGGAGTTCCCTCGAATGTCTCTCGGCTCCATCATCAGATATACTCCAGACTTTTACAGTAGTAAACCATTAAGGAATTCCCTGAACTGTCCTTCGTCTTCGTCATCAGACCCCTAATAACAATTACAACTCATCTAGGTGTAAAGTTCTTATCAATACAAATTAATCAAGCTCAAACACAAGATAGCTGCTGTGAATCGTTGAGGAGTTCCCTCGAATGTCTCTCGGCTCCATCATCAGATATACTCCAGACCTTTATTAAATTGTAGTGCTTTGAAATACTTAATGAAAAAAATACTAAATCAGTCGATGCCTACTCCTTACTGTTAAGGAGTTGTACCTTCCATCATCAGCTCAGCTACATGAGATGATGGTTACCATACGCAAGTCCTTAAATTACTTCATAATATTTGCGAAAATCGATGTGTGGGCCTATAAAATTTGAGGGTTGCCCTCGATTTCTCCAGGATCCAATCATCAGATATTGAAATGGTGACAATGGGACCACACGGGAAGCACCAGCTTTCAAACAAAAAAGAATCATGAAAATCGGTTCACCCAGTCGCAAGTTATGAGGTAACAAACATAAAAAAAAAATACAGTCGAATTGATAACCTCCTCCTTTTTTGAAGTCGGTTAAAAAAGCAAAGGCACCGACTTCTGAAAGAAAAGTTATTTTGTAGGTTATTTTACCCTTTTTTGTGGTTGTTTTTGAAGGCGGTTACATTTTTTTTTAAAGTTTTTTTGGTGCTGGTGCCAAAAAAATATATAAAGTACTTATACGAACAATAAATAAACAAAAGAATAAAATTAAAGAGTTCAAAAATGATAATTATCTAGAAGATCTAGTCAAGGGGGTCGTGACTAGATGGATTAATTATCATTTTAAAACTCTTATCTCTTTTCCCAATTTTAACTTGTCGCGATCTGAAATAAAACCGGCCAAGTGCAAGTCGGACCCGCCTATAAACGGTTCCGTAGCAGCAAGTAACATAATATAAAAGTTCTTTTAGTTGGTTGTAACTTTGATAGGTAAATTGGGTATTCTTTTTTTAAATAATTAATAAATTCACCACAAATAAGAACATTTATGGAAGAGAAAAGATCTTAATTCTTTTTTAATAATTAATTATGACCAATTTAAAAGTGATAAAATTCGAACAAAATTGACGTGAACACAAACGCGCCCCAATTGCTCGCCTCGATTGTGACGTCACCATGTCAAAGAATTTCCTTAGCACTGCCTGTGTCAACTGGCTTCTACAATAACAATTTCAAAGTTGGAACACGTACTATCGATATATAGAAATTGATAGAATGACGTCACACCGCCCCGTCGGGCACTGTCGGCGTGTTTTCGGCTCGGAATTCAAATAATGATTTTGAATTTAATATAACTTCTTAATTACAGCAAAAAAAAACTGAAAACAGTTTGCTAAGAAACAAATATATGAACTTTCAATTAAAGACAAAAAAAAATCAGTGAAAGGACCAATTGCGGTTTACGATTTATGACGTATTAAAAAAAAACTAATTACTTAATCTCGTTCAAACCAATTTTCGCTGGAAGTTTGCATGGTACTGTACATCATATATTTTTTTTAGTTTTATCATTCTGTTATTTTAGAAGTTACAGGGGGGCGACACACTTTTTACCACTTTGGAAGTGTCTCAGTCAGTTGTCTGTTCAGTTTAGAAAAAAAATGTTATTAGTGAGCTCAATATCATTTTTAAAGACCTATCCAAATCCATAGATACCTCACACGTATGGGTTTGGTGAATTTTTTTTTTTTGAGTTTCCATTTTAAGTTTGGGGGACCCCCAAAATTTGTTTTTTTTTGTAATTTTTATGTGAAAATCCTAATGCGGTCCATATGGTACATCTTATTACCAAGTTTCAACAGGATAGGTCTTATACTTTCGAAAAAAAGTGACTGTGACATACGGACGGACCGACAGACATGACGAATCTATAAGGGTTCCGTTTTTTGCCGTTTGGCTACGGAACTCTAAAAAGGGATTACTTAAAGTGGTATCTGGAGTAATTAGTTACGTGAGCAGGCGCCTAAAATGTTTCTCTTACTAAGTATTTTACAAAACTTTAAAACAATAATGTTTTGTGTTATAGGTATTGCACGTTTCTGTGAAAGACATTTTTGTAGCACGGCGTGCGCACTTGACCTGCAAAATTTCGAGACAATGTTTTTTACAAGGATAGGCTCGCTGAGCATGCCGTTGTCGTCACGGGTCAACGGTACCAGGACCTGTAGGTCTTTCACAGAAAAGAAAAATGTTGCGGAGTCCTCCGAGAAGGGGAAGTGTATAAAAGAGAATGGCGGCTGAGCGCGCGACTCAGTCGCACCGCGGTCGAGAACGTAGCAGTGGCCGACTGGACACCACCGTCGACAACTCAGGTGAGCGTTACCCGCCGCCGTCTAACAGCACATCCAAAAGCACTCGTGTGCTGCGAGTAGGAGGTACTTCGCGCCTTCTTAATTAGCGGTGGTGTTCCTGGGTGGGCGCGCAGTCATAACACGGAGCTACTCCGCGCGATTCCTCGCTCGCCTGTTGCCCGCGACGCTCGCGCCGCACGCTCCGCGCCGCACGCCGCCCGCGTAAGTCACTCGCTAACACAACACAACAAGCATCCCGGTTCAATGAGGTGAGTCCCCCAACTAACCATCACTTGATAAAAATATTCTCACTGTTGTGTTTGTGCTTTGCGATGTGCTGCGACCCTGTATATTCATAATTGTTTAAGAGAACCGCAAATTATTTTATTTTTGTTAATGCTGAGTTATCAACGTGTAGTCAAACTTAATAAGATGTTATCTATTAATAAATCATTGTTTTTAAGCTTGTTTTACCGCGTTAAAAGAAACAAATGAACATAAATTTTGATAAGCACCGATGACAAAGTGTACCTACTACAATGTTCTAATCAAGTTTTATGGTTTTATGTTGCAAGTGTTGAACTGTTTAAGAAGGATGGACTCCAAATTAAATATTTAAAGTCGAGTCAAATCGTTCACATAAAATAAAGGTGTCGTGCATTGTTGCAAAAACATGAACGATAAAACGTGTGATTTATTTAACAAGGTAGAAAATCATCGGCTTTAGTGTAAAGTTACGTTTAATTTAGAAAGAAATAAACCGTAGTGCATGAAGCTTGATGCTTGACATTTTAGATTATTTTTTACCTTACCGTGTAAGTTTTCGTTGTGTTATGTATAGTAATACTTTTCATATTTTCTAAAACGTGGTAGATGCAAGTGGATACAAATCGAGGGTACTTGGCGAACACTAAGTTTTAAGTGATCTTTGTTTGACTTACTCGTAATTTAAGACATTCGGTTTGAGAGAAAAAATCCTTTTTTCGCTAGAATTTAATACATAAAGTGTAGAGCGACATGTTTGTTTAAAGTACAATATCCGTGTGAACTAACGAACGAACATTTGATTTGGAAAATTGAATACCTAGGTAAATAACTGACTGGTTGTCGTGAAGTTGTGTAAAGTATATTTACTTGCAACCAAACCAAACATACCTACAGAATTATACATAAATATTATTTTATAATGAACCAAGTGCTAAGTATAAAGGAGAATTTAATATACAGGGTGTCCAGTAATGAATGGATAACCTTGAAATGGGTCATAGTAGAACTAAAGGCGATTCAGAAAAAAATTACAAAAAAAAATCAATACCAAGTATTTCCTAAGATATGTCACTTTTAAGAATATTGATAATTTTTGGTACCCTACTTTACATTCTTGCACACCACGACCACAAATTGATGAATTCCATCATTTTTTTATTGATAAAATAATCTGCATTAACTGTGCTAATAGATGAGCAGTAAATAGTAACACTGCTACTAAACAGCTTTTTAAAAAATGAACTCGAATTAGTACTTTAGTGAAAAAATTGAGAAAATTTTTCATTGAGACAAAGTTTAAGCAACCATAGCATGAAAAAAACGTATGGCAACACAGGTGACCAATAATTTTAAAATAATATGCACGTAATGCAGATTTCAATAAGGTATTACTTATCATTGTACCTAATGTAAATAATAAATTATTGCTAATTGAGTTTGAAAGGAGAGAAAATTGCTGCTGAGAAAAGTTTGAAATATTCAGGTATTCCAGGTAAACCCCACACATTTTAAGAATTTCACCGAAGAAAAAAAAAGTCTCATCTTCTAGACGCTTCGAATGACACCTATTTCAAATCTGTTGGATACCTTCACCCACCTTCACCCAGGTTAGGTTAGGTAAGCCAATTTCTCTCCTTTCAAACACAAATAGCAATTATTCATTATTTTCAATAGGTACAATGATGAATAATACCATTTTGAAATCTGCATTAAGTGCATTTCATTTTAAAATTATTGGTCACCTGGGTTGCCATACGTTTTTTTCGTCATTGTACCTATTGAAGATAATGAATAATTGCTATTTGTGTTTGAAAGGAGAGAAATTTGCTAACCTAACCTGGGTGAAGGTATCCAACAGATTTGATATAGGTGTCATTCGAAGCATCTAGAAGATGAGACTTTTTTTTACTTCGGTGAAATTCTTATAATGTATGGGGTTTACCTGAAATACCTAAATGTTTCAAACTTTTCTCAGCAATAATTTTCTCTCCTTTCAAACACAATTAGCAATAATTCATTATTTACATTACGTACAATGATAAGTAATATCATTTCAAAATCTGCATTAAGTGCAGATTATTTTAAAATTATTGGTCACGTGTGTTGTCATACGTTTTTTTCGTGCTATGGTTGCTTAAACTTTGTCATAACGAAATTTTTTCTCATTTTTTTCACTAAAGCTCTAATTCGAGTTAATTTTTTGAAAAGCCGTGTATTAACAGTGTTACTATTTATTGCTCATCTACCAGCTCAGTTAATGTAGATTATTTTAACAGTAAAAAAATGGTGGATTTCATCAATTTGTGGTCGCCGTGTGCAAGAATGTAAAGTAGGGTACCAAAAATTATCAAAATTTTTAAAAGTGACATATCTTAGGAAATACTCGGTATTGATTTTTTTTTGGATTTTTTTCTGAATCGCCTTTTGTTCTACTATGAGCCTTTCCAAGGTTATCCATTCTTTACTGGACACCCTGTATATACATATACCTATTACAATTAATTCTGTTTAATATTCGGAACAGTCCAATGATGGGTAGATTCTACTAGCTTCGATATTTAAAATTAGATAATAAACTTCAAATATTTAGAATCGTCGCAAATTTCCTTCAATTAAGATGTTATCGTCATTACTACCAAACAAAACGGCGCAAACGACCCACTTCGATAATATTATGATCTACAAAACATAGATGTTTACTGTAAAATTATTTAAAAACTGATTAAGATAAAATGGATTTCTCAAAGAACGTTTACGAACCTTCGGAGAATGATAGAATTCGATTTAATTATAATTAAACGGACAACAATAATGAGATGTCGCAACAGAAACTTGTGTACCTTTTGTGTTTCATATAAAAACAGTGTTAATTATATACGCACACTGGAGCTCGGTTTCTTCGCTTTGTGTTCCTATTTGTCTACAAAGTACACCACAGAGAGAAATAACAACAGAGTTTTCTTTTACGTATATTTTTGTACTTTTCTTGACTTTCATTTATTGTAAACAGAGAATTAATTATTCCATTATAACCAGGGTAACCAGGGTTGGAAAAAAAATGTTTTTTTTTAAATTTTATTAAACTAACTGTTCATATTGTTTTAAACAAGTGTTTTTTTTATTGTTAATTTTTTTTTAGTTTCGGTCATTTTTTCAAATTAATTCGACTATGGGTCGACGTCTTAAATTATAAATGAATATAATTCATTTTTAATTTAAGAATTTGATTCATTTCTAAACTAGATCTTTTCAAATTCGCTGTGTGTAAAGAAATATTTACAAAAAAATATCAATGGAAAAAAACATCTACTGTTTTTTTTTCTTATATTTTGAGGTATTATTTCATTACAATGCTAAGAAAAGTTAAAAAATGTGACATAGCGAGAGCATACACTCGAATGATTTAATGTCAAGCTATAAAGACTTCTGAATATTAATTTATTTTAATTTTAAATGCATTCATCCGCCATGAAAAGTAGTTAGAACGTGTAATAAAAAAACACTGTTTAATTTCGAACTGTTTTAAACACAGTTTAAAACAGGTGTTTTAAAACAACTTGTTTTAAACATGCCAACAACCTTACTGAAATCACAAATTAATCGGAATGTTTATATTTTTAAACACACATACAAATCTAATCGTGTAGTACAAGATAGAAAAGTACGTTTAGAAGTATTTGTTGTTTGCCGTCAAAAGTCTAGACTTGCCCCCAAATTATGGGCCTATTTTAGGAATTCATGGTCGAATAGAATGACTTAGCTTTGAAGGGTTTTTCAAAGGTTGATGAAAACGCAGAAGTTACTAAATCAATATTTTTTTAGCATGGTAAAATCATCAAATAAGTGCTCCCACCCAGGACAGGGCAGGAGGGACTGTCAGACTCGTACTGACTAAAATCCACGGTGTCCTTCAATAGCCCTTTACGTTCCGGGGTCACGGTATTCGTTAGTCCCGCGACCCTGGGGGGGGGGGGGGGCGTCATTGTGCTGACACTCTTTGAGGTGCGCCTGGAACACAACGCGCCGTCGACCCGGTCATGGTCCATGGTCAGACAGCGAGTCGCCCATTAGCATTACTCGCCGCCCGATGCCCGTACTAAATCAATTCACGATAAATTTTCTGTTATTTTGATTTCCATATTAATGAACGACTGAACGTCTAAACTAATATTTATCCAGTAGCTGCGTTTACTTAGGTGTTAGAGTAATAATAGATACCCGTAGTAAGAACCTCTGATAAATTCATAGTTTAAAAAAAATATCGTGGCTATTCGTCGCTATTTTCATTTTTAGCTCAGTATTGTATATATTTTTGCCAGTTTACGTTACCATTATATTTACCTAAAGCCTTCCACAAACCTTTTAAAATATATCGAATAACATTCCTGTGAAGTGCACACTTAAGCTTTCATGCACGTATCACCACAGGTATCACATTTGATATTAACTCGCACGGTTACACGTTTCGTGCGGACTACATTTTTAATGGTTACATTTTAAATTTTTGTAAATATTATACGCTTTAAGTATGCGTCGCGAATTTCAAAGATTTTCTATGGAAAGAAAAAGTCGAACCGCGAGCAGGTTTTGAACCTGTGACCTCCGGATTTAGTAAACCGACGCTCTTTCCAACCGAGCCACCGAGGTTCCCACCTACAAGCATCAAATTCTTCAATCCATTTTAGTTTCATTCATTTCAAATTTTAGTTCTGATACTCCTGAAGTCCGTTAAAACCTAACGTTTCTTTCAATACACGTTATGTTACCAAGCAATATAAAGGTAGTATTTGGGTGCCAAGTACATATATAAAATTATTATTGAGTTATATTTATATTTCGCCTCTTGAGAAGAGTAACTCGTGTCCTTGTGTACATAGAGATCTCCTGAATTGTCTGCGTCATCACTAATACCTCTCATAAAAATGTCTATATTTTCAGAGAGTAATGTACTATCCCATCATCGTAAAATTGACGCCGGTAGTAAAAGCATCCGTGTCCTATATAGCATCACCTTCGAATGCATTACACACTGTACGCTTTTTAACAATTTATTGATGTTCTTACGAACACTCCGTTGTTCCTTAGAAGCCTCGCTCTCTCTCGATATATCTATATACAATTGTACTCAAAATCCATTCCATACAAATAGTTAATATTGTGAAATTATTTTATTATTTTCACCCGAGTTTGAGTTAATTACTGTTCTGACTATAACCTTCAAATTCTTGTTTGTAGAAATATTTAATAAAGCATACTACTTGAACCCCCCTCTAGATGGCCAAAGCCTGCCGGGGTCGCGGGACTTATCTAATTACCGTGACCCCGGAACATAAAGGGCTATTGAAGGACACTGTGGATTTTAGTCAGTACGAGTCTGACAGTCCCTCCCGCCCTACCCTGGGTGGGAGGACTCATTTGATGATTTTACCACACTAAAAAAAAGCATCTACTTGAAGCGAGTAACCTTATCATGATTTTGATCAACATTTGTTCTAGAATGAACTCTAAGGTTGATCAAATTCAGAATACTTCTTATTTGTACAGTCAGAATCAAAAGTTGCTGACCGCATTCAGATTTTCAAAATCGCTGTACACCGTAATAATACATAATAATAAGGTGTACAACGATTTTGAAAATCTAAATGTTGTCAGCAACTTTTGATGCTGATTGTACATACTCGTATTACCTTGCAGTTGATAACAAGGCTTTCATGAACATTATTAACTTATGGCATATACTTCTGAATCAATGCAATCTATTAAATTACAGTGCATATACCTCTTGCACGGGTCAACGTCTCACGTAATGTGGAAGGTACTTTAGTTTTAGAGCGATTTGAAAAAAATAGCTATTCATTGAAGTTATTCACATCAAGATATAAGTATCGTAATTTTCTTTCAAATACGTCTAACGAGTGTGCTTTGATTAGAATCCGACTTGATTTTATAAGATACGTTGTATATTCATTTCAAACGATAATCTGATTTAATATGCCACATGTTGAGATATTACTAAGGAATGATGCGCAATATGAACTATAAGTGCAATCGTTTACCATAATACTAGCGCGCAGGTAGCTGCACTTTTAGTTCTTTAGCGTTATTGCTTTTTTGCGTGATAATCGACCACTCGAGTGAGAGTTCATTATGATCTAAACTTTAGGAAAAGAGAAAACGAGTTGTGATGTAATAAGACGTCTTACTATCGTGATTTTGCTGTTCAGCAGCCTTATGCACTAACCGATTAGAACGTTCTATCGACTAGTTTATAATTGCGTCATAATAGTCATGATAAATGAAGTTAGATTTACACTCGGAAGTTAGACCGAAGTAGTATGAAGGAAGTTGCATCCGGTCAGACTGGGACGCGACACTAACATGGTTGGGAAAGAGCAGATATTGACATTGACAGGTGATAAATTTCCCAAAATTGGAAGGAAAAAGGGGAGCAGCAGTGGAACACAAAGTGGCTATTCAAAAAAAAGTACATCCACACCTATGTTTAAAAAACGATATAAGCATTTTTTTATACATAAACACTTCTTTGTACAAACGCAAAGAAAACTATAAGTTGGCATAAAATATACAATTATTCATTCAAAATGTAAGTGAGCTACTATGAATGTAACGTGAAGCGGCTACAATAGTAATTGTTGTTTCTTGTTTCGTCCATCATCGGTCAATACGTCAGTCATAATTTGGTCGGCCATCTGGCCCAATTGAGCGATATTGCATATCTATTGATTTACTCGCTACCGAATCGAGACATCAAAAAGGCCAATCTAGATACACGTTTCGCTTCTAGATTTATTAACGATCAGTTCTAATACAATTGTATTGAACACAATCATCGTAAAATTACTGTAGTAGGAACTTTTTCACCAGTTGGCACGGAGTTTGATTTGAATGCGTAGGAAACCTGACCAATTTTGGACGCTGGGTTGCTTTCCATCTACACTAATATTATAAAGACGAAAGATTTGTATTTTTGTGTATGTGTGTGTGTTTGTAATTAATTCAAAAACTACTGTACCCATTTTTTTTACCATTGTAAAGCTACATTCACCCTTAGTAACATAGGCCTCCCCTGCAAAGCTTGGACGGGCCGCTTGTAGGTTATAAACACGAAACATTTTCGTAAATAAAATTAAAGTAACTTGATGAAACACCAAATAATTCGATGTTGAAATGAATCACGCATCCCAGGCCCAGTCTCTAAAGAAACTTTTTTTTTATCATTTTACACAATAGTTCTGCCCAGATATCTTTTTAACTAGGTGACCTAAATTAAATATACATTGAGGTTAAAATGTATAAAAGACTTTAGGACCGTTTATAACATTTTCGTTTAAATATTATACCTACGTGTCTTGGAAAAACACTTTTTTATAAAGACAAGGTTTTTAATCAATCAACTTGGTTTTCTTTTAACTTTGATGAACGAGATTAAAATAGCTGAGGTAAAAATTGTGACCGCTTTTCCTTCATGTATTTTTTGTAAAAAGGTTAAGGGCGTTATATATTAATCTACTCGTATTTTCTTAAAACATTTTTACCTAGCAGCAAAAATTCTTCTTCATTTTTTAAACGATTAAGCTCGTGGCTTATTAGATATCCATAGAAATTAAGTCTAATGGGTCAAACACTGTGATCGCTTTTCCGCGTGCATTTTCTTCATGCTGTTAGGTAATCTTTTTTCATTGCTTGCAAAACACAGGTCCTGTTAAAATAAACAGGCACGTGCTTAGTAAACACTAAGTACGTGCCTGTACATTAAGTATATAAGTTTTGGACTAGCAATATTTTAAACTTTCAAGAATTACTAACATTTTGAGCTAAACGTTGAGCTACGAGCAATATGTCAGCTTCGTTCGTAGAATGCTGATTTATCAACGTAGTTAAATAAATACCTTATGTTGTGATTTGGTTTATTTATTTAAACCTCATGTACGCATGGTACATAGGCGGACTTAATGCCACAATGCTTAATGCAACAAAATCAGTCAACTTTTGGCTTAAATAGGACAATATTTATGATAGGTTCAAAATAAAATGTTAGGGGATTAACCTGATTTACCTAAGCATCATGTTTTGATATACTTAATTGTAAATTGTTGAGAACTTAAGGCAAGGGCTATCTTAGTACCAATCAATGTAGTTCGTTATTAGCATTCTATTATTTCTTACCTATTTTTTTTGACACGTTAACTTCCTCTAAACTTTGTGGCGCTGGACAAGGACACTTGGAAAGACTTGGGGAGGCCTTTGCCCAGCAGTGGGAGAGTGTAGGCTGAACAAAAAAAAACTTCCTCTAAAACCGAGGCAGCTTTGACTGTTCCAGTTTTTTTGACGTAAACTGGAACTTTGAGTTTGACGATGAAAAAATTAGTTCCTCGTTCATACACTACAGCCGCATTTTCATACAAAAAATGCAATAAATACTGCAAGTACGCTGTTAATAAAATACAGAAGTCTTGTGATAAGGCTTCAGAGCTCAGAGCCCTTATCACGAGTATTCACTATTTTACTTTACAGCGTCTTTTCAGTATTTACAGCGTTTCTTGTATGAAAAATGGAACAGAGCCTCTGGTGTGCGAAGAAGGAACTAATTTTTTCCTTGAAATATGTCAAATAATAATGTCAAAATTCCAGTTTACGTCACAATAAGTGGAAACTCATGATAAGGCCTCTGAAGTGGTTTACACCAGTATTTTTTTACTTTAAAAAACAACATTTCGCGTTTTTGCTCGCAGGCTACATAATATTTGCAATTCTCTTTATCGAAGCAAACCATTCAAATTTGAGACTTCATATTTAAATATCACAGCGTTACCTAGTATTTAGACAAGTTATCTCTAAAGTTCCTAACTGAGACCATTTATGAACGGCATTCAACTACACTAGCGAGCAAAATATGGAATCACTTGGGGAAAACTCCTTAAATAAAGGCGTGATTTGAATGAATTTGGTATCAATTTAAAGTTTACAGTTAAATCTTTATATTGGTACCATTTCTATTATTCTTAACTACTTATTAAGTACTCAAGATAGCGCTTAATCGGAGTAAGTGATTCAATACATTTGTTTGCGAGTGTAGATTGAATTCATTATCATCTAGCTGCCTTTTCCCAACTATTTTGGGGTCGGTTTCCAGTCAAAACAGATCCAGCTGAATATCTGTATTTTACATGGATCTGACCTCCACAATCCAGTAACTGGGTAATATATGATATCCCTTGGTATCCTTATCCCCTGGCTGTCAGACTTTCGAGCTTCTGTGATTATATCGACTGTCAAAGCCAGTCTACAAATGACAGCCGGGGCCAACAGTTTTACGTGCTATCTGAAGCACGGAGGAAACTCGCTACGATAAATGGTCACCCGTTCACAGACAAACCTTAGAAAAGAGTGGCTTTTCTCAATGTTCCATATCTGGCTGTGAATATGAACAATCAGCACATCATATTTTGTGGGAGTGTATTCTTTGGCAGAAGAACGCAATATTATGTTGGATACTGTACAGATTACATCTGGAGTCATTTATTATTCGGACCTTGGGACCCCGGAAACTCGAACAAATTTCCGTGCCTTCAAGCGTTTTTGCCATACCTATTATTGGAATCAAATATAGGACAATTAGCTCACAATTTAGGTTCCATTATTATTAATTAGTAGTAATTTTTACCCGTGGTACAAAGCAACTGGGCTTCTTGTTGAAATGTCCTTTTGTGTCTATTGGCCTTGCTTTTTTCTGTCTCCTGCTTGTCATGGAGGGAAGTGGAAATGTATTTTTCCTACACTTGTGGTGAGTTAGTCCCAAAAAAAAAGGACAGCTTAACCTTCAATATTTACCCGTGCCACTGTTATTAATAATTTAGCCACGAGCTCCTCCAACTAGATTCAGATTGAATTCATAATTATCTCTAATAAAGTTTACATTAGTGTCAACATATTCTGATTTCGTTCGTGAAAGTTTATATGGTAGCCAGTCCACTACGGTAGCTCTATTTTAGAACTGATGCATGTTATCAAAGTAGAAAACTAGACTTGTAGCCATTAATACCTAAGTAGTTTCTCCGAACGCCGTAGGATGCCTTTGAGAAATTTCTTTTTAATTTCCAGCAGTTCAATAAAAAACTTTAGTGCCTTTTTGCTATTCCATCGAGTAGATCTGATTCTGATAAGTTTGATTAACATTTTTACTCAGAAATATTATACAAATATTAAAGAAGACTCGAGGAAAATCTATGCAATTTACTTAAGAAAAAAAAATCTGAAAATAACTTTTTTCCTTATTCTTTTTCATACAAGCCTTGTCAAAAGAGAGTTTGCCAAATAGCTGCAGTTGATTCAAATTGTGCTGATGTAGATATTCGGCTATTGATTTTTAATTATATAGATAGAATATAGAAATCCTTCAATGATCGTTAGTCTCATAGCAGCACATTCCACACACGATTATCGTGTACAACACTTCACCATTATGCATTGCTTTCTAGAAAAATGTTACGCACAATTTGTTATCAACATACATACAAATTGTGCCGTCGGAGATACACGCGACTTAATTATCAAGTAGCCTACGGTATACATACGACTTTAATAACTTATGTGGTTCGTTACCAAGTTTTGATTTGATGTATCTCGTTGATTTGCTTAATTCAGAAGGTGCGGAGTGGCATGGCGCTCGATGTTTCAGCACAAATTGTGCGCATCCTACTTAATGGAGGGTGAAACTAATTTACTCGTAGTTTTATTACTGCCTTAGTCACAAGAAGCGTCACCTGGATTTCAGTAGCCTGGCAGACTGTCTGTATCTAGTTATGAGTTAAATTAATTATACAGTTAAAACGCGAACGCCAGTCACAGCAATTATAGCTCGATATAGCATTATGATGCGTCCACATGCCCTATAAAGAGTCGCATTACATCGCTGAGGAAATCTCAGTGCATTATATGTAAATCAATAGGTGCCATGATACTGGGGAAGGAGAAAACTGTCGACCTTGGACTTGTGATGTTCACTTTGCATACATATACGAGATTGACAGTGTAGCTACGGTTTTATAATGTTTACGAGCCACTTAGGAAAACGTGTTCTCCAAGTGTGTAAATAATTTCTAACTGCCTTATTAAAGACGCCTGCGGAAACATCGTATAGGTATATAAAGGTAGGTATGTAGTGAAGGAGTTAATATTACCAAATAAAAGTTTAATATTGGTGACGATATTACAATTTAGCCATGGTATTACCTAAGTAGTTAAGATTAATATCAAAGTATTAATTGGAACATCACGCGAGCCTTTGCTTAGGTACTGTGAATTCCACAGAGGCTAACGATACATTAAAGTAACATAAATAGCTCATTAGCTAGGTGAGGTCATTAAAACTGGAGCGGTGGAAAGCGAATATTAAGCTCGAATAATCATCAAATCTAACTTTTTGATAAGTTTACTGTAGATTTGATTTAAAAGTAATCACACCAACTAATATATTTTACACATGAATAAACAATTTAGTATTTTTTTTTAGTTTTAGTCATGTAGGTGATAGGTATATATTTTAATTTCTCCTTTAGAAAAATAAATTATTTGATTGTCAAAAAAAACATCAACCTAAAATATTAAAAAATATGTTTTTATGTATATTTTCACGTAGTCAATTCGCACAGCCATGGGCCCGTTCGAAAACAGTTTCGGAGGCCTTATCATGAGTTTTCACTTATTGTGACGTAAACTGGAACTTTAACATTTAATTTCAAGGAAATAATTAATTCCTTCTTCGTCCACCAGATGCGCTGTTTCTTTATTCCATACAAGAAACGCTGTAAATACTGGAAAGACGCTGTAAATTAAAATAATGAAAACTCGTGGTAAGGGCTCTGCTATTTTGAAATTAGAACCGTGAAACTCTTTGATTTCTTGGTTCTTTTTCTACAAAAGTAGATATTATCAGACCAATAGCAGCTGTAAATTTAATTAAATGCAAATAACATAATTCGTGAAATAATAAAAGTATTTAGAGGTGGTTGTTTAGACGCACACGCAGCAAAGATCGTGAAGTAAATAACCCGGAAGAGTGCATCCAGTTCGCTGCACCTTGCACTAGCAATAGAAGTTGCAATTTATAAGTTGTATCATTTACGTACGAGATTACGTCGTCACCGTGTTTCGAAGTAAAGTAGGAAGCGCTTCATTGAGTATCGTATTAATGCTGATATTAGCGAAGCTGACTAACTCGTCGCAACTTATGTGTGTCGAGGAGTTTCCTTACCAGTCCGACTGGTGCACGGTAATCGTCTAGCACTCACTAATAAACCGCTCGGGTCGATTTCTCATTTCTCTTCGAAAAGATTTCTACCCAAGATTATATTGTATGTTTACAAAATTTCTGTCGCCAGTAACTGTAGCTAAGACCACCTGTTCTATATAAACATTAATAGAAGCGCCGACAGTATAGACACAGCGGTCGGCGCGGCGTGTCAATCGTATCCCGCGCGCCCATTGTCTCCGCCATATAATAATTAGTGGATATTGCACCCTGATTCACAATCACAATGACCGAGAAACACGATTCATTCAAGGATCCCGGGTTCGTACCTTATACTTCCTATGGAGTTCATGGACTTCTAGACTTTAAACTGAGCACGGTGAAACTCACGAAAGACTTTAGAACTTTCTAAATATTTTTTATTTTAACAATCACAACGAGTTTTAGCTTATTGATTGGATGGATGATTAAATTAGTCGTATTTTTTTTTGTTCTAGTGGGGAAGCAGGATACATTGCAAACAGCTACGACATGAGGAACAACGTAAAGTGAGTACTACCTTGTTTTTTTTATCTATACATATAATAAATCTGTAGAAGGGTCAATTCTGTACATTGAAAATATTGAAAAAATAAATAGCGGGGGGTGTTGCTGGATCGATACCAAACCCAAATATGTGATTAAAAAAATTTTGTCTGTCTGTCTGTCTGTCTGTATGTGCAGGCATCACGTGAAAACTAACGGTTCGATTTCGATGAAACTTGGTATAATTATACCTTATTATCCTGGGCATAAAATAGGATACTTTTTATCCTGGAAAAATACGTAGAAAAAAAATCTTATTTTTCAGTTTTATTCATAGACGTTGTTCTGTAGAACCGCGAACACACGTTGCATTACCCGCAGTGGATTCAGCGCCGTAACCTGTAGCGCCGAAAGTCGGATTTGGCTTGAACCGTTTGCGGCACACGCGGGCCACGCCTCATCGACTCCTATATAAGGAGCCGCGTTCCGCGCCGCGCGATCCATATAAATTCTGAATTTTGATGCGAGCGGACGTGTCTAGTGTGGCGAGCGGTCGTCCGTGGAATTAATATTGTATGCGTGTAATTTCAAACCGTGCTTTTCAGCGCGACCTTTTTGATTACTGTTCAGATCAGTTATTTGTAAATACAAGGTCGGAATTACTATGAAAAAAATACTTAATATAGAACGCGAGCTCAACAGCAGTAGCTCAATAGATCTCCTTAATTATTATAGGCTTAGCCGTATTTGGGTCCAATAGATATTTATAAGATGTCATTGTCAGAGTTACTCAAAATGGAGAAATAAACCATCCACGCGAAGACCGACATCCGCGCGGACGGAGTCGCGGGCGGAAGCTAGTATACAATAATATTAGTAATTGTTTGTCCGTCACCGGTCTACCTGTATTGTATTGAAGTCAAAACTGTTTTAATTATTAAAAAACGCGATACGAAATGAGTATTGCGTAATGGTTTGGAACGGCTTCGGCGGTAAATGAACGGTTTATCTCGTGTGATGGTCTAACGCAATCTTCATTAAAATCGTGGTATTAACGACGTTGTTAAAGTACACGTGCTTATTACCGCTGGGAGTGGACGCTGTCTACCTACACTCACTATCTCCCAGCTTCGCCAGGCGGCGGCCTTTAGATAAACTTCAATAACAAAATATATAAATAAAATATATTTCACAATGAGCACGTACATAATTTTTATCATCGTTCTAAATATGTTTGGTTTACCTATTAGCCGTTATGAACGGCGGCTAGTCGAAGTAAAAAAATATTTATTAACAATTTTTCTAGTAAAGCACGTCGTACGGTGGTATTGTAAACATCAAAGAGGTGCAATCCACCCAAGAACACGACAGAACACGATAATAATATGTAAATTACCTATTAAATATTGCTATCTTACGAGAATTCTCCCACTTATCTCAAAGTTCCCACAATTTGTAAATTTAATAGCGTGCCCGCGGCGTCACTCACTTGTGCTACTTGGACTTTCAATATAACACTGTTCTTGGAATTTCAGCGAGACAATTTCATGAAATATTTGTAACGCGCCTCTTAACAAACAGCAGCAACCCAGACCTTGAACTTTTTCCTAGTTTCATTATCTTCTTTGTTTACAATTTATATTTAACTTTTCCAACTTCTTTATCTGGCAACATTATTAGTTCTTAGTATCGAGTATTTCAACAAAAACATTAAATTTAAATTAGTACTCCTCCAGTTTCGATAACAGCAGATCGAAATAAAGGTTTAGCAACTGAAAGAGGTAGGTAGTCGTGACGCTTAGTAGTAGGTTTTACAAAATGTGTGCGGATAAGTTTTTGTACAAATAGGTACTTGGAAGTTAGTGTTACCATATCGGAGTTATGTTCACACTACAAACGGATTTTGCGCGATGTGATGTGATACAAGCAAATAAACCAACTTTGGTTTTCCAACAATTGTTTACACAATCACCATTTACGTTTTCATTGCGCAAAACAAAACTAAGATTAAGTTGCGAGACACCAGCAAACAAACATCGAATGTTAATCAGAAATATATAAATTCAACAAAAAGGCAAAGAACTTTAGAGTCGTGAATGGAATCGAGTACATTAATTATATAATATACTGCACTGCAAGATTACGTGTAACTAGAACACGTAAGAATTAATTAACTTTGATTAGAATTACATTTGATTTACTCATTCAGACGAGTAAATAACAACACATTATGTTTCTGAAATAATGTTAATTAACTACACATACGTCGGTATGCACGTCAAGGTAATTTGTCATAAAATTGATTGATAAGCAAAATATTAAAATCTCCATTAATAAAAGATGCATCACATCATGTAGTGTATGACGCGTCATCGTGTACCAATTCGTGTAGAACACTTCTGGTTTTTATTATAGCATGGTTCAATGATTAACACCTTCCTTCAAGTGTTAACAGAATAGAGTGTCTTTACGTCATTGTTTTTGTCAACTACGTTCCACCAGTGGCTGTTCGCTCCCTTATTTTAATACTTACTTTATAAATAATTCACTTGCTCTGATTAACGTAATTTTTGTGGCGCGAAAACATATCCGTTATTCAGGCGGGTTTTAGACGCGTTGGGCTTTTCATTCCAGATCGGATATTTACTGACACATTTCAATCTGAAAGCTGGGATCGAATTTTGGGATGAAATACTTTTTATATGGACTGTTATTTATTTTTAGCTGTACTGAAATTCATTGTTTTGAATGCTTTAGGGAAGTAGTCTAGTAACCATAATAAACAAAATACTACAGCCGCAGTTTTAGCACTGGATTTGTATCTAGATAGTAATTTTGTCTACTAATACAAAAGTTAGTCTCATAGGCTAGTCATTGTTGTAATTAAAGGACAGCTCATGTGCAGTCACGGCCTTATTTGTCAAACATAAGTCCCATGCCGACCAGTCTGTACCTAGTAGCGTGTACTTGTGATGATCCGAGGGCAATGCCAGCCTCTACGCTAATAGACGATATATGAAAAATAAATAATCATGTAAAGTGAAATCCAACGTTTCAGACGGTAGTTTTCCTTCTTCGCGTAAGAAAATTTTCAAAAATAGTTAGTAAAATTATCGTCGAGTAAAGTTATCGTCTTTTTAATATAAATTATTTGTACTTACAAAATGGTAGTTCAGTCAAAAACAGCGTATCTATCGATCGTCGAAAAAAAAAACAATTCAAACATCAAAACAATGGCGTTAAATAGTGCTAAAAGTAAAAAAAAATTAGAACATAATGCACATCCGTTCCTGAAAGGAAAAAGCCTCCTGCAGACACACGCGATTAATCGCGCGGGGCGACATGTCGCGGTCCATTCGCAATATTTTTAGAGTGGAAATTAGCTTGGCTCGTTGTCGCAGCGCGATTAATCGCGTGTGTCTGCAGGAGGCTAAACACGTTAATACCTAAATTGAGTACTTGATCTAATAAAATCATTTTAGTGTACATAATTTTCAAACATGCAAACTTGGGTAGATTTTAAATAAATCATGTGCTGTGTATAAAATAAATCCGTGTATATTATGTAAAAAAAAATGCACGCACTGAAAAGCTATTTTAAGGTTTTACGTTTATTGACGTTACGGTATTTTGACGTTTTCAGATTCTATTAATATTTTAAACCCCGACGCAAAAAGAGGGTGTCTGTGGCACCGTAGCTCTTAAACGGGTGAACTAATTAGAATGAGTTTTTATGTATATTTGACAGCAGGTTTTCTAGCGATGGTTTATGGCATGTTTTACCAACATCGGTTCAGCCGTTTCAAGTTCATCAGTTATTTTGTAATGTGTTGGGATACATAATTAGCAAAACTATAATTTAATCGATTAACATGCCATGATAAACACGGAAAGAATATCTTTCAGTGTTTATCATGGCAATTTAAAATATAGGGGAACAGTGTATAAGACGGGGACACGAGGTATAATGGGAAATCACACACCTAAGGCAAACTTAACACAAAACTAACGTAGTAGAAGCGCCAACAGGACGCCATTTGCGTCTGGCCGCTTGCAACTGACGTCCTGATGGCGCTTGCTCTACATTAGTGTTGTGTTAAGTATGCCTAAAGAGCGTATGTCCCCATTATACCTCGCGATTATGAACGTCCCCGTTTTATACGTTTTATACCCCTATACAAAATCTGAATTTATTTTATGCCATTGTTAAAGTCCCATTGATAGGTAAAGTAAGTCATAAAAGCGTATTTTAATTAAAACGGTGTAAAACAGTATACCCTTCAATTCAAAATAAAATAACAAGCAATTAAGGTAGTATTTCTAAACGATGAGTATTTTGAATAAGTGATCCTTTGTCTATCGTGGGAAACTAAGTACTTAATTTAGACGGTTTCAGAACTTTGTTGTTAAGTAACAATTTGAGTAACCATTTTAACCAATAATGTTACCTTTGTTACCTACAAATATAGCTTGCCTGCCTCATTAGACTAAACTAAAACTATACTGAGAAAATTAACGATTTTACATGTTTACTCAAATTGTTAACCAGATTTTTAAAAATCATTCTTAAACAGAAAAAAACTTTGTTAGTGAGTAACACAGGTTACATTTTTTTTTCAGATTACGCCTACGTAAAATCGGTAAAAAACTAGCCAAGTGCGAATCGGAATAGTGCACGAAGGAGTTCCTTACTATTATTTATAAAAACTGCATAAAAAAATATTAGTTTTAAAGGGATCCCCCTTAAATATTTATTTCATTCTGTTTTTTTTTTTTTTCATAGTTGGTATTTGTTGTTACAGCAGCAACAAAAACACATCATCTGTGAATAAGTCAATTGTCTAACTATCACAGTTCATGAGATACAGCCTGACAGACAGACAGACAGACAGATAAACAGCTGAACTTTAGTAACAGAGACCCGGTTTACCTTTTGGGTACGGGACTCTAAAAAAGGGAACCTATTTTCCGGCCGAATGCTACAAACTGATCAAATTGCTGATATTTACTTAAACTTGCGCTTCTTAAACTGGAACTGATACGGATAACTATTAAACTGGCGGTGTTTAAACAATTTACGTGCGTTAATAATAGAAAACCGGAATTAGTTATTCTACGTTTAATGTTGAAGGACTTTGGACAGACGAACGCTTTTTACAAAACCACAAATTATTCACATGGATGTAATAATGATGAGAATAATACTTTTAAGCAATGGAATTATCCAAAGGTCGCGTTCAAGGTCATTCTAGCGTAATTAAAGGTTAGTACCCCACAGTAACCATTCGAGAACGATAATAGCTTAGTTAACCACAAACTAAATGCTAGATCAAGATTGAGTAAAGCAAAATTCTTTCTCGCAACAACAGACGTAAGTAAAAACTGAGCAGCCATTGCATTTTTAGTACTGAGCCAAAGAAAAACAATGCCGAATCACGTTAATTTCACCTTGAAAGCCTCAATGATAAATTAGCATGAACAAATAATTATTAAGGCTCTATAGTAAGTACAGCCATTGTTATTCATAAAACTGGTGTGATAGTTCATTCAACTCTTGAACTTATGCAGCCGTAAGTAACGGTCGATCTCCATACAATCGTCCTGGCTTCACCTGGCACCACGCGCGGCCGCACCGCCCGCTCCTGGGCCGCACCGTTACCCACATAACCAATCACATGTATAATTTATTTTCTATGTTTATTTGGTCCTTTCCTTTCACTTAAAGTCATTGTGTTCACGTTTGGATTAGTTCCAAGTATTGTGTGAAATCGAGAAAGCGTTTTCACTGCGCGTTTTATTGAATAGTTGATGCTATGGAAAATCTATAACTCGCCTCATATCAAATACAGTCTAATAATAAAAGTAAGAGTGATCATTTTAATGTACCTTGACTGAAGCCTAGTTTCACTAGTATTAAGACGGTCAAAAAGGTTTATTGACCTCAGTGAAGACAATGAACTTGTCAAACCGGTCTACGAGTTGCTGATAAAAAATCTCAATACGGTAGTATCCAATGACATCGGATCTGTTAGTTGCATAACAAGTACTGCGCTGGTTGCGAGACAGGTTGTTACTCCCGCTGGACATAGACCTGACCCGGCAGGCCTCCGGCATGCCGCCATGCCACCTCCTTCCTACATAAATAATAATATAATGTTCTCCCTCACAGTCCACATAACGCTCCCCGTTGTAGCACAATATAATCAATCTCTTTTGAACTAATATCACCCGAAACGACTTTATTTATTTGCCCTTGGAGGACAGAGAATAAACGTAAATAACAAAAGACGAAACGGGGACAATTAACCTGTCTACTTTATCCATATAAAATGGAGGAGTCTCCGCGTAGCTAGGCACTTAATTGCCTCACTGTTTAATTTCCTCAAGTGATTTCTTTACCTTGAACGCGGCGCGCTCAAGAATATTGAACATTTTGTGCTGTTTTGTATCAAAAAACCAGTGGCAGTCGTCATGGTCGCGATCATTTAATTCTAGTCATTTGTTATGTTTCGGACAATGGACTGATATTGCTGTAAGAAACTGTAGAATTTTCCATAAGAAAAACTTTCTAGCTCTTAAAAGATTTAAACGTTTTTAGTAATAAAATTGGTAAATCATTGATACCAGTGTTTATGTTTGCATGCAGCGATTACCCCAGGTTCCTAAGAATAATGAGGTAAGTAGCCTTCGAAGTCATCACGACAATTTTATTGTAAACAATCGGCCATCATTTGTGCAGCCCAGCTGCGTGTTAAACGACTGCATACCTATACGTACTTAGGTATACGTACAAACATGTAAAATAGGCTCATCGCAGCTAATATAAGCAAATTGATGTCTTAAAAACGTGTGTAAACAAACATGAACATTATATTATACTTTATGTTTGGATCGTGAACTATTTCATATAGTTACTAGCTGACCCGGCAAACGTTGTTTTGCCATATAAATAATTAAAAAAAATATAGGTGTGGACTACCCCTAACATTTAGGGGGATGAAAAATAGATGTTGGCCGATTCTCATAGATACCGGATAAGCACAAAAAATTTCATCAAAATCGGTCAAGCCGTTTCGGAGGAGTATGGCAACGAAAACTGTGACACGAGAATTTTATATATTAGATTGAATTATTTTTTACAGAATCAATTATTACGTAAAATAAAATTAACTACAGAAATATGAAACACTATAATTAAATAGTAGTATATTAATCGTTAAGTTTTAAATTACCTCGTAGTTTGTTATTATCAAACATAATTTAAAAATGTAAAATATAATGTAATGTAATGTGCTAAAACGGTTCTTGTTTATTTTGGTGTAGGTAGTCTTTTTTTAGTTGGTGTAGTACCGTAAATCTTGTCTTGCATCTTGCAATAGTTTGACTTGTTAAAGTTTTTCCATGGCAGGTTTACATCCATTTACATGAAAAAGGAAATGCTGTTTTCTTCTTCAAAATGTGTTTTTCCCCTCTCCTAGGCAAAAGTCAATTCTTCTTCTTGTGAAAATACGGCTTCGAAATTATTCCTTATCTAATAACTTAATAAGTGCCTTAGTTTAGACATAATTTTACACAAACACGTGTTTAAAGCAAGGAATGTTAACGATAGTAGATACTTTATTATGGTTCAGCCATAGTTCAATAGCCATTAAAATAAATATTTATTAACTACGTTTATTAATAGGTAGATATGTAGATAGTTAAAATACTCTAAGTTGTGTTGTGCTCATTATATAATAATAATATAATAATAATAATATTTCACAACTATCACACAACGCCATCTAGTCCCAAGCTAAGCGGAGCTTGTGTTATGGGTACTAGACAACTGATAAACATACTTATATATTTCTAAATACATAAATATTATAGATAAATTACACCCAGACACAGAACAAATGATCGTGCTCATCACACAAACATTTGTCCTGGGTGGGAATCGAACCCACGACCTCCGGCATAGCAGTCAGGGTCACTAACCACTAGACCAACAGGCCTGTATATAAATAACAAATACACATTTACGACACAATAGGCGATCAAATTCAAAAGATAATCTTGTAAAATCTATTCACATGCACACCAAGGACTGTAAGCAAGTGATTGGTTCATTGGTTCGGGCTATCGTGGTTAATCTATACTAGAGATGTTACGAATATTCGCATTCGCATCCGCATATTTTTAGACATTCGCATCCGCATATTTTTAGACATTCGCATTCGCAAAAAGCATGCGAATATTTTACGAATAACAACGACTGAAAAAATCCAACATTTGGTACTCCTTCCACACACTCCATTCATTCTTATCTTTCGTCTTCCTCTGCTTTCATCTTTTATTCAGCTTACCTTTATCTCGCCATTCATCATATTAATCATCAAATCAATCACAAACATCAATCATAAATAAGGCGATATACATATACGTGTTTATTTCTGCTTTTCTTTCACTGACGCCACTCTTAGAACTACTCTTACATATCTTTCCCGTTCTCATGACAGATAGGAAGAGTATAAAATGAGTTATATTTCTAAATTCCAATTTTAAAAATAAGTTATAAAGTTCGACAGTTAAAAAGTGTTTCTTTTTTTTTGTATTTTCTCAATTATCAAACATGATTGATTTATAACTGTATATTCGCATTCGCATTCGTGAATATTGGAATTCAATATTCGCATCCGCATTCTCGAATATCAAAAGTCAAACATTCGTAACATCACTAATCTTTACATACATCTTAATACTGTAGAAGTTTGAAACTTGAATGTAGGACTCAACTCTCTGAAACTGCTCAAACTATTTTTTTTTAATTTAATTTTGCTCTTAACCTCAATCTAGTCTAGAAGCAAAGACGAGGCTTAAGACGAACAGAGCTCGCTCATAAGGAATTAGAACTCAGAGTAACTATTAAGTAATGAACAATGCGCAAGAGCACCGTGCGCACCGACGGCGACGGAACACAGTAAAACAGTTACGCGACCGCTTCCGACAGAAAGATGGTCATGCGGGCCTTATGAGGACTACCACCATCATTGGGATCGCTCAGGTATAGGTAGACTGAGGTGCCATGGCACCGGGATCACCCACTCCCAATCTGTCACTGATAAACAGCTGGTCGTGGTCCTTTCAATGATTTTTTTTGTCTGTAACGGAAAGATCATATATTTATTTCCTTACAAACTATTTTTAGTTTTTAAATTCAAAATCATTAATTGAACTTCGATCCGAAAACACGTCGAAAGTGCCCGACGAGGCGGTGAGACGTCATTGTGACAATTTCTATAAGTAAATCGATAGTTACGTGTTCCAACTTTGAAATTGTTATTGTAGAAGCCAGTTGACACAGTGCTAAAGAAATTCTTTGTCATAGTGACGTCACAACTGAGGCGAGCAATTATTGGTTCACGTCGATTTAGTTCAGTTTTTTTCACTTTTTAAATTGCTCATAATAAATTACCAAAAAAAAATAAGATTTTTCTCTTCTATGAATGTTCTTATTTGTGGTGGACTTACTAACTAAATTTAAAAATAAAAAAATATTTTCTAAATTCAAATACTTACCTAATTTTGTCATGCGGGTAAAACCGCTGACAGACAGACTATAAATAAATATTTCAATCGACTAATGACGATAGTTTACAGGTTTTTATGAGGATAGCAGTAAGTAAACTGTCGAAAAAAATTATCTACCAAAAACAGTTGTACTTATTATCAAAATATTACACGTATTAATGTTATATAAACAGTGATTCGAGTCGATGTCGCCTGTGTTTTTATGCAAATGGGAAGCCGAGATTGTTTTGCCAAACAAAGTCCTGCAAACTATCAACCATCCATAACCGTGAGGAATTGAGCAATTTGGTGGAATATTAAGAAACCGTATTTTTAAATATTTCAGCCTCCATTGACATGTTTTTTTATTTTGTTTTAAGGGTAGTTCTTCAGAGACAAAAATTTCGATGTCTGCGGGTATATTTCCGTAACCAACTAACAAAACGGCATGTAATATTTTTTTCTGTATACTTTAGCTTTAGATCTAACTAGGACAAATTATATTTTTTTAATAGTAGCTATCTAGATACAAAATAAAAAAAATTAAAGTCTGTTCTCCTGATTCATATAGGGCGTCCGTTTCCCATTTTCCGGAACAAAATGGTCGATGTCGCATTTTCCCTTTGATTCATAAATATAAATTAAAGTTATATCGAAAGGTAATGAATTGACCCCTTACAAAAAAAATATGTAATAGTTGTAACTACGTTAGTGTGTTTATAATTAAGTAAATAAGAAGTGTCCGGCGTAAAATACTGATTAATATGGAGTAAGCTTTGCTTGACCGTACTTGGTCGAGGAATGATAATGAGAGTCTGGGATCCCGCATGGGGGGAAGCCTGTCGTACAACGGACATGCTAGAAAGCGGACGTGAGGGTGGTTGGCTTAGAACCCGGTGAAACAAAGGTAAATATCTGATTCATCTGTGCTTGGTTTAGGTACCTTGCTGATTACAATGCCTAATTCATTAATTTTATTTTGCTGTTTTAAGACTTTAATCTGAGTTTAGTGTGATGCTTTTGGGTTATAGATTCGTGTAGAAAAATGACAATACTGAAGTCTGTATGAATTATGAGTTAAGCATAATTTTAGGCAAAATCATGATTCATCTGTGCCTGATTGATGTGTTCAAAAGCCCATATGAATCTGAAAATAAATTAGTTTTCCCATTTTCCAGCAAGAAAGGAACACTTTTGTTACGTTATTACCGACTTCAAAAAAAAGGAGGTTATCAATTCGACCCGTATGTATGTAATATTATCAGAACTGCCCAGTTTTCATATATGTTAGTCTATATCAGCGTCTGAACAAATGTGCCAAATTTCATAAGTGTATGTATGTATGTATGTATGTTTTTATGTTTGTGCACGCATATCTCCGGAACTATAAGTTCGATTTAAGTAATTCTTTTTTTGTTGTACTAGGTATTGTTCAACTTAGGGTACACTGCAAGTTTCATCAAAATCGGTTCAGTAGTTTTAGAGATATGGATTTTTTTATGTTGTGACGGATTACAAGATTAGTGCATATGTAAGAAAAATTTTGTATTTTACAAGAATTTGGGTTGAATATGTAATAAATAAACTAAAAAGGGTAAAATAAAAACTTTTTTTAAAAAAAGTACCGACTTCAAAACAAATACAAAAAAGTTTAAAATAACTTTTCTTTCGGAAGTCGGTGGCTTTGTTTTGTTGTGTCATTGACTATTGCCACCGACTTCCGAAAGAAAAGTTATTTTAAACTTTTTTGTATTTGTTTTGAAGTCGGTACTTTTTTAAAAAAAAGTTTTTTTTTACTTTTCCAAGTCAGTAGAGTGTGTGTGAGACAATTTTGACATTATTCTTCGGTATTTATTCATAATTCAAACTCTGTTTGTTTTTATTTTGATATTGCAGTTCACAACAATGCCACTATCAACAGTAGAAAAGAAGGAGAAAAAGAGACTCATAGAACGTACGATTTTTTTATTCTCTTCTAGGATGGAAATTAGAAAATAAGCAAAGATCCAGACGAGTATGCTGCGTGGAAATTAAAATAATAATTATATTTGAAAAGAAAGGGAGAAAAAGCCAAAGTATACTGAGACAATATTATAATGTAGCATTAAAATGACTATCTGGTACCTATTTATAACAAAATTCTCGCTTTTCTGTAAGTATTTATTTCTTTATAAATATTATTCTGAAAAACAAGAATTTTATTGTTGAATTGACCGGATTTTTTCCTTGATATGATCACTGATAATTGTTTTTATAAAAAAATATTATTGTTGTTATAATATTTTGATTATTTTCTTAATACAGAGCCCATTTTTATTTAAAGTTTTCCATTTTTATTTCTGTTCCTGATTCATCTGTATAAAATTCTGATTCATCTGGGTACTAAATTTTTAAACGTAAATATCCTAAAAACTACTCTGTAAAAACGAGTCCCTCATACAAATATATGTTATTTGGAATATCTATTTTCATATGAACATGTGTTACTGAGCTGAAAGTGAAATTAAAATTTGACCATATGAATCAGTCAAAGAATCGAATTTCGAAGAACTACCCTTAACTGTTTCTAATAACTTCTGAAGTATTGACCACAACACTGCGAAGAATAGACAATTGAAGATATTTTATGAAAATTATTTGCCTTATTTTTTTGTTTTGTAAGCTTTTTCAAGGATTTAATTAAACTTTATTTTTTGTTTTGGGATCTCGCCATTTAATCTTCGCTTTTTTTTCAAATTATTCAAAGTAATAATCGAATGTGAGAACATTTTTCGCATCGTTCATGAATGAAATTGTGGAATTTCGATGATTGAGCAGTCAAACAGAAAAGATAAGTATCTTTATCAGAACTAATTTAATACGTATATAAACAGGTGCTCCGTTACTCCCTATAACAGAAACAAAGGAACTGAAAATGCTTAACAACCGCAGAGGATGTCACCAATTAAATCTCAGGTGACAGAAGCGGCAGTGCGGCACGAGGTGCCAATTGGTATTCCTAATTCACTTTATTGCCTAATCTATACTAATATTATAAAGCTGAGGAGTTTGTTTGTTTGATTGTTTGTTTGTTTGTTTGTTTGTTTGAACGCGCTAATCTCAGGAACTACTGGTTAGAATTGAAAAAATCTTTTTGTGTTGAATAGACCATTTATCGAGGAAGGCTATAGGTTATATAACATCACGCTATCACCAATAGGAGCGGAGCAGTAAAGAGAAATGTTACAAAATCGGGGAAATGGATTCCATTTCGAGAGCTTCCGTTGCGTGCGCTGCGTAAACGGTTAAATATACGCAAAAATAATGTACTACGGAATTATTCCTGATAAAAAGTTCTAAAATAAAGTCCGCGAGAGCATACATTTATCTTTTAAGGTTAAGTCATTATAACCTTTTTTATGGAAATCAAATTTGATTTTAAAGTAATGCATTACTTGCGAAGCAAGGTATTTTCATTAACACAATATTAATCCTTATCCAAATAAATACGTTAATCATCACAAGCATTTAATTTTGAACAAAATTGCCCTTGACATCGTTTGGTTTCAATGAATATCTTAGGAGATATCATAGTTTCAAAATAATACCACAATAAGCATTGCCATCCAACGTGGCAATGCTGCCAGTCTTCTGGGCACGTTTCCGGATGACAGCGATGCGGAGGAGTACTTTGACGCCTGAGTCTCTGCCTTTTTGTGTTTTTATTTTTTTATATTATTATATTTTATATTATAGGATGGGATACGATGGGATACGATGGGATACGATGAGACACGATGGGATATGATTGGATAGGATGGGATACCATGGGAAAGGATGGGAAACGATGTGATAGGATGGGATACGATGGGATACGATGGGATACGATGGGAGATGATGGGATACGATGGGATACGATGCGATACGACGGGATACGATGGGACACGCGTTGTGTTCAACACGCGCCTAAATGTGTCATCACAATGACGGGCCCCCCCTTGCCGGGGTACTATCGAATTACCTTGACCCCGGAACGTAAAGGCCTATTATAGGATTTATAGGACACCGAGGATTTTAATCAATACAAGTCTGACAGTCCCTCTTACCCTGCCCTGGGTAGGAGGACTCATTTGATGATTTACGTACGCATATTTATGTGGTATGCTCCAGAATGATGGTTTACAGCTAATGTTGTTAATAAAGAAGCACTAAAAATACATTGTTGAGTTCCGACCTCCACGCGAACGAAGTCGCGGGCACAGCTAGTGAACTATAACGACGAGTACCGAGGCCGTAGTACCAGGGTCCTATGGTTAAAACGTCAATTTAAGTTCAATCAATCGACCTCGACTGTAGCTGTTAGTCTTTTAAGAGCCATCAAAGCCACAATTTTAATTACCAATAAACAATAAAACTACGCACGGAATTACAGAGTCAGAATCTACGCACTGTTATAAAAAAAACATTTTATTGGATACGAATTGTTTACCGCTTATATTTGGATGACATCCAAATTTTTTTTTTGTACGTGATATAGGCTTAGCAACGTTATTTGTTGACACCATTCGTTAAAATGTAAGAGATTCTCTTCTTCAATGTCAAGGGTAACATATCCACATCCAATTATTACCTATATTATTGGAAAAAGTTTTCGATACCTACTTAGGGGAAAAATATGTTAACGTTTTGCAGAACTTTATTAAGTATTCCTCAGATAAGTATTCAAGCAAAGTTAATTGCCAAAAAATGACTGACAAGTTGTTCAGTAGTCTGACTAAATTGTTATCGACATAATGCTATTAACTCATTGACATAAAAAGTTAATAACATTATGGAGAGGTTTTTTACGATATTTTGTTAAATATCTCTTTGAAAGCAATTGAAAATACAAAAATTATTAGCGCCTCTCACAAAACGTTTCCACTTTTAGTTTAAATTGAAAGTTAATTGATATAGTGAACTCTTAATTGTGTGTTCAATATTGTCAACTTATTAGAGTGGTACACAAGATACATAACTTTGATAAACTGCATTACATAGAGCTATTCATTACTTTTTCTTCCTTACATCGAATAATCTTTGGGATTTAGTAAAGAACATCGGTTTTCTGAGAACCTAGTAATTCTTTCCTTGTAGAGTCGTAACTTAATCAATTATGGTATTGCTTTATGTTATGAGTTATTTCTGCCGTTGGCGTTGGCAACAACTTATGAGTAATAAAAACAAATGACCTATTTGTTTAAACTTGTGTTTTTCTAATCAAAAGTTTGCGTTGTTAATGTGACGTTTTTTAAGTCTTGCTTTTATCGTTGCGGTTGTCCCTCATACAAGCGCAGGGAAGTCAGACGGCCACCCAGAAATCCTTGTGCCGAGCTGGCTGAATGCTGGTACGAAAACCTGGTACATATAAAAATTGTGTCGGAAATCATACCCTATTTATAAAAAATTTAATGAAAAATTTTCAATTTTATGTACCGTTAATAGAGGGCAAAAAACAAGCAGTTTTACCAACTTTACAGTGGATAAATAGGTACTAAAAAGTGACAGCGATTTTTAGTCCGTATTATATTTGACTTCAGTTTCAGAAAAAAAATGAATAACTGATGTATTTTAGTTAGAAATAGTCATTTGTTCCATCGTATTTGCTGGTTATTCTGGATTGTCAGTCAACGGCCAATCTTGGTATTTTTGCGTACCAGGACCGAGTAGTCTTGGTACATGGTACGTGACACTGAAAACTGGTATGTGTACCAAGAAACTGGTACGTCTGACATCCCTGTACAAGCGTAAATAATTTCCTGGGGGTTAATCACATTTTGACGCCGTCCGTATTTACAATCTTTACTCTTACAAGCTGTTGGATCACTATTACACAGATCCATAGATCAATAAAATTAATGTAAGTAGTAGGTACAAGTGAATATACACAACGGTTTTCAGCATGATAAAGAAATTACAACGGGAGGAGAAAAAGAGAAAGAAAGAAGAAAAGTGACGATACGTGTTGAGCACTCGTCTAGCTCGAATGTTGGTCGGGCAGGCTTGCTATTCCAGGGTTGATTAGTCAATATCTATTTCTTTACTCATACTCGTGAATAAAGACTGAATATCGCTGAGAAGCGGGTTGAAAGTAATTCTTTTCAGCCCTAGGGAGAATCGCTTTCAACAGAAAGATGTCAATAAAAAAAAACTAGTTCTATTTTGACATTTCTATGGAACCATGTTCTAACTTTCCAATAATGGCTGAATAGCTGGCCGGCTAAAAAAAAAAATTGGCGGGAAAGCGGGAATCCCTCTTCTTCACGAATTTTTCTTTAGCTAATTTTATGTTTTTTTTTCTTGTGTTCGTAATGAAAAGCACATGTATTTACCTCTGGTTAAAGACATTAAGTCCCTCGATATATTAGCGCCCTCACTACGTTCGGGGGCCAAACCCCGTCACAGGACCAAATAAGTTACTAAGTCACCGCTAGAATTAAACCTTTAATCACCTGGACATGGGACAGTTTGCTACGTATGAATTGTTCCGTGGCCAGGCGTTAACTGTAAGCATTCCTTTTTCTTTTAAATTTCGAATTTTTTTTTTCATTATAATAGAATATGTATAGAACCGCCTAGTCCTTCCTAGTCGGCTTACACTTATGTTATTGCTAGTCCATATAACGTGACAAGCCATGGCAAGGATGCCACCGTAACTTAAATCAATAGAATCCTGCCGGTAGCAAATGCAATCGTTTTAAACGCAATAAAACAAAGAGGTATTGTAGTCGTTGGATTGTTTTCAGCGTTTCAGTTGTTTTCCGCTTCTCTCACAGCTACACAGCAGACTGATGTGATTTGATTGAATATTCCTCAAACCGTGTGATCGAATAGAATTTCATTATTCAGTTCTGTTTAATGATGATAGAACCACAGTGTTTCAAGACTTTCAACTCAGTAGCTGAGGAAATGTCGTTTAGTGGCTACATGTAACAGTTATTTATTAACGTAAAAAAAAACGCTTGGAAAAACGGAAATGAAAAGGTACTGTTTATCAATATACGCGTTTATTGTACAGTTTTGTTTTAACCGCATATTTTGAAGAAATACAGGTCTGACTTGCGGTCTGCGCATTTTTATATATTCAGGTGCACAGTAATAGTCCATGTGATTCATTCCTAGAAAGGAATTAGAGCTAATTTGTGGTTTGTGGGTTAAAACTAGCTTATTACCTCATTCAGAGAATGCGTTGAGTGACTCGCCTTATTCCAGTATTTCCATTGTCTACTTCCATTATGTAGTCTATTGTACCTAATTTTACAGAAAAACGAGAAAACTCGTCTATAATCGCTTAATCCCTTATTAAACAATTGTAAAGTTTTCGTTATCTGACTAGATCCTGACCTGATCAAAAGATATTCGAGTTCCCAACACAATCATGAAATCATTTACTGGTCCCTGAAATCTTTTTCTCAATACGAACCCGTATTTTTTTTTTAAGTTGGGGAATAGTGTATAAGACGGGGACACGAGGTATGATGGGAAATCACACACATAAGGCAAACTTAACACAAAACTAACGTAGCACATGCGCCAACAGGACGCCATTTCCGTCTGGCCGCTTTCAAATGACGTCCTGATGGCGCTTGCTCTACATTAGTGTTGTGTTAAGTATGCCTAAAGAGTGTATGTCCCCATTATACCTCGCGATTATTAACGTCCCCGTCTTATACACTGTTCCCCTATTCGTTTATTACCCGCGGTACTACCAGTTGTACTTACATTACAGATACTTAGATTTACATTACAGATTAAATAAATACACTTATAATCACTCTGTAAATTCATATGATTTGTCTCTTAGTCAAAATAAATTTTTGTTAAGCTATTGCATAGCTTTTATCGCGGGCTCGGAGCGCGGCCCGGCGCGAAGCGGCGACCGAATCAAAAAATTTCCAAAATCCTAAGGAAAAAACCTGACACCACGCATCGTCTAACATCGTTTCAGTTCGGGAGACTTCGGCAATCATAAAAATATCCGTCATAAAAACAATTTACTTTTTATTACTGATTCTAAACGGCCAGCTACAAAAGGAGTTTTCACAATTAAACCTACTTATAAAATTCTCCTACAACAAAGAAGTTCTTTATTACGGTAGTGCACCACAAACATTTTATATAAATTATTTTGTCGTTAAATATTCGCGGTAGGCGATTTTATTCTTTTAAAATAAGATAGCTTCACCGCGACAGTCTCCGAGTGCCACATGTATTTTTTTTATTTAAACTTAATACAACTATCTTATTGAATTTGTAATTAGAAGGTCAAATAGTCGCTTTAGCTACAACTAATTGAATCACGGCAAATTCAATTTTGTCCGTATTGGTTCATTGAATTAATTACATTTCTCCTTTATGTAGCTGTGATGTAGGTGTAGGCGGATTATATCGTGACACGTGTCATTGCAGCAGAATAGTCAAAGGTTACGTTATACTAATTAATTGGATTTCTCAGGATTCTCTTTGCTTACCTGCCAAGGACGCATTCTGTTAAAATTTAATATGCGGGTTTTATGTTTGATATTCGAAAACTGTTTAAACCTACGTTACCTGTGTTTCTTTATTGAGTAAAATTAATACAGACCTTTACTACGAACTAAAACTAAAAAAAAAACTACAATTATTACAAACTAAATATTTACAAAAGAGACTAAATTAACTGAAACTGGTGGTCCTTATTCAGATAAAACATTTTATATCTAAGTTGCCCTTTCAGTTTCAATAAAAACAGTAGCGGCAAACAAGAAAAACAAAACTTGTTAAAAGAGACGTTTTTCCTTCTAAAAATGTAAGCCTCTTTGCGGCCAAGACTTTAAAAGAGTTTTCTTGAAATCCCCATAAGATCACAAGAAAGGTTCAAGTGGGATCCCCAGCCACACTTCTTTTCGTTTAGCACCAAGGAAAATTACGGTTACACGAAAATTGGGTTACCAAAACAAATTGAAAATTTGGAGGCAATTTTCTCCCTCAAAGAACAACCATTCGCAATTTTTTTTTGTTTCCATTTTTTTTTACAAAATTTGGTTAAGATAAGCAATAAAATATTTTGCTAGTTTGGACTGGATCTACAACAAGGATTAGTGTAACGAAAACATTATAAGTAGGATTGGAGATATTTTGCATTGTGACTCTTGGTTAAAAACTTTAGGTGTTCTAGTTTAGTAATAAAGCGATAAAATACTGTTAAGCCTCCTGCAGACACACGCGATTAATCGCGCTGCGACAACGAGCCAAGCTAATTTCCACTCTAAAAATACTGCGAATGGACCGCGACATGTCGCCCCGCGCGATTAATCGCGTGTGTCTGCAGGAGGCTTTACTGTAACCTTCGCAGCTTTAATAATAACCTTATAACATAACTTAGGTACCTATAATAATTTTGATATAAAAGCTTTTAATCTGAATAATCTACGAGCACGCTAACTTTCATAAACTTTAGATTGAAAACACGCTACGTTTCCTTATGTTGTAAGTTCTAAGTAGGTATACGGTGTTATACAATCAGTATTACACCTTAATTCCGGCCTTGTTCTATTACGACGGTGTCTAAACTAAATTAGTAACACTCTATGTGATTCCAGCGACTGATCACTGTTAGATTTGTAATCAAATATGCAATCTTTGGATTGGTTACGCCAAATATTGGAAAAATACCTACTTTTTAAGTCTTGTGGACTTGCTTTGTAGTACGATTGGTGTTTAGTACCTATATTACGATAGTATGTAAGATTTATTCAGAATTTGGCTTCAGGCTTAATAGGGTAAAACTAGGTTATACCTACGCCCTAATTGACAAAACGCCCCATCATTCTAGCATACAAATCTGCTCAGAACCACACGCTAGTGTTTCCACTGTTGGCTTACATGGCCGAAGACGAGACGAGAGTTGGATTGTTAGAATGACGGGGTGATTTGTCAACTAGGGCTTATTACCTCGTTTTCAGAATCAAAAGCGTCAATTGTCATAGCCGAACCTTTGTTTTTTTTAACTTTGACAAATATATTAATCGTCAATTATTTACAGGCCATCGTTTTGGGGTCAGAGGACGAAGATGGAGAAGCGGCTGATATTGGCAGCTGGCGTGTTGGCAATTCTCGCCATCGCCTTCTTTGCTGCATTTATCGCCACGCTTCTCGTCCGGTCATCCCCTGATATCAATGGTAAGTACTCCAGTAACCATTAGACCAGCAGGGAGACAGTAAAACAACGGAAGTAGAGATGAACTCCAACTCCACTCCAAAGAGTGGATGGTAGCAGCGGGATGGGAGTAACTATTTCATAACACACAGGTATGAGGCCTACGTCTAATAGAGTAGTAGACACGCCATTTAATTGCTATGTAATACTTTATAAGAGCAGTCTAAACACAATTCCATAAAAGATTTAAATGGCATCACAAATATTGAATTCAAAGCAACTTAAATCTTATAATATAGTAAACAAAAATAAAACTGGTGAAAAAACCTTAAAAGGGTTTATTTAGTATTTTGGTATGAAATTATTGTTTAATGTTGTCTGCTACCCCATTAGGGACATTTATACGCTGATACCGATTTTGAAAATAACAGCAGGTAAGTCGACCTATGATCGCAATATGATGAGATCTATTCGATAAAACGAGATGTAGCTACGCCATGCAAAAAGTTCATACACAAATACCTTTTTTTACATATATTTTTATTTAATTCCTACGAAAATCATTTGCAATCCTTTTTTTTTGCTGCAATAAAAACTTTTTATTACCTACAATCATTAATAGTATATTTTGTGACGGTTGCCAAAAATACATAGATGGAAATGATACCCATGAATTGGAAGAACTTGCACTTCACTGGTGATGAAATTAGTACTTAGAATCTTATCAAAATTAACAAATTGAACTCCTGAGAGCTGTGTTATTTCAGCGATTTGCTCTTTTGTTTCATTTATTAACTGAATTGTATGATTAAGTGCTTAATTACGAACAAAACAATTGCATGGCTTGCAATTGTTTTTAGTTCGTATGTCGATGGAATGAGTAATTAGAGAAAATTTTTGTGACGAGTGATTCAGCCCCTTTGTTCCTTTCCAAATGGTCACAAACACTGTGTGACTGTGACGAAACGCCGCCGCCCGCCGTTCAACACGAATTCATTCGACCTTGCCGAATTTTCAAATAATTATACAATTTTGTCGCCATTTCCTGTGCTGATGCACTTTTTTGTGACGTTTGTCGTGAATGCCGCAGCCGTTTTTGATAAATTAGAGTGACTTAAACCTTCATAACAACAATGTTATTCTGTCCCCTTATAGGTATTTCAATCATAGTCGTATTCTCATGTCAGTAGTATCAGAGCTATGCCGGTAGTGTTACTGACATGATGGCGGTTCATTATTTCTCGATACTGCAATCAAATTTCCGGCTTCAGATGAAATTGAGCCGCCCTAATCCTACCTCATTTTTCGTTTAAATCTATATTATACGGGTGTTTCAAATTGGTAACACGACTAACTTTATCGAAGTAAACAAACGTAATTGGTGACGAATTTGGGAGATAACGCTATGACTTCAATAAAATTAACAACCTTGATTTAATATAGACGAACAATAATCATATTGAACAAAACAAAAAAGAAGGGCCACATACAAGTGCAAATGTTCAAAACAGCGTTAACAACAACGACATTAAAATTTATGATATTACGCATTTTGTACTGATTGTAGCTATTTTAAGGAGCTCCAGTCCATTGTCATTCAATAGATAGATAAACGAGGGCAGGTCACGATATTAACCAAACTTTAATTGGTGGTTATCCCAACGCCGACGTCTGAAGTCTGAACCCAATTAATTTCATTGAATGTGACACACAGGCAAAAACTACGTCTCATTTAATATTGTATGCCACTGAAGTGCGGAAGTGGACAGGAAGGTAACGTGTTTTGATTTGTAGATCACTGCGCAAGATTTAATTTAAAAAAACTTTTAGAAATCAATTTAGTGACTATATCAGAGAAAAAACTGCAAAGTTCACGCAAGAGAACGTTGGAAAATGCTTCGAAATGGCGGGTGAGGGTTACCGAACGCGAGATCACGTTGTGTGTTGAAACACAGCCACGCTCGGTCGCACGCACGCGTGTTGCTGACATTACACTATATAATAACAATATTACAATACAGAGGTCAGTTTTCTACCAAAATTGGGCAAGTTCGATTTAGAAATGTCCAACAAAAGAACGTTACCATGACAAATATAGATCTAGGCAAGTTTTTGTTGGCGTCTGCGAGTTCTGCGACAGTCGCCGGAGCAATACACTTCATCCTGGCTGTGTCTACTTTACCTTACACTTAGTTTAAGTTTTTTTTTTTTATATAAAATGTTGCGCCATTCTAGGAATTTCCCCTATATCGGGGATACGTTCACAAACACAGAAACTCTCATACACAAACACCCAGACCCGAAACAACTACTTGTAGATCATACAAATATTTTTCGTGCGGGAATCGAACCCGCGACACGCAGTGCAGCAGTCCAATCGATCAGCCACTGCGCTGACCGTGCTGTCGTTTGTCATAAGTTTAATTAAATTTAAGTATGTTTCACACATCATCATCATCAGCCATTAATGTTCCCACTGCTGGGACACAGGCCTCCTCTCTGTGAGAGGGAGTGGGCCATAATCCACCACGCGGGCCCCGTGCGGGTTGGTACGATTTGTTTCACACCATTTCTTAAAAAAAAAAGGAATCTTATTTTTTTTGCTCTCATAATATATGAAAGTAACTAGTACAGACCTTATGAGAAGGTGTAAGGCGTACTCATGACTAACTTAATGTAAGCAGGCACAAAGAAACAACGCAAAATGATTAGGTACAGTCGTCCAATGTTCAATGTCTGATTGATACAAAAAATCCAAGTGATTCAAAAAGAGCTTTAAATACATGAATCAGCAAACAACAATACCGGAAAACTATACATATACACCATAAAAATAATCATATCACGTAGGTTAGTATTTTTAAGGAAAACCACTGGAGATGTACTGACTAGTCGGTTAGCCGAAACGTTGCTATACTAGGTATTGAACAAAAGTATGGAATCACTTACTTGGAATTGATCCGGGATAGTTCCTTAAATAATGACGTGAATTGAATGAATTTGGTATCAATTTAAAATTAACAGTTAAACCTTTAAAATGCTACCATTTTTATTGTTCTTAACTAGTTTATAAAGTACTCAAGATCGCACTGAATCGGTGAAAAGTGATTCCATACTTTTGTTCGCGAGTGTATATTAAACTGTAACCTGTTTTTGTTGTTCATATTTTTACTCATAATCAGTCTTAGTTTATTATACACTCGAGAGCAATGAATCCGGGTCACTTAAAGAATCCTAAAAATCTCGGAAACTAAAAATGCTAGGTTAATGCAATAAATTGTATTTAATAGGCAATGTAATACTCCTTAAATGAAGGTATTAAAACTTCTTAGTTATTGTAAAGTTATATCATAAAAAAATCATATTTGAAAAAGGGCCACTTTCGAAGATGGAACTACGAAATTACAGCATTTGGTTTTGCTTTTGTTTGTAATCTGTCATTTATGTGGGTACATAAACCATGTTGATAGTGTTCTATATTCATTATTCAAGCTGAAATTATGTCGCTTACGCCTGAAGAATGCACCAGAATACTTACAATGCTGGAAACCGGCCGGAGTCAGCGCGATACAGCCAGGACTGTCGGTGTGTCGCTGTCAACAGTACAAAGAGTTCTCCGACGTTACGAAGAAACTGGTTCTAACCTACGCAGACCAGGAACGGGCAGAACCAGGTGTACCACAGCACGAGAAGACCGATACTTGGTGAACACCATGCTTCGAAATCGCTTTCTCACAGGAACTGAACTCACCAATCAGTTTCGACGCCTCGGAGGAAGTAACCCAAGTGCATGGACAGTAAGACGTCGGCTTGCTGAATCTAACTTAAAACCCCTTAGACCTGCAAACGGCCCTAAACTGGAGCGTGGGCATCGTATTTCAAGACTAAGATATGCCCAGAGCTACGTAAATTGGAGTATTGAAGATTGGTCAAAAGTTATGTTCTCCGACGAATCAAAATTTATGCTCTACAAGCACGATGGAAGACACAGAGTGTATCGAAGACCAGGGGAAAGATTCAAGCAAGCATGCATCGAAGAAAAAGTAGCCTACGGTGGTGGGTCTGTACTTGTGTGGGCCGGAATTTCTTCTGAAAGTCGCACAGAGCTGGTGATCATAGAAAACGGCTCTTTAACTAGCGTAAGATATGTGGAAGAAATCCTCAATGATCACGTTGGTCCATTTATGGTCAATTTAGGTGAGGATGCTATATTTATGCATGACAATGCCCGACCTCAAACAGGTAAGATTGTGAATGACTACCTTCAAGAGATGAACATTACTCGTATGGAGTGGCCAGCGCGCAGCCCGGATATCAACCCGATCGAGCATGCTTGGGACGAGCTAGGCAGATGCGTAAAACAACGAAACCCTCCCCCAATCACGCTTCGTGAGCTCAAAATTGCTCTCACAGAGGAATGGGAGAATATTCCCCAAAATCGTATAAGGAACTTGGTGTACAGCATGCCAAACCGCGTAAACGCAGTAATGGAAGCACGAGGAGGCAATACGAAGTATTAAAATTCAAGAAAATCGTAATAAAGTTCAAAAATTTCATGTTTCCTATTTTTGTTTTAAGGAGAGATCAGCAGTTTTTTTCTTTATGTAATTTTGTGTTAATAAAATGTATGGTGACTCATATTTTTTTTACTTTCATTTAAGGAGTATTACATTGTCTATTAAATACAATTTATTGCATTAACCTATCATTTTTAGTTTCCGAGATTTTTAACATTCTTTAAGTAAGTAAGAATCCGGGTCGGATTCATTGCTCTCGAGTGTATTTTTCTTTATTGGTTTCTTTCTTTAATACTGATATCATTTCAATTTGTAATAGAAAAATATTTATTACGTATAATCGCACGGCTGGTGTGATCGAGTGCATTTAAACTTAATGTTCTCAATGTCAGTAACTTAGGACCAGTTGCTTGATCAATAGTTAAACTAAGTATTGTTAAACTCCCACTGATTTTTTTAACAATAGGCTTCGATAAATAATAGGTTCTAAAAATCAAACAATTCACTCTTAGTTTGCATGTCACTGACATTTTCAATGGCCCCTTGACTCTAGCGACGACACTGATCGGTTCAGCCGATTAGTCGGCCAGTGAGCCAGTGGGACAAAGTTACAGTCGGTCCAAATCTAGAAACCACCATCAATATCCAAGAAGGTACCTAACGCATAAACCAATAATCAACAATGGTCAGGTCACGAAGCTATTAGGGTGGGTTCATATCTGACGGAACATCCGTCGCGGATCATCGGTCGCGGAACGCCAGAACAGACAAATGTATAGAAAACACTTGACCGTTCACACTTGACGCACAAACGGATCATCCGTTGAGTGTGAACGGTCAATTGTTTTTCTATATAGTACATTTGTCTGCTCTGGCGTTCGACCGACAATACGCGACGGATGTTCCGTCAGATATGAACCCACCCTTTAAACCTGCTTTAGCTCGCGGCTTCGCTCCTCTCTTTGTATATTTAACTGTCTCTAGGGTCTTCATCAAAATCGGTTCGGCGATTTAGATGTAAAATCGTAACAAACAAACTCTCTTTCATATTTTGTAATGCACTGTTAGGATTTATTATTTACTCAGACCGATATTACATTACATTACAAGATAGATTCCGGTGCTCTTTGCGTCATACATGATTCTAAGATTATTCGAAGTAATATGCGCAAAAAAAAACACAAACGTAAGTCACAAAATTCATCCGTTTGATAATATTCCAAGAAGAACTTCGGGTTTAATAATTTAGCAATGTTGATTTCTTGTGCAAAGTGTTTATGTTGCAAATTGTTGTTTATCAATTATCTACTCTATTGCTTGAGCAGTAGAATAGAATATTCAATTTTAACGCAATTTCGTTAGCAACATTGTTAAAGTGGCAATTTTCGACCCGCTTACTTCAGCTTTTTTTATCGAATTCTGGACAGGAAAGTATTGTGCTTTAAAAATGGCGACGAGGCCAAGTTCACATCACGGAATTCGGTCAATAACAACAAGCATATCCGAAAGGTAGGAAATAATAGTCTGTTTACACGGCACCGTGTCGCGACACGACGCGTTATGGTTATGCAAAATACTTATAAACTCATTTGTGGTTCTCAATTCGACTGTATTTTTTAACTACCTACCTTTCGACTGGATGAACCGATTTTGATGATTCTATTTGTTTGATGCAGTATACCCGCCATTTGGTCCCACAAAAAATCAATCAGTTTGGTTCAGTAGATCTTTATTTTATGAGCATTTGTCGCTTATTGTGTACTTGGACGATGTTATTACCAGTACTACGGATTACAAAATTCTAGTGCACGTGACTGATGAAGACTTTGGTTTGAATATTTGTACTAAAAAGCTGTGACAGAATCCTCTTTGACTCGCACGTAACTCCTTTGGTTCTGTCTGTCTTTTGTAAATCTTTGACAGTCGTTGCTGTTATTTAGAAGCTCGAAAGCCTGACAACCAGTCCGGGATTGCACTAAATCTGTTCTCCTCTTCAGTTGTGCAACCCTGTTGGTTATATCTTCTCCGTTTCTCTGCTCCGTAGCCTCACTCCGCTCCCGTATTACCCAGTTACTGAGTTGTGGAGGACGGGGCAGTCTTTTCGTGTAAAATACTGTATCCGGTTCAACTTGAAGCCTAGCAAAACATAATTCGGGAAAAGGCTAGGCAGGTGAAATCAACACGCAGAGGCCTTATCATGAGTTTTCAGGTATTGTGAAACTGGTACTTTGACATTTTCAATTGACAAATTTCAAGGAAAAAATTAGTTTGTTCTTCGTATACCAGAGGCTCTGTTCCATTTTTCCATACAAGAAATGCTGTAAATACTGGAAAGACGCTGTAGAGTAAAATAGTGAAAACTCGTGATAAGGGGCTCAGAGCCCTTATCACGAGTTTTCAGTATTTTAGTAGCGTTTGTACTAGTACTAGTGTCCTCTGGTGAAGAAGGAACTAATTTTTTCCTTGAAATTAAATGTCGAAGTTCCAGTTTACGTCACAATAAGTGAAAACTCATGATAAGGCTTTTATATATATTCAAATAAAACTCTTATTTGAGACGTTATACTTTAATTTACTGGTTATTCCGTGTTACAATTCTTAGTACTCTTAGTAGGCAATCCTCGCCATTTTTCAATGCATCACACGCTTCCTATATTGCGTTTCCGGTGGTGTTACCCGTTTTCGGTGGGGTTGCCATTAATATATAACAAAGGCCTCAGGATTATGAAATGTGAGAACTAATTTTTGAGCTGTTATTTAAATATTCGAGATGTTATTAAAGATAGATCAGTTGAAAAACATATATTATTGAGCAGTTATTTAATTTAATGGCGGTTGATTAATTATTGCGACAGTAGAACATTGACAGAAATAAAAAAAATTGTTGTTTATTTTATCATACAATGTAATTTCTAAAAATAATTGAGCAGTCCAATAACTGAATGAGCGGTAAAAATGATGGAATGAGCGGTTCGATAAATAGTTGGGCAGATCATAGCGAGCGGTGACACCCAAACTCGCGAGCTCGGGACTTGGGGCACCCCGACACGGAAAGGTTTAGGCTCCCTGAAAGGAGTCAGGGAACCTAAACCTCTCCGTGTCGGGGTTTTAGTTACTGACTGATCACCACCTAACGAGGGATCGTTAGGTGGTGATCAGTAACTGTCCGTCCGTCACACAGCTATGTCTCGAAAACTACTTTACCACCTCATTGTTTATAGAATTGCTTAGAATGAGATTTCTTACCGACAAATTCTGATTTATTACTGCCCACACGTAACCGTTCTTTCAATAATTTTTACCGCCATTTAATTATTTTCCTGCTCGATTACATATTCACTGATCCATTTCATTATTTTTTATTACTGAATTTTGTACTTTACTGCTTAGTTTTAACTGCTGAAATAGTTATTAAACTGCCTCTTTAAATCAGTGCCTTTTAAGAAATGGTAACGCCAAATCCTACTTATTAATTTCGGTAACTGTGACCTACAGTTTTAAACAGTTTTTTTTTTAATTTTATTCAAATTGGATATTAAGAAAGCTGGTCGTATCACATCAATAGATATGAAGAGTTTCCGAAGCGTGTAAAGCTTAATTTCCTACACATATACATATTTTCCTATATAATATAAACTCTTACATGTAACAGTTGAAACCTTCAAACCGACCGCAGTTGTTCGTACAATGTTAAAACTTAGATGGTTCTTGGATAACTGAGTTATAACTCTGCCGTCGCGAGTGACATAAGTAACACTGGTAACATAGGCCCGAATGAAATAAAACAATAACTTATTGAGGGAAACTTTATCAAGAATCGAGGCAGGAAGTTCGTTCACTGACTTAAGTACTTAGTTGTATGGTTAGCAACGAAAGTCTGGATTTATTTTTATTTACATTTTGTTATCTCTGGTCTTACCAAGAGCTGGTGTCGTATTAGCAAGTAAGTACTAACTGATTTTTGAAGGTCAGATAGGCAGTCGGTTCAAGGGTTACCAACTTTTTTTCTATCAAATATAATATTTTTTAAGTTATTAACTTAAAATATAGTAGATGGCAAAAAAATGAAAAAGAAAATAGTATGTGGTTAAAATATGCCTACTTTATTTTTTAAATGAATATTTTTTGCTACTCTGCGGCTTAATTATTAAATTTTTATTTTTAAAACAGCTCCGCTTTACGCAAAATATAGTAGTTTAGAAATATAGTATTTGATCCCATAGAATAGTAGCATACTATATTATATAGTAGCGTTGGCAACCCTAGTCGGTTCGGTTCAGGTATGTGCTAGAAGTGGCTGGAAGGCAACCATAAATAGGTGGGAAAAAAGGCTAAAAAATTAATGATGATGAATTTGTTAGTATTAAGCCAGCCATACACGATCCACTTTACAGTCAAGCTTATTTCTGATAGCCAAGTTAAATTTACTGCACGCGCTTCAGACTTGACGGTAAACTGAATCATGCTATAGCTATTAAAAGTCTATATTTCTGCAATGATTTTTAACGTATTTCAGTACGTTAATTTGTTATTTGTTTTTTTTTCATTCATCTTAATAGCATAGATGAGCCTCTGACATATCCATATTTCGCCAGTTATTTAAAAATTTATCTGGGGTTACAAAAATTAAATGTTATTCGACTTCCGTCGCTGTCCTTCCCTACCAAGTGGCATAATAGCTAGTGGCTACCCTACCCTACCTTTAACTGTGGGAGGTTCGCAATATGCGACCCATTTACTGCTGATATATAATGTATATTTTGCCCTTCCTCGGAAATAATTGCATCAAAGTTATGGACTGCTTGTATAGATGGATTATTTTTTCTTTTGATGACATGGAAACCTTACTGACTTATCATTTCAAGTTATCTACGTGTACAATTGGCACATTATGTGAGAGAAAACTGAAATGATTTATTATTCTTGAAAAAACTTGTCTTTTATCCTTGCCTGATATGTATTTTTATTGCAGTAAAATATTAATAGTAAGCGGAAATTCTTAATTTCCTGTAACATCATTTAGGTACTATTCTATTTGGCATGGTTTTGTTTCTTTCAGATAGACAAAAAAAACAATTTCATTTTATTCCCGCTGATTTGAACTGATGTTTTACATATAGATCATTGTTTGTTTTGCCTATCATCCGTTCATTAAGCATGTTTTGTCTGCATTTTAGACATACCCCAGACTAGTGAACTGAGAATTTCTTCGTCGATCCCGCCGGCAGTCGTCGTAAAAGGAGCTCCGACAGATGTTGAGTTATGCAACAGCCCCGGATGTATCCACACAGGTACGCACAGTAGTTTTGAACTCTATGCTCAGTACATTAAGTTGGTTTCAGAAAGGCATTGGATACTTAGAGAACTCAATGACCTTTTCGTGCCTTAGGGCCCGCTCACACTCCCAGATAGAGAACTTGAGGACTTTTAACACTATAGATTGATTTACATATTATGTGCTCAAAGGTCATACAACAACCCACTTTTAAAGAAATACACAAGGAACTTCTATTCCTTTTAAAGGTCGTCCCAGATTTTCAATTATTCACTAGATTTTTTTTTAAGTACAATCGTCGATTAATTGTTAATGAAAATTTATAAAACTAATATAAAACGTATATATAGATACTAGGTACATAATTAGGTACCATTAGATTCTAAACTATTATATTATATGACAAAGTTCGTGCGCCAAGGCCAGATTGTGTTCCGGCCCAACACAATATAAAAGAGAAGAAATGGTTTGGCCATAAAAATAGTATACATAAAAACTTTTTCAGGAAACTGCTATATATTTCCTTTATTCGTTTTTGTAGCATCCAACATACTGTTGAACATGGATGACAAAGTGGATCCTTGCGACGACTTCTACGACTTCGCTTGCGGGTCCTTCGTAAAGAACACCAGGATACCTGACGACAAGACTTCGGTGAACACCTTCTCCATAATCACGGATCAGCTACAGGAACAGATCCGTGCTTTACTGGACGCTCCCATCATTGAGGGCGAACCTAGGCCGTTTGTGCTTGCCAAGACCCTGTACCAGGCTTGCATGGACCGAAGTAAGTGTATTTTTAATAAAGATGCTTGTTTTAAACATCCTCGGTCTAAAACAAAAGTATCGATAGGTTAAAACAAACAAAAAAAACTGATTGACTTTGAATCCGTGTGTGATAATGCCTTTGCCCTGCAGCTGGACAATTACAAAGCGGTGTAATTACAATACTACGAGTAGTATAGTCGTGAGAATTTTATACTTAGGTGAGGTAAGATGGTTGTCTGGATTCTAAATTATTATTATGTTTCCCATAGCTGTGATACTCATGTAGATATAAGTAGAAATAAAGCTAGCCAATGTAAAGTATGTGCAGTGTGGAAACTCGAACTTTCCGTGCGTGGTAGCGTTTCTGCCAAACCTACATATTATTCGAATTAAATATAGCAGCTCACAATTTTGGACCCATAAATATTTGTAGGTACCTAGTAATTTTTATCCATGATGCTAGGCAACTGGACTTATCCCAGTAGTAAAATGTCCTTTAGTGCCTATTGGCTTTGTTTTATTCTGTCTCCTGCTTGATATGGAGTGAAGTGGAAATTACATATTTTCCTACTCTGCCACTATTCTTTTCTGAATAATTTTGTGGCAAGATTCAAGACAGTTAAATTCATTGTCCGAGACACGTCGAATTTCATTGTCACGGCGTTTTTCTGGTGGTCACCACTACTGATTCTGGCTTTCCGAGTTGCGGTGGTTTAGTAATAGTGCAGTGAGATTATCGCAATAAGAAAATAGTTATGCAAGGCTGCAGAGTTGTTTTTTGGCGCGAGTAGGTACTTGAATTGAAGGCTGAGCTAGCGAAAGTTGTAGAAATGAACCGCGAGCGAAGCGAGCGGTTCTATCCTAGAATCCTGAACGTAGCGAAGCAAAGGTACGAGACGCATAATAACACTTTGCTGCCGAGCGCAACATACAACTTTTCACCTCACTACAGCGAGGAAATGCAGTGGGGCCGGCTCGCCTGTCGGTGTTGAAAATAATTGAATAGAAGACGTGTTCGAATTTTGAAAACACGTTCCGCGCCAGCGCGGAAAATGAAATTTTGCGCTTAGATTTCGAATGACAAATAGAATCTTTCCGAACGTGCGAGGTGAAAAAAAAAACAAAGTATAATGTGGTACATCCACATAACTGATACAATAGCCTCGTGTAACCACAACAGGTAATTTTCGATAATAAAGCAACTGAACAGACAATGCGCAATTGCACTCAACTTTTAATTATATTTCACAATCCTCACATCGTATGACACGAGTTTTATTAGTCCACCATACAACTTTAACACTACTACAATTTAATTTAAAGCTTCCGCGACATTATTTAAAAATAATTGCTATTGACTTTTACAAACTATTTTCGCATAAAGACAACAAACTTCGGAGCCCAACAAGATAGCCGCAAATTGGAAGGCAGAGTAAACAAACTTAATTCACTGTCGGCAAACAGTTGGCGGCTTGCTCGATTGTTATTACATTTTGAATATAATGCTTCTAAAGTAATGGTTTAAGAGAGTATTTTTCCAATACAAAAGCTTACGGAACTTTTTATCAATTTGTTTTATAATTCGTCAAGATAAATTGATAAAGGATTTGCGGAGATCCATAATATACCTGCTATTTTTCTATTATAAATCTAGTTTTACATAACAGCAGTTTATACATATACCTATGACTTGAATATGGTCTTTTTAGTCTTAAATAATCTCCGTGGTCCAATATATTAACTGTGAACTAAGTGAACTAAGGCAAATGAACGCAAGAACTTGGTACTTACATCGCGTGTTTGGACCTAGCGCAGGATAATAGACTTAATTACGACAATTATTATTTTACTGTTGCTTAACCCTGTTGTGGAATAAAATGTGGGTGAAAGTGAAGTAAATGACGTTGCTTTCATTATTTGCACAATCGGTGACGTAAGTGATGAATGATTGAACTGGAACCTACTGGAACTGGGCGACGGAATGATTCCAAACAAGGGTAGCTGAAGTTTTGACTGTGAATTTTATACGTATAGCATACTAAGTGAATGTACGCCGGTGATTGCTGCGCTGTTGAGCGGGACATGCACAATATCGTGAATTTCTTAAATATTTTTACTTTAATAAATCCTTATTAGAAACGCTACATTCTAGTATTACATAAGGTGTTTGTAGACAGCAAAGCACTTGTTAGGTCCATCTGTCTGAAACCTGTTTTTTCTCTAATCTGTATGTTGTGTTCGATATAACCAGCTAAAATCGAGGCCCGCGGTGTGCAGCCACTCCTAGACATGCTGAAGAGGCTTGGCGGCTGGCCAGTACTCGACGGAGACTTATGGGATGAGAATGCTTTCTCCTGGGAAAAGTCGGTCTACAAATTCAGAGACGCTGGATACTCCGTGGATTACTTCCTAGATTTCTCCATCAGCGTCGATGTGAAGAACTCCACCAAGCGCGTCATCGATGTAAGAACATTAAAGAATCAGCTTTCATATTACTTCTCTGATCATTCTGATCCGGTCGGCCGACCTTGTAATTGGAATAGGTTCATTTTTTTTGAGTGCTTGTTATGTGTGACCACATAAGCACTGTAATTTGCTCGCTCGTTACATTTAAAGCGAATTGATTTTTGCTTAGCGAATTGTTTTTTATCACGCGAATGCGTTCGATGAATGTAATTGTATACGTAATACAAGTTCTAAGTGTGTGTTTTCTAACAGCTGGACCAGGCGTCTCTAGGTCTGAGCCGCGAGTACCTTAACCGTGGGTTTGGTGATAAGCTCGTGCAAGCCTACTACGAGTACATGGTTGACATCGCTACTTTACTGGGAGCAGAACGCCACCGTGCTGAGTTAGAACTTAAGGAGTCGCTACAATTTGAAATGAAACTTGCCAATGTAAGTCTACTTCAGCCATAATTAGTCTTCTGGTGGACCTTTTGCAAGAACTTGAAATAATGAAATTTTGGAGAGAATTTTAATTCGATATTCGTTTTCTATAAAATTCATGCAAGTCTGTTGACGAAATACCTATTTGTTTTGAATTTGACCTAATTGCGATGGCTGCTCCGCACTATGGAACGTGGTAGCAACAAAGAACAAGAACTGATAAAAAATGCATTTTTGTGAAGTATTTAACATGGTAGGTACATCAAAAAAAGTTCGATTGATAATATTTGGCGCAACCGTGAGACACACAATTCTTCCTTTCCTACTTTTATTACCTACTGTTTAAGATTTATTTCATTTTTATTCTTTTTTTGATGTTTATTTTATTTTAAAATGTGTGTTTATCGGTTTCATTGCGCCGAATAAATGTTTTTTTCTTCTTTTCTTCTTCTTCGATTGCTTTGAAAAATCAAAATCATTTTTGTTACCTAAGTACAGACGCCAGCAGGTCAACCTACCCGAAACTGTCAGATTTTACCAATCGAACATTAACCTTTCACTATTGTGATAAGGTTGAAAATCTATTGAAGAAATTTGGCAGATTGTGGCAGCTTGATGTGCTGGCGTCTGTACATTATAAAATAAAAATAAGTAGTTTTATATTTTATTTTCAAACATGGTATTTCTGTCTAAAGAAAAAACAGCTTATGCCAGTGCAGTGATCACAAACTTTTTTTGATGCGTGTATATTTTTAGAAAAAAATCTTACTTATAGATTTTTATCAACAAATGAATCATTCGTTCCGTAGGCTGCATCTTGGAGATGTCAGTCGTAATGCGATGCAGACGTTTATGTACCAGAGCTAATTTTCAAGCAAAGATGAAGGTTGATAGTAACAAAGAACAGTATCCTAAAGTTTTATAACTTTCACAGATTTCCTTGCCACTGGAAAAACGTCGTAATGCCACTAGCCTGTACAATCCGATGACCATTGCCCAGCTTACACAAAAGTTCCCCAAGTACGTATGCCTTTTAATATTAGATTTGTATCCCTGTGGTGCGTGACTTACGAGTTGTAGATCTTGGGTTCGAAACTTCGAACCCAGCCAGGCGATATTTAACCTTTTAACCGCGCGGCTAAACATCAGTTGCCGTGCCCCTAGCGCGCGGCTATGAATCGTCCTTTCCTCTTGTCATCTCTTTCTGCTCCTTTTAAGCTCCGATTTTTTAAGTATCATGGTGTACAATAAAGAGTATTATATCTGTCTATGTACATAAATAGAGAGATATAGAATAGATGCAATAAAATCGAAGAAAATAACAAAAATAGTGAAAATTCTCTGTCGCATAAATACGACACGGGCGGTAGGGGCACGGAAATATTTGTCGCATATATGCGACTCGCGCGGTTAAAAGGTTAATCACCATTGCTCTCAAAACGCTGAAAGACGGCAACATCGTGATGAAATCAGCATGTCCTTGTAGGTACCAAAAATTCGAAGACGTGTGCTGACGTTTGATAGCCCCTTCGTTCCCTCTCTGCTTGTACCCCAACAGTGTGGGAACATTGTAGGCATAACAAAATAGCAGAATCAATATTCATAGTGAAAGTTTTCGAATTCACGGCATTTCAAATATGTTGCATTTGCGATTATTGCATGACGCCTTCCATTGTTTAAAATCATAATACTAATAGGATTTTGTAATGTAGTACGCAATAGGTTTCTTGATATGGTACAGATTTGAGTTATGTATTTGACAAATTATGGTTGCTTTCATCGATAAGTGTAAAGCAGGAGCTATGTATTTACAAGAAGTTAATTTATTTGCAGAAAAACGAGGTTTTAATAACAAATATTTTAAAAAAAGTATTGTATAACCTACGAACGTTTCGTGTTGAGACCAAATCTGAAGGATTTTGATCCTGCAGAGCCAGTGCCTCTCTCACATGTGAGCCTCTGCAGTTTACGAGTATCATGATCTCGCTTTGTATGAATTTTCCGCTTATTCTTCAGCTCATACTGGTTTAGCATTACTTTGATGTGCAGCCATGTGTACCTACTGTAGTAACATTATTCATTTATTATGTAAAAGTGAACTACGTGTGCACAATCGACAAATTTGGATCATGACCCACCATATCCTTATTTTCTTACAGACATTTAAGCACAATTTGGTCCACATTTGCCTAAACATACAGATTCATGATAAAACCTTGATCTTTATTATTTTGACGGATTCAAACGATTTGTTGTCAAAATGATACAAATTTTTCGATTGTACATAGGTACATTATATTATTTACTAGCTGTGCCCGCGACTTCGTTCGCGTGGAGGTCGGAACTCAACAATGTATTTTTAGTGCTTCTTTATTAACAACATTAGCTGTAAACCATCGTTCTGGAGCATACATAAATATTTATTTATTTATTGTTCGGAAAGCTTACAGACTAATACACAAGTAAGTAACAATAATTGCACTGACATTTGCCATTTAAAAGCTTTCACAAGTGAAAAGACTATGTACCTAAATCTAAAATTAAAACAAAAAACAGGTTCTTCTTAAAAATACTTATGTCATAATCTAAATCACAGAAAATGAATGTATTATGCAAAAACAAGATGAAGAGAAAAAAAAAAGGGGTAATAATCAGTGTTCTTAACTATTAACGTTGCTGCTACGGTCTGTATTAAAATAGTCTTTATTAAAGGCTCGTCTTAATGCACTAGGGTTGGTTCTGAACAGGTCAACATCTAAGTTAGGGGAGAGACTGTTGAAACTTTTTGCACTACGTAAGAGGTAGGCATTTTGCCTGTAATTTGTTGATGCAAAAGGTACATTAAGTAATGGCCGCTGCCTGAAGCCTACGTGATGAGTACGGAGAGATATTCTAGAAAGAAGTTCGGAACAATCAATGGCATTATTGGCGATGTTTAACAAAAACGTGATATCATTAATATGTCGTCTGTGTTCAAGTGGCAGGAAGTGGTACCTTTTGCAACGATGCGTGTAATCTGTTGAGCATTGCTTTGTCTTGAAGTCTAGAATTCTCAAAAACTTTTTTTGGATGTTTTCTATTCGGGATTTATAAATTTCGTACTGAGGATTCCAAACTTGTGATGCGTATTCAAGGTGGCTGCGTACATATGAACAATATAGTACTTTGACTGGTTTGAGAGAGGCGAAGTCTGTGGACGATCGAACTATAAAACCAAGAGACTTTGAGGCTTTTTTTGCTATTGCATCTATATGTTTTTCAAATACGAGTTTACTATCTTGGATAACGCCTAGGTCCCTAATACTCTCTACCTTGGTAATTGTCTCGTTATTTAATGTGTATCCTGTGCCAATAGTCTTTTTCTGTCTCGTATAGATCATATGGAAACACTTAGAAACGTTGAGTTGAAGTTTGTTTATTCTACAGTAATCTTCAAACCTATTGAGATCTTCCTGGAGTAGAGATGCGTCAGATAATCTACGTACTGCTTTGAGGATTTTCATATCATCAGCATATAATAAGATGTACGAGTTTAAAAAACATGTTTTGATATCAGCTATAAATAAATTAAAAAGAAGGGGCCCTAATATGGAACCCTGAGGAACTCCAGATGGGATTATGTTCCAAGAAGACATGAAACCCTGCAGTACAACCGCTTGTGATCTATTGTCAATATAGGAGGTAAACCATCGATACAGGTCGCCATGTATACCAGCTGAAGAAAGTTTACTTAAGAGTACCATGTGATCAATGCGGTCAAAACATTTACTGTAGTCCGTGTAAATAACGTCAACTTGAGCACGTTGTTCCATTCCTGCGGAGATAAATTCGTTGGAAAGAATAAGGTTAGTGGTAGTAGATCGCTTACGAAGAAAGCCATGTTGCTCATCCTCAAAATCACATTTTAATGCTGAGTATACTTGTGAGTAGACAACACGCTCAAGGATCTTTGAAAATAAACATAGCTTTGAAATAGGACGATAATTGTTAACGAGTGACTTATCACCTTTTTTAAGAACTGGTGTAACAAATGCGGATTTCCAGATTTTAGGGACAACTCCCTCTGTCAAGGACCGTTTGAATAATATACAAATAGGCTCAGTGAGGCTTTTAGCACAGTTGACAATAAAAATTGGTGGTATTAGATCGGGGCCACCTGACTTGGAGAGATCGAGCGTAGATCTGCGTACGTAAATCATCAAATGAGTCCTCCTACCCAGGGCAGGGTAAGAGGGACTGTCAGACTTGTACTGATTAAAATCCTCGGTGTCCTATAAATCCTATAATAGGCCTTTACGTTCCGGGGTCAAGGTAATTCGATAGTTCCGCGACCCCGGCAGGCTTTGGCCTTCTAAGGGGGGGGGGGGCGTCATTGTGATGACACATTTAGGCGCGTGTTGAACACAACGCGTATCCCATCGTATCCCATCGTATCCCATCGTATCCCATCGTATCCCATCGTATCCCATCGTATCCCATCGTATCCCATCGTATCCCATCGTACAACTCCCTCTGTCAAGGACCGTTTGAATAATATACAAATAGGCTCAGTGAGGCTTTTAGCACAGTTGACAATAAAAATTGGTGGTATTAGATCGGGGCCACCTGACTTGGAGAGATCGAGCGTAGATATGCGTACGTAAATCATCAAATGAGTCCTCCTACCCAGGGCAGGGTAAGAGGGACTGTCAGACTTGTACTGATTAAAATCTTCGGTGTCCTATAAATCCTATAATAGGCCTTTACGTTCCGGGGTCAAGGTAATTCGATAGTTCCGCGACCCCGGCAGGCTTTGGCCTTCTAAGGGGGGGGGGGCGTCATTGTGATGACACATTTAGGCGCGTGTTGAACACAACGCGTATCCCATCGTATCCCATCGTATCCCATCGTATCCCATCGTATCCCATCATATCCCATCGTATCCCATTCTATCACATCGTATCCCATCCTTTCCCATCGTATCCCATCCTATCAAATCATATCCCATCGTGTCTCATCGTATCCCATCCTATCCCATCCTATAATATAAAAAAATAAAAACACAAAAAGGCAGAGACTCAGGCGTCAAAGTACTCCTCCGCATCGCTGTCATCCGGAAACGTGCCCAGAAGACTGGCAGCATTGCCACGTTGGATGGCAATGCTTATTGTGGTATTATTTTGAAACTATGATATCTCCTAAGATATTCATTGAAACCAAACGATGTCAAGGGCAATTTTGTTCAAAATTAAATGCTTGTGATGATTAACGTATTTATTTGGATAAGGATTAATATTGTGTTAATGAAAATACCTTCGCAAGTAATGCATTACTTTAAAATCAAATTTGATTTCCATAAAAAAGGTTATAATGACTTAACCTTAAAAGATAAATGTATGCTCTCGCGGACTTTATTTTAGAACTTTTTATCAGGAATAATTCCGTAGTACATTATTTTTGCGTATCTTTAACCGTTTACGTAGCGCACGCAACGGAAGCTCTCGAAATGGAATCCATTTTCCCGATTTTGAAACATTTCTCTTTACTGCTCCGCTCCTATTGGTGATAGCGTGATGTTATATAGCCTATAGCCTTCCTCGATAAATGGTCTATTCAACACAAAAAGAATTTTTCAATTCGAACCAGTAGTTCCTGAGATTAGCGCGTTCAAACAAACAAACAAACAAACAAACAAACTCTTCAGCTTTATAATATTAGTATAGATAATAGGTATCACGCCCTCTACAACCGCTGGTATAAGGATCGAATATTCAATAAAGTAGTTGGTATATAACATTTTATGAGTCATGGTATTACTCTCTCTCTCTCTCGTCGAAGTTGCATCTCCACCATGTCTTCTTTAATAGTAACATGTTGTCACAGGATCCCTTGGTTGGAGTACATCAACCGTCTGCTTGCCCCTCATGCGGTCATTGGCATGGATGAAATTGCCATCGTCAGCGTGCCCAAATACATTTCTGATCTCGAGGTTTGTACCCTACCTATTTTTTTTCCTACATGTAAGTCTTTGCTGTTTATTTCTTATTTTCAGCCTTTCAGGTATTTAGTGCACTACTGTGTGTTCATTCTAGTGAAACACTCAAACATCTGATTTTGTTGCGAACGTAGGTAGCGAGTGAGTGCGTCAAAAACAACTCTAAAGTTAACTTTAACCATTTGTTTCAACTGCGTTTGATTTTATTATGGTTGGTTCAATCTTGCATATCAGTTACCCACATTACCTTATAGACCTTGAAGACACGCTCAAAACAGTTTCAACAATCGTTTACAAAATTGGTTTGGACACATTTGCACCCGGCAGAAATCTTTGTACAATAATTGTCCGGTGACGAAATAACCATTGTCTAGTCGGTAATTCTTAAATAGTACAAAGCCTAGCACCACTTGACTAGTTTCACACGCTCTAACTACCAGGTTAGGTTAATAATAGGTTTATTGGTCTTCAGTAAGACTGGTAAATTGTACCCAGCGTTGCGTGTGAAAGCTTACATTCATACCCTGTACTTCGTAATCAACCATACCTTCTAGAAAGAATGTAAGAAATTGACGACACTTAACTAAATAAGTTGTTGTTGTTTTTAATTAATATTCTTCTTGTACCATTGATAGGAGAAACAATAGGGTATTTGACTGAAATAATCTAATTATAGTCTGTCAACTAAATTATCAAAAAAAAATGTACCTACGAATATATTTTCTTTCGTAACGTAAAAAAAAAATTGACGAAGATACGACTTAAAACATTGCGTCACAAGCAAGTACAGTTTTTACTTGTTTCGGAAGTTTCGAGCCCCTATATCTTTGTAAATATGGATAACGAAAACAGAGTGCTTTTCGTTATTTTTCAAAAACCTGTACCCTGAGCACGAGTTTTCAGTATTTGAGACGTAAAGTAAACTGGAACTTTGGCAACTTCAAATTGACAATTTTCAAGAAAAAAATTAATTCCTTCTTCGCACACCAGAGGCGCTGTTCCAGTTTTTCATACAAGAAACGCTGTAACTGGAAAGACGCTGTAAAGTAAAAGAGTGAAAACTCGTGCTCAGGGTACAGGTCTACAAATTTTTGCAATTTATTGATGCTATCAACATACTTACCTATAAGATTTCTCGATAGATACTTCAAAATCTAACCATGTTACGTGACAAAAGGTCAACGGGTGCTAACAGGCAATAATATTCAATTAATAACTAGTAATATAATTAGTTATCAACTACCTACCTATGTTGACGATAATTTAATTGAGTTTAGCTCGGTCTCGAGCTCGGTCCAAGCGTCCCTTAATGAAACTTCATTCATTAACATTATATTAATCGATGAAGACTTGATGCCTGGTATAGAGCGAGTAGCGATATATGAATCGAGAGTGAAATATAAGATATGAATCATTTGTGAAAGTGAAGAAAAGAATATTAGTTAGAAGAATAAGAGGTAACTTTTTTCCTTTTTATTTGGCATTATAATTATATTATAGAAGAGACTGACAGATTTCAACGACAAAAATCACCCTGCTCCTTCAGTTGCCTTCTACATTCCATGGCTGCGGTAACCTCTTAAGACATTCCTGCGACCCGGACATTCCCGCGACCCCGGAAATGAGAAATGAGAGGTGCATATAGGTCACGATTCTCGGCCGTCACCGTGACATCCTATGACTCCCCTGTCTTCGCTGGAAATTAGTTTCTTCGTTAGACAGGGAGACGATTTCCTACAATATATTATATTCACGGACTTTTTGAAAACTCGTTTGTAAATTCCACACGCGTTGATCAACGTCAAGTGCATTGGATCGATTCACATTTCTGGACGATCGGTCGGTGACGTCCCCTTTTCTGTCTTCAAAACTAGCTTTTAAATAAAACTGTTGAAAGTTCCGTCGGTCTACCCGTATCTATCGAAGAATAACCGAAACAAACAGATAGACAAACATTTATTTATTTAAACAAACAGACATTTATAAAATTCGTGTTGAATGAAATTGATTTGAATCAAAATTGTAAAGAATCTACATGAAGTTTAAACTTTTGAGTGCCATTCGTTTTTAAGTCGAGTTTATCGATATCGCAGTATCATCTCAATTAAAAATATCTTGTTTATCCCAAAGGTCCTTCTGGAAACCACACCGAAGCGTGTCCAAGCGAACTACGTGATGTGGCGTGTGGCAGGTGCGTCGGTGTCGTACCTGACTGACAACTTGCGCAGGCGCCAGCTGGCCTACGTCACCGCACTCTCCGGGAAGACTGAGAGGGAGAGCCGCTGGAAAGAGTGCGCTGACACCACCAGCGTCAGGTGCGTTGCTTGAATACTCTTTGACTTTGTTTTTGATTATGGCGAGAGGAAAGAATCAAGAGGTTGACAGTTAAATGGGTTCTGAAACTGGTAACTCAAAGGAAGTTAGGCCTTCACTACTAAGTAGGTATATTTTTTATTGGAAACTAACTGACTAGTTCCTACTTCCCTGGGCGTCAATAAATTGAGCGTGGAGTTATGAAGGTGCAAAATACTCTACGACCTACTTATTCTCATACCTAACAAACGTACTACTGAAACATTAAAACTGGTCGAGTCATTTCGGAGGAGTACGTGCAACCACAAATTGAGCAAATATGGGGAAATACAACTCAAATCATTGCTTATCATGCGTATACGTTTGACAACCCTAATTCTTACTACTGCGACCTGAACCCAAGTCGCCAGAGACCATAGATAGCTCCAAAAGAAATACGTATTTTGTAAAAGATTTGACTGCAACAGGCGTCTTTAGACTACCTACTTCAGGTTGGTCATCAGTACATTGTCGATAATTCTCTAAATACCTAGACAGGGCACGCCGCAATCGCGGCGGTTAGACCCCTCTTTGAGGAGTGGCTGGATAGGCGTCACAGCGTCCTGACCTACCACATGACGCAGGTCCTCATCGGACAGTTTCGGGGGATACCTGTGTCGGATAGGGAGGGAAGAAACGCCTGGGTGTCACCACTGCGAAGATCGCCCGGAGGACACAGTGGAACATACGGTGCAGGACTGCCCCACTTGGGCACAGCACCGCACGTGTCCTCACGGCAGCAAGATGACGGGGCCCTCTAGAGGGCCAAAGCCTGCCGGGGTCGCGGGACTTGTTCCATTACCGTGACCCTGGAACGTAAAGGGCTAATGAAGGACACCGTGGATTTTAGTCAATACAAGTCTGACAGTCCCTCCCTCCCTACCCCTGGGTGGGAGAACTCATTTGATGATTACACCACGCTAAAAAAAAACATACTTAGACAACCACACATACACGTACATAAAATCTAACTTTCCCGCCACACGTGCACTATCAATTGTATTGTAATAACAAATGAGGTAGCTCAATTTGTATTTCCATTACAGTGTAACATGTAACGATTCTATAAACTTTACTTGCACGTGTCACGGTTTCAAGCAAATTGATAAGTACTAAGCAGAAATACTTGTAACGAATCTTTCAGGAAAGTAGCGTACCTAGAACTCCTTCAGTACTTTAAAGCCAACCTTTGTAGTTTTTTAGATAGAAGGAGAACTGCGAGATATTAAAAGGAAATAGGGCTTTGTTTCCCGGAATCAGTTAAAGCTATTCATTTTTCTTCCAGGCACAATTATAAGAATAATGAAGTCGGTTAAAAATAGAAAAAAAAACCGGCCAAGTGCGAGTTGGACTCGCCCATGAAGGGTTCCGTAGTAGCAAGCATAGATTAGGGATATAATTATATTGAGATTAGTAAGTAATATACACAAACAACAAAAATAACTTTGTTTTTCATAGTGTTTGTATGAATGGCAAAGTTATATTTGCAGTTTTTTAAAATGTACTATATCTCAAAAACTGCTAACTGTATCTCATCCAAACCAATTTTCGTTGGAAGTTTTTGTTGAGGTCTACATTATACATTATATATTTTTTTTAGTTTTATCATTCTCTTATTTTAGAAGTTACGGGGGGGGGGGGACACACTTTTTACCACTTTGGAAGTGTCTCTCGCGCAAACTGTTCAGTTTAGAAAAAAATGATATTAGTAACCTCAATATCATTTTTGAAGACCTATCCATAGATACCCCACACGTATGAGTTTGGTGAAAAAAAATTTTTTGAGTTTCAATTCCAAGTATGGGGGGCACCCCCAAAATTTGTTTTGTTTTTATTTTTGTGCGAAAATCCTAATGCGGTTCACATAATACATCTACTTACCAAGTTTCAACAGGATAGCTGCTGCTCATATACTTTCGAAGAAAAGTGGCTGTGACTTACGGACGGACTGACAGACAGACAGACAGACATGACGAATCTATAAGGGTTCCGTTTTTGCCATTCGGCTACGGAACCCTAAAAATTGCTGCTTGATTCCGTACTTTGTAAACAATATCCACTAATATTTCGCTTCCCCGAATACCGATCAACCCGGCAAACTATCTTCCCAGCGTCAGTGGGATGAGCCGCTCTGCAGTGTAGTTCAGAATAACCTATTAGAACACATCTGCTACTACTGCTGGCTGAGCGTGCGCGCCTGCTGGCTGTGGGTAAGTGGGAGTCGGGTCTTTGGCTTCACGCACTGCCGTCGTCGAGCATCGGTACCTTACTCGACGACACTACCTTCCGCCTCGCTGTTTCTCTCCGGTTAGGAGCCCCACTCTGCTCTCCTCATCGATGTCACTGTGGTGAAGCCGTCAACAGCCTCGGACACCCATGGCCTGTCTTGCAGCCGTAGTGCCAGCCTTTTTGCGCGGCACGCGAACTTAAACGAAATTATTCCACGAGCTCTTGTTACCGTCGGCGTTCCAGCTGTTTTAGAACCCAACGGCTTGGCACGCGACGATGGCAAAAGACCGGATGGTATATCTTTGTTTCCTTGGAAGATGGGTAGGCCTCTAGTGTGGGACGCAACCTGTGTCGATACTCTTGCGCCATCCCATCTTCCAAGTTCATCGTGCTCTGCTGGCGCTGCTGCTGCGGTTGCTGAGAACCTCAAGCAGCTTAATTATAGTAACCTAAGTAGTAACTATATTTTTGAGCCGTTTGGGTTTGAAACTATAGGGTCATGGGGTCCAGTTGAGCCTAGGCGAAATTTAGAAAAAAATAGTTTGTCCTAAAATCGGGTTTGGCCGGTAACAGTTGTATGAAATCACAATTCTTGAAGTGCATTAATTTCATGTATCTGGTACCTGTGTTTTATTCCTAACTCACCTAACAAACAAATATGGCGGCGCGGAGCATATTCCGTTCAAACAATCAGCGCGCGAGGTGCGTTCCGTTTCACAATTTGACGGTTTTACTTCGATAGATTACAATCTACCGAATAATAATACGTTAAATTGTAAGCAGTACGTTGAGTTCACAATCTTTCGACTGTTTACAATCTCGCGAGATAGATTATAATCTAACGGTATTCACAATTATACGGTGACATAGGTATACATATTATAGGTAGTACTTATCGCAGACTACTATGACTACTGCCTCTCGGGTATTTAATTTTTTTCCCGCCAAGAAGTTATCCAAATTCTGGAAAAAGTAGTAGTCAGTAGGCGCAAGGTCTGGTGAGTACATAGAGAATATAACCTTTGTTATATAGTCTTTGGGTGAGTAGGGCGGATGACGGAGAGCTTCCAACCCCAGTTCTTGCAACTTGGAGACCGTCTGCTGTGCAGTATAGGTCGTGCGTTGTCGTGCAGGAGCAGCGCAGACGAGCGATTGACCAATGCTAGTTGATGTGCCAGCTTCTCCATCATTGAGTTCAGTTCTTCACAGTACACATCTGCAGTAATGCTCACCCCGTTTGGTAAGAAGCTGTGATGAATCACACCGGCGCTAGACCACCAAACAGTGACCATCACTTTTCTAGGGGTAAGTTTTCGTTTAGGGCATTGTTTAGGTGCTGAACCAGGATCCAATCAACTTGCAGCGCTTGCGGTTATCAAACAGAATCCATTTTTCATCGCAGGTAACAATGCGGTTCAAAATTCCTTCATTTGTGTCTGTTGAGCAGTGCAAGGCACGTCTCGACGCGTACTTACGCGTACTACGCGCTGGCGATCATTGGATTCGTGGGACACCCATTTGTCAAGCTTTTTTACCTTGCCAATTTGACGCAAATGGACCAATATTGTTTTGACGCTAACGTCGAAAGCTGCTGCTAATTCAGCCATAGATTGTGTATCATCAGCTTCCACAATCGCCTTTAATTCGTCATTGGCGACCAGTCTTCGGACGACCGCGAGATTCATTTTTCAGTTCGAAATTTCCAGAACGGAAGCGAGCAAACATATAATAACATGTGGTGCGTTGGTTTGTAGTGTTAGCTCCGTAAACGTCGTTGATGTTGCGTGCCGCTTGTGCCGCGTTGCTGCCACGACGGTACTCATATTCCATAATTACTCGAATTTTTAACGTAAGTATCCATGATGACGAAAAAGATTGAAATGCGATGAAAATTTTACACTAATCAATAAACAAATGACTACTTTTGGAAAAAAAATGCCATGTTTTTAATAAAATTAATTAGAAATTAGAACTCTTAGAGCTGATTTTTCAATAGTCAGATAACTTTTATCTGAGGAATAAAAATGGCGGTTTGACAGCTTATCTATAGAAAATATGTCAAACCGGTATTTTTATTCCTCAGATAAAAGTTATCTTACTATTAAAAAATCAGCCCTTAGCCAAACAAAAATTATTTTGATTTGGAATGGCCAGTAGGTACTGCAGAACGGCAATTTCATAGGTAAAGACATAAATAATTAACATTTTAATAAGACAATTGTTACATTTCACGAAATCACTCGAACAGAAGCAATAGTAAAAATTAGGTAGGTACCTACATTTTATAATAAATATTCAATCAAGCCGATTAGTTTACTCTACCTAGGTACCAGGGTCGGACTGAGTGAAGGGCCCCGCGGGTTGTCGTTGTTCAAAAGCTTTAGCTTTACGTCACAGGTTACGTCAATACTTTACGTTACTAGTTTTAGGGATGTCCTGCTGCAGTTTCAACAATTTTTCAGTTTTTATCTATACATAATTTCTCTCTTTTATTGTATGAGCAAACTCTTAGTTTACGCTTGCTTTTAGCCTGCGCAGGCCCCGATTCTACCCACTACTCATACTTAATCTAGTGTTATGTTTATTTCAGTATGTCGATTGCTGTGGGTGCCCTCTACATCAGGAAATACTTCAACGAGAACTCAAAAGCTAATGCATTGGAAATGGTGAACGATATCAGGTACAGCGTCAATATAATTATTTAGGTACTAGCGTTTCATTTACTGCTAATTTACGGGTGCAATATTATTTTGTAAGTAGGTACTTAAATATAAACCTTCCTCTTGAATGTTTCTGTCTTGATGAAAACGGATTAAATCCATTGAGTTTTGAGTAGTTTGAAAGAACAACGCGTATAGAGGCAAAATCAACTTTGTTTTATATAATGAAGATATTGGCCTACAAGACACTTGAAAATGCTCAACTCAAATTGAGTAGCATAGATGTTTTTTTTCTCATTTGTCATTTGTTGACGTAGGCACTTAAATAAAACACCTGAGTAATTTTAAAATATAACTTAGTTATAGGTTAGGGTATTACTAAGTTACCATACTTAAGAGGGCTTTCACACGTTTCCTTAAATTTGTGCAAACTTTGGAACCGGATTCTCGGAAAGATATGGCCACAAAGTAAAAAAAATATATATACCTGAGAAAGCTTGATTATTTTTCTGTGGACTGTATTAAACAAATTTTTAGATTTGTTTACGTACATGAGTAAAAACCTTGTCTCTACAAAAGATGTTTCATAAAATTCTACATTTTGTCAATGTTTGGTACCTCATTACATAGAAGTTATAATAGTAAAATAATATTTGAAAATATCCGTGGTACAAATAAATGTTTATATTTGGACTGTATTAATCAGTTTTTTATTTTTCATTCAGAAATACACCAAAAATAATTCCGCAAAACAGGAAGATATTGAAAATTTTTCGTTCGAAATTACATTTTTTATCTATCAATATTTTACTGGATATTCAATAAAAAAGTATTGAATAACAAAGGTTACTATGTTAGCTTGCATGAAAAAAATAATTAGTTCATTTAAAAGTAAAATAATAATATTAAACAATTATAATATGCAATGACAAAATTCAATATAAAACCAAGAACGGTTTGGTCTTTGATTTAGACAGCGCGGAGCGCTTTCTGAGGGAGGACGTATCGCTCGCAACCATTTTGACATTAGTCACGTAATCATTAAAATTTAAAATACACGCCACCATTCATGACCTTTAGACGCGGCGCTAGTGTCTTTGTCATTACATCAAATTGCACTTGAAAAATGTAGTACCTCGAATTTTCCGCAGGTCATAAGCGGTGGCCAGGAATTTTTCCAATCGCCAAGAATACAGCGTAACCAACCTTTCTTGATACAAGTTAATATTTTGAATTAATTGAATTCTGATCAGATTGCAATGTAAATTAATAAATGTGTTGATAGTATTTTCCTACTATATTCGAATGTGAATGTAATTATAGATTATAAATGTTAATAATTCTGATAGCTTCTTTTTCTGAATTGATAATTGAATGTAATTTCAGACTTGCCAACTTCCCAAACCTGCCAGTTCACTTGTATAGTATAGTTCGCTGCGGACCCACCATACCACTGGCTATGCCTCTGGTGGTATGTTTTTTTTTACGCGGTAAAATCATCAGATCAGTCCTTCCACCCAGGGAAGGACGGGCGGAACATTCAAACTTGTAATGACTTAAATCCACGGTGTCCTTCAATAGCCCTTGACGTTCCAGGGTCACCGTTACCTGATGAGACAATCCCGTGACCACGGCGGGCTCCGGCCCTCTAAGGCGTACCTCTCTGATTGGAAATCGCTTCGTGACGTCGTAGGTCATCCGGCTGTACTCTCCCTCACGTGTTCCACCTCCTCCTTCGCTAGCATGGCTGCCTTGCATAGGGAGGTCACTACTTCCCATTCCGTCTAGTCCCGCAGCGTGACCTCGATCAGTGCCGGGAGCTGATAAATTGACTCAAGTGCATCAAGTTGGGATTTAGCATATCTGTCCCACGGGTGGGAGCAGTACTCCATTTACCGGACTTGAACATTATACAAGTTCATTAACTGTTGAGGCGTGAAATACCCTCTCATCTTGACAAGGATCCCTAACTTTTTTGCAGCCAACTCAATAAGTGGACAAAAATTGAGGGCCGATGTCAACGGCACCCCAAAAAGATCAAGATGGTCTGTCATTTTTATGGTTACAACTCAGAAAGATGAATGGAATGGAATTAGCTCCGTTTTGCGGAAAAAGTCACGTCTTAGCGGCATTTATCCTGACTAAATTGGCACAATCGGAGACTACCTCCAAAGACAAGTTCAAGCACTCAACCGCCCAAGCAACACAAACTAGCTGATTAACTTTTGTATAATAGCAATTCTGATGACTAAACGCTGTAAAAGATTTAGGGATAAAGTTTATATAAATGCTTATACAGTCAATATTCAAGCAATTTGGGCACATAATTAATCGCTTAAATTTGAATAACGTTTGGTTAACTTCTGCATAAAAGCTGATCGAACCTCTGTTCAGAATTGAAAACTCTATTAAGCAGATGAAAATATCAAACTCTGATATACAGACAATATTCATAATTCAGATCTTTTTCGTTGTTTTGTAAAGAAGGTATGTAATTAAATGTACAATATCAGCATTTTGTTATTCAATTTAAGTGATGGTGGCATCGCTCTCTGGATGAAATTATAAATATTGCTAAGTATATTATTTTTGGTAAAATGTTTTGTTAACAATACAATTATTACAACGCATGCTACTTTACTGTGAGAATACATATAAGTTTATAGTAAAATTTTCGAGCGCCACAAGATAAAACCAGTTTAAAAAAAATAAACAATTGACTTATAGTAACCCTTTTCGACAGATAAAATATTTTATTCAATTGTTACTAATCAAAGTGGTAGAAAACAATCAGGTAGGTATTAGAATACTACCCAGATGTTTTTTTTTAAATAAAAACATCGAATTATTATTTGTAATAACATCGTTTAGTTTAAGAAAAGAGGTTATGTTAGGATTAATAATGGCGACGATGTTGATTCTGAATATAAGCTGTTCACACAAACGATTTGTTATCAATTTCTGTGTAACAGGTCACTTGTAACTGTCAGTAACAGTACGTTTTATATCGTACTTCTGATAACCGATTCTAAAGCTGCCCGTCTCAGTACTCTTATTCAGATTATTAGGAGTTGAGCTGCATAAAAAACGATTAGTGCACTTCTCTTTGCGTCTATGAGTGGCGCGTGGAAGCGCAGCGCCGGGGTGTAACCCCGCTGCCCCGAGAAGTCGAGGCGCGGCGGGAAGAGCTTCGGTGCGATCTCAGGGCAGTATGGAGGGGACGACTGTCGCAACCGAGGTCCGGGCACGCCGCAATCGCGGCGGTAAGACCCCTCTTTGAGGAGTGGCTGGAAAGGCGTCACGGCGTCCTGACCTACCGCATGACGCAGGTCCTCACCGGACACGGAAGTTTCGGGAGGTTCCTGTGTCGGATAGGGAGGGAAGAAACGCCTGGGTGTCACCACTGCGAGGATCGCCCGGAGGACACGGTGGAGCATACGGTGCAGGACTGCCCCGCTTGGGCAGGGCACCGCCGTGTCCTCGCGGCAGCGATAGGCGGAGACCTCTCGCGCCCGGCATTGGTCGAGGCCATGCTGCGGGGCGAGACGGAGTGGGAAGCGGTCGCCTCCTTCTGCGAAGCAGTTATGCTCGTGAAGGAGGAGGCGAGCCGCGAGAGAGAGAGGACAGCGTCCTCCCTCCGCCCCAGCCGCAGTGGTAGAAGCCCACGGCGTCGGACGTTGCGGGACGATCTCCGGCCACCGTAGGCGCGAGCATGCGGGCGGCGAGTAAAGGGCAACTCGCCACCCGACCATGGACCATGCCCGGGTCGACGGCGCGTTGTGTTCCACGCGCGCCTCAAGGAGTGTCAGCATGATGACGGGGCCCCCCCTCTAGAGGGCCAAAGCCTGCCGGGGTCGCGGGACTTATCTCATTACCGTGACCCCGGGACATAACGGGCTATTGAAGGACACCAGTACAAGTCTGACAGTCCCTCCCGCCCTGCCCGGGGTGGGAGGACTCATTTGATGATTTTACCAAGCAAAAAAAAAAAGTGCACTTCTCTTGCTATAAGATTGTCATAAGATCGTAGTCATCTTCATTTATGCAGAAGTTAGCTGCTTAAACGCTAAAAAAGTAATCAGTATCCATATTCTGAATAAATGAGTACGGTTTGCCGGGTTATGCAGCGTAAAGAAACCAAACAATAAACTATTCAGAATCAAACTGTATAATTGAAATATTTTGCAAAGTTGTTCAGCACAAAGCTGAATTTTTCGCTGTTATGTAGCTACTAGCTGTCTCAGTCACTTTTATTTGCATAAAGTAAAAAAAAAAACAATCTTATGCAGAACTTATCAAGCTTTCAGTGTAATTAAAGTTTAAATACAATAATAATAAGTTTAGATAAAGCTATCACGTCAGCTTTTTTACAGATGTAATGCAGCTATAAACTGCTAATTGGTGTTTAATTTTTACGTATTGCTTGGGCGACCATGGTTCTTGCGCCTGATATTTGTGAATTTTATTCATGAATATACCACTCAAAACAAAATATTAAAATGTCATTGACGATTTTAGATGAAAATACATAAAAAATAAGTTAGCATTTCAATAAATCGTTAAAATAAACGAAATTAAATAAAAAGTGAGAAATTACAGGAATGTATCAAGTTTCATATAAAATAATAAAATCGAAAAATAACGTTACCAATGTTCCAAAGAGTTCTTCTCTCTTTTACCCTGTGTTATTTGATTGAATGTGAAATGTTCTGGATTAAATACCGAAAATTTTCTATGCTCAGTAGAAATCAGATAAAAATTCTGAGTGACCACTGTAACATCGTAATTCGAGCATCAGCGAATCTGTGCACTGTTAGTCGCGTCATATTCGCTCGAGCATCAAATTGATCCAAGTTGAACTCAGGTACTCCTTGCTGTTTGAATGAAATAATGTGGAGTTGCACCACATTCTCTACGCAATTTTGAGTAGTTACATATATCTTCGTTAGGAAGCGCAAGCCCAGTTTTGCAAAATAGAAATAACCATCCCAGAGCATAATTTATTTAGAGCTCACCGAAAGAGTCTGTTTCAAGAGTACAAAGATTTGAAACCAGTTGTTAAGATCTTCTCTACACTCTAATAGATCTTACTTTATTAAAAAAAAAATAACCTAGCAGTAACCCACCATAGGAAGCACTGAAGCCCAGTCAGAACAGTTCAATAAATTTTCTCATTTGCAATTGTTTAACGTTTTTCACCATACGCTACAGTTAACTGCAGGCGAACCAAGCAGCTTCTTGAATATTTTTAATCTTCATGGTGTCGATTCAAAATAGCCTAGTCAATTATAGGGGTGCCTGTGGCTCGTCGCAATAGAGTTTGTAGGGTCCACGTGGTAGATTTATCGCTCTCTTTGCGCGGTTCAACGAACTTGATTCTTGGGCCTTACTCATTTTTGTCCGATCACAGCGTTTTGTGATATTACCCGTCACTTGATACAGGTTTCAAACATTTTGAAGCACTACTTGGGAACATTCGACCATTAAACCCAACTTTTCTGGCTATATCTCCTTATCTATGTCACCTTAATTACCCCAAGTGGCTAATTTTGCGTCCATAATTATGTCTCTGAATACATGACATAAATGACTGCTTGCTGTATAAGTCGAAGAAAACGTTTAAAATACCATATCGTAAATTCAAAATAATCACAAAAATCTAATTAAAAAAAAAAGTTATGAATTCCAATTAGTCACTGGAAACTATATTAACACTTGAAATATATCATAACAAGATATTTATTATAGAATAGTTTGAGGACATTTATCGTATTATCCATTCGTAACTAAGAAAATAAGTAGTGTCTGGAAGCCCCGGGATCTCACTCTGTTTATTCGAAAGAAAAGTGGCAAAAGCTCATGTTGTTTTCTTCCTGGTATACGAGGCACAGTTCTTTTGTTTGTGTTTTGTTTCTATTCGTGGGGCATCACGATGTCAGATTGACAGAAACTGTGTTCTTTCATATTGTAATAGCCCTCTTAATTAAGACACCTAAATTGATATTTATATTGATAAATAAATTAATTTTAGTCTTAGTCAGAAACTCAAATCCAAGAATAGATGAATCCATTATTTAACGAAAAAACAATACGTTGGATTACCTACATTATTCTTTTTACAGTTATTTTCTTAATCAATCTATAACAAACCTTACATTTCCACAGACAACAGTTCCGCAAGACCTTGAATCAGGTCGACTGGATGGACGAGATGACCCGGCAGGCTGCGCTCGAGAAGGCAGATTCCATGGCCTCGCACATTGCCTACCCCGATGAGATGTTAGACAATGACAAACTTACCAAATTCTACGACGGGGTGAGTTACTACGACCGGTTTCTTAAATACTAGGTAATCACACAAACCAAAAAGGTCCTATTCCGATTTGTTAGCGTAAGGCAGATTCGCTTTACGCCACATTCGCTATACGCAAGATTCGCGTTAGGTCAGTTTCGCTTAAATACAGAATATCAGACCGCAACATAAAGTTCCTTTGTTCGCTTATGAACAGATTCGCTATACGCCAGATTATTTAAGAAGCCGAACAGTCTAGCTAGCGATGTGACGAGTTGGATTTTTTACTCGAGTTGATATGGCTACTGACTTGAGCCACAACTCGAGTTGTCTCGACTCGGTGTCTCTTAGACGGAGATAGAGCTGAGGATTGACTCGGGAGCGGAAAGCTCGAGTCAGCTCGACTCAAAATAAAAGTGATGTTGAATTGTTGATGTGTTATGGCAACCCGAGTCGATTCGATTCGAGATGCAAACAAAACGGTGTGGGCGGGACGCACGGTGGTGTAACTCTGTCAACTCGTGAGGCTTCGCTCCCGGTGTGCGTTCGACCGACAGAGTTGATTCGAGTTGTTAAAAACTGAACTGAACGAATTTATTTTCTTTTAGCTGGAAATGTCATCGGAGAAACTAATGGAGTCAGTCCTGAACTTGACGCTGTTCGGAACCGAGTTCCTGTTCAGCAAACTTCGTGAGCCCGTGAACAAGACCGACTGGCTGACACACGGCCGTCCCGCTATCGTCAATGCCTTCTACTCGTCCATTGAAAACAGCATCCGTAAGTTAACTTGAATGATGAGTAGCGGCTGTATCTACCGTATCAATGATGCGGGGCTCTTGGCGTGTACTTAATGGACCAGGTATATCTCATTATCTATGGGTCGATGATTTGAAGAATGAGGCTTGATGAAGAATGACCCTGATCTCATCCATGGTTTTTCTTACTACCCGCAATTAATAAACAACTTCGAATATTCAACTTTTGAGGTCCAATATTTTAACCTCTCTTCCCTCGCTCTGCAATAAAGCCCTAACCGATCGAGGTTTTGCTCAATTGCATGATCACCTCATAGTCAATTTGCTGAATGCAAACACATTCAACATTGATAAATCCAGGCCTAATCCAGGTGATCTAGGCTACATAGAAATATCTATTCAGCAGGAGCAATAACGTCCGTTCAGCACAAAGTTTATTGGCGGGACAATATGGCGGCGCGCGGCGGTGGGGTTACAAACGTCAAGGGAAGAATAGTGTCGCCCTCTAAAGCCGAAAAGCCATATATTAGGTTTCTAAAAGCTGTTTATGTCCATGTGTACAGAGTTCCCCGCTGGTATACTGCAAGGTGCGTTCTTCTCCGCCAAACGTCCCGCTTACATGAACTATGGAGCCATCGGATTCGTCATTGGACACGAAATCACCCACGGATTCGATGACCAGGCAAGTTTCAATCTCTTTTCAAAATGAAACCGAATAAAAAAAGCATTTGCTTTCATTATTTATGAAACAACTTTATTTTCCTCGCTTTTTTACCATAATGATTTTTGTTTCCAGGGTCGTCAATTTGACAGGAACGGAAACCTAGTGGATTGGTGGCAGGAGTCGACCAAGCAAAAGTACCTAGAGAAAGCCAAATGTATTATTGATCAGTATTCTAACTACACCGTTGAAGAAGTTGGACTCAAGGTATTGCAAGTTTAAAAATATAAAACCTGAATTTGTAGCTGCGAACGAAATCACTAGGAAACTACTTACAGTGGCTGTCTTATATTACTTTGATGATCAAAGATGTAAATCGTTCTTTCAGCTGAACGGAGTGAACACCCAGGGTGAGAACATTGCAGACAACGGCGGTATCAAGGAAGCTTACTATGCTTACCAGGCGTGGACCCAGAGACACGGCGTCGAGCCACGGCTTCCTGGTCTTGAGAAATACACACCTAAACAGGTATACCATCTAACTTCTTGCATCATCTTGCTCCATCTCAACATTAAATTGCTGTAACAAAAACTAGTGATAAAATACTGTGCAGTGTAGGGCGTAGTTAACTACTTTTTGTAATCTTGATTACTAACTACGATTAAAAGTAGTTAACTACATGTAGTTATGATTACATGTAGTTAGATTACTTTTGCCAAAAGTAATCTAACTACATGTAATCATAACTACATGTAGTTACAACTACTTTTGCCAAAAGTAATCTAACTACATGTAGTTATGATTACATGTAGTTATGATTACATGTAGTTACGATTACATGTAGTTATAACTACATGTATTTAACTACTTTTGGCAAAAGTAATCTAACTACCTTTTTTCTTTTTTTTGCGAAGTAAAGTCAAATGAGTTCTCACAACAGGGAGGAGGGACTGTCAGACTTGTACTGACTAAAATCCACGGCATCCTTCAATAGCCCTTTACGTTCCGGGGTCAAGGTTCCTGTTTAGTCCCGCGACCCCGGCAGGGTATAGCCCTCTAAAGGGGCTCCCGTCATTGTGCTGACACTCTTTGAGGCGCGCGTGGAACACAACGCGCCATCGACCCGGGCATGGTCCATGGTCGGACAGCGAATCGTCCATTACTCGCCGTCAGATTAGGAGTCAGACTCAGGGTCAAATATAGAGACAGACTTGTTCAGACCCGGTCAGACTTTGTTAGACTGATTAACTGTCATAATGAGATCTTACCTCCTGACTTGATGGAGTGACCTGAAGGTCTACTTCTGTGACTCCTACTGGAACTCCTCGACGGATCAAACTAGATGTGTCGAGTTTGGGCTCGTTTTGTTAGTGATGATGAGATCTTACCTTCGGACTTGATGGAGTGACCTGAAGGTCTACTTCTATGACTTCTACTGGAACTCCTCGACGGATCGAACTAGATGTGTCGAGTTTGGGCTCGTTTTGTTAGTTATGATGAGATCTTACCTCCGGACTTGATGGAGTGACCTGAAGGTCTACTTCTATGACTTCTACTGGAACTCCTCGACGGATCAAACTAGATGTGTCGAGTTTGGGCTCGTTTTGTTAGTTATGATGAGATCTTATCTCCGGACTTGATGGAGTGACCTGAAGGTCTACTTCTATGACTTCTACTGGAACTCCTCGACGGATCGAACTAGATGTGTCGAGTTTGGGTTCGTTTTGTTAGTTATGATGAGATCTTACCTCCGGACTTGATGGAGTGACCTGAAGGTCTACTTCTATGACTTCTACTGGAACTCCTCGACGGATCGAACTAGATGTGTCGAGTTTGGGCTCGTTTTGTTAGTTATGATAATATCTAACCTCCGGACTTGATGGAGTGACCTGAAGGTCTACTTCTATGACTTCTACTGGAACTCCTCGACGGATCGAACTAGATGTGTCGAGTTTGGGCTCGTTTTGTTAGTTATGATGAGATCTTACCTCCGGACTTGATGGAGTGACCTGAAGGTCTACTTCTATGACTTCTACTGGAACTCCTCGACGGATCGAACTAGATGTGTCGAGTTTGGGCTCGTTTTGTTAGTTATGATAATATCTTACCTCCGGACTTGATGGAGTGACCTGAAGGTCTACTTCTATGACTTCTACTGGAACTCCTCGACGGATCGAACTAGATGTGTCGAGTTTGGGCTCGTTTTGTTAGTTATGATGAGATCTTCCCTCCGGACTTGATGGAGTGACCTGAAGGTCTACTTCTATGACTTCTACTGGAACTCCTCGACGGATCGAACTAGATGTGTCGAGTTTGGGCTCGTTTTGTTAGTTATGATGAGATCTTACCTCCGGACTTGATGGAGTGACCTGAAGGTCTACTTCTATGACTTCTACTGGAACTCCTCGACGGATCGAACTAGATGTGTCGAGTTTGGGCTCGTTTTGTTAGATATGATAATATCTTACCTCCGGACTTGATGAAGTGACCTGAAGGTCTACTTCTATGACTTCTACTGGAACTCCTCGACGGATTTTTTTTTTATTTTAACTATCTATTGATCATTTTGTTTGTTTCTGAATTGTCTTTGTTTTAACTTTCTACTATGGACACTTTTAACTTGCTACATCGTTCTCACATAATGTATCATCTCAAAATGAATGATGTAACAAAGGTTTTGTAATAATTTTGGCGATTTAAAAAGAGTGTCCATGGAGTTTCTTGCCCGTTCTTCTCCATAGAGATCTACTTCTTGGACTGGGCATCTACGGTACTTTCACAGTTTTTATGTCTTGTGACTGGGACTGTAGCACCATAACTTTTTAGTGTTTAATAATATTTTTGTCTATGACAATTCAAAAGTGCCTGTAACTGGCCTACTTGAAATAAACGCTTTGATTTTGATTTTTTTTGGATCGAACTAGATGTGTCGAGTTTGGGCTCGTTTTGTTAGTTATGATGAGATCCTACCTCCGGACTACTAGATGTACTAGTTCGATCCTTCGAGGAGTTCCAGTAGAAGTCATAGAAGTAGACCTTCAGGTCACTCCATCAAGTCCGGAGGTAAGATATTATCATAACTAACAAAACGAGCCCAAACTCGACACATCTAGTTCGATCCATCGAGAAGTTCCAGAATCAGTCACCGAAGTAGACCTTCAGGTCACTCTATCAAGTCCGGAGGTAAGATCTCAACATTACTAACAAAACGAGCCCAAACTCGGCACATCTAGTACCATCCATCGAGGAGTTCCAGTAGGAGTCACAGAAGTAGACCTTCAGGTCACTCCATCAAGTCCGGAGGTAAGATCTCATCATAACTACAAAACGAGCCCAAACTCGACACATCTAGTTCGATCCGTCGAGGAGTTCCAGTAGAAGTCATAGAAGTAGAACTTCAGGTCACTCCATCAAGTCCGGAGGTAAGATCTCATCATAACTAACAAAACGAGCCCAAACTCGACACATCTAGTTCGATCCGTCGAGGAGTTCCAATAGAAGTCATAGAAGTAGACCTTCAGGTCACTCCATCATGTCCGGAAGTAAGATCTCATCATAACTAACAAAACGAGCCCAAACTCGACACATCTAGTTCGATCCATCGAGAAGTTCCAGAATCAGTCACCGAAGTAGACCATCAGGTCACTCTATCAAGTCCGGAGGTAAGATCTCAACATTACTAACAAAACGAGCCCAAACTCGGCACATCTACTAGATGTGCCGAGTTTGGGCTCGTTCATCGCCATCCATCGAGGAGTTCCAGTAGGAGTCACAGAAGTAGACCTTCAGGTTACTCCATCAAGTCCGGAGGTAAGGTCACATCATAACTAACAAAACGAGCCCAAACTCGACACATCTAGTTCGATCCGTCGAGGAGTTCCAGTAGAAGTCATAGAAGTAGACCTTCAGGTCACTCCATCAAGTCCGGAGGTAAGATCTCATCATAACTAACAAAACGAGCCCAAACTCGACACATCTAGTTCGATCCGTCGAGGAGTTCCAATAGAAGTCATAGAAGTAGACCTTCAGGTCACTCCATCATGTCCGGAGGTAAGATCTCATCATAACTAACAAAACGAGCCCAAACTCGACACATCTAGTTCGATCCGTCGAGAAGTTCCAGTAGCAAAGCAATCACCAAAGTAGACCTTCAGGTTACTCCATCAAGTCCGGAGGTAAGGTCACATCATAACTAACAAAACGAACCCAAACTCGGCACATCTAGTTCGATCCGTCGATGAGTTCCAGTAGCAACCACCGAAGTAGACCTTCAGGTCACTCCATCAAGTCTGGAGGTAAGATCTCATCATAACTAACAAAACGAGCCCAAACTCGACACATCCAGTTCGATCCGTCGATGAGTTCCAGTAGCAACCACCGAAGTAGACCTTCAGGTCACTCCATCAAGTCCGGAGGTAAGATCTCATCATAACCAACAAAACGAGCCCAAACTCGACTCATCTAGTTCGATCCGTCGAGCAGTTCCAGTAGAAGTCATAGAAGTAGACCTTCAGGTCACTCCATAAAGTCCGGAGGTAAGATCTCATCATAACTAACAAAACGAGCCCAAACTCGACACATCTAGTTCGATCCGTTGAGGAGTTCCAGTAGAAGTCATAGAAGTAGACCTTCAGGTCACTCCATCTAGTCCGGAGGGAAGATCGCATCATAACTAACAAAATGAGCCCAAACTCGGCACGTCTAGTCCAATCCGTAGAGGAGTTCCAGTAGAAGTCATAGAAGTAGACCTTCAGGTCACTCCATCAAGTCCGGAGGTAAGACCTCATCATAACTAACAAAACGAGCCCAAACTCGGCACATCTACTTCGATCCGTCGAGGAGTTCCAGCAGTCACGGTGTAGACATTCAGGTCACTCCATCTAAACCGGAGGCAAGATCTCATTATGACAGTTTATCAGTCTGACAGTCTGACATAGTCTGGCAGTTTATCAGTGTGACAGTCTGACCGAGTCTGTCTCTGTATTTGACCCTGAGTCTGACTTTATTTGACTCTTAACCTGACAGCGAGTAATGGATGATTCGCTGTCCGACCATGGACCAGGCCCGGGTCGATGGCGCGTTGTGTTCCACGCGCGCCTCAAAGAGTGTCAGCACAATGACGGGAACCCCTTTAGAGGGCTATACCCTGCCGGGGTCGCGGGACTAAACAGGCACCTTGCCCCCGGAACGTAAAGGGCTATTGAAGGATGCCGTGGATTTTAGTCAGTACAAGACTGACAGTCCCTCCTGCCCTGCCCTGGGTGAGAGGACTCATTTGAGTTAGATTACTTTTGGCAAAAGTAGTTACTTTTTTGTAATCTGATTACTAACTACGATTAAAAGTAGTTAACTACATGTAGTTACGATTAAAAGTAGTTAACTACATGTAGTTACAACTACATGTAGTTAGATTACTTTTGCCAAAAGTAATCTAACTACTAACTACATTTTGTAGTTAGTAATCTAACTACATTTTTCGATTACTTAATGTAGTTAGTAATCATGATTACTAACTACAAAATGTAATCGTAGTTATTAATCAGTAGTTAGATTACAAAATGCCCAACTCTGATACTGTGTAATCGATACTACAGTTCACTAGACATCACAGACGTAACATTGCAAACTGAAATCAATCTTCAGAACAGTTTTTTCCTAATTATTAGTTAACACTAGATTACCTAAAAGTCAGTCATGGATATCGCATCGCAACAGTGGTTAGATAAGTACATCTGTCGATTGTTCGCAGCTGTTCTGGCTGAGCGCCGCCAACACGTGGTGCGCGGTGTACCGGAACGAGGCTATCAAGCTGCGCATCACCACTGGCTTCCACGCGCCTGGCCGCTTCCGAGTCATCGGCCCCATGTCCAACATGGAGGAGTTCTCCGACGACTTCAAGTGCCCCGCCGGCTCGCCCATGAACCCCAACAGCAAGTGCAAAGTGTGGTAGTCCCGCCCTCTACCGCTCGCCTCTCGAACGCTCCCATGCACAACATGGAAGACACGCTACGCCTACCTGACGAGCTACCTGAGCCTCTCACACGACACGATTATTCGAGGAAAATTGATTGAAAATTTCTGTACTTAACCTAGAAAACATTTATGACATGCGAATTAAGACGTATTTTTCGGTCTCTATATCTAAACATTTTGATTGTATAGTACATTTGTACCTGTAGCTCGACAGTGCTAGGTCGATGTACACCTACCCCACGGCTCGTGCCAGTATGTGGGTGTTAAGTTGAATGTTAGATGTCACCCGATATTTCGATGTTGTTAAACTTGTAAATAGATTAGCTGAATTGTGTTTATAGATAGTTTTATACTTTTCAATCACATGCTGCGTCACTGAGACTTTAGACTGAGCACAGAACTACATAAGATATTGGATGGGTAATATACTCAGTGTATAAGTATTACGCAACTACAATGCTTGTACATCAGAAGCTCCCCTTATATTGATTTAAAGCCTGCATGTAACACGATGGAGTTGTTACACTTTAGTCTTTCATATTTATTCTGAGCCGCAGTTCCAGGCCGCCAAGCAGAAACCATTCGATTTTTATTAATAATATTACTAAACAATTGTATTATTATCTGTAGGAACTATTACTGCGGCTGTTAGTGTATTATTGTACTAATACTGTATCGAATCTCACTTAGATGTGACTATAAAACGAACAGTGATAATTTAATTTAACTTAAGTATACCTAGTAAGTAGCGATTTTGGATACAATCGTATTGTTGTAAATCATTGAAACATCAATATAAGATCATTTTTATCAAACACACTGCTTTTCATTTCAACACTAAGTCCCGTAAGTAGGTATTATTATTTTAACTAATAAAAGAGATAACAAATATAGTAAAATGATGATACGCTACTTAAAGATTTCCCCAGGAAGATTTACTATACATACCTTCTCAATTACGGCAAAAATGGCACACTTTTATTTATTAAAAGTGTTATTAAAATTATTTTCGAAACAAAAGGTTGTTCTAGGCCGAAATAGATTTTCATTAAAACAAGCACTTATGTTTATAAGAAAAACGTAATAGTTATTTATGATACTAGTGCGGTAAGTTGGTTTTTACAAACGAGTAGACGAATGTAAGCCCGAGATGAAATCGAGGGCTTACCATAGTCACGAGTTTGTAAATACCAATTTCCGCACGTGTGTCATACAATGTTTTTCAACACATTTGCGAGAAAACAGTACAATATGTAATTAAACAAACATTATTTAGAAGTTTCTATGAAAATGGCGCGAATTTGCAAATGGCGCCACATGCACGTGGTGAAAAATAGAACTACATCTTTCGTCTCATTTACTCTTTAGTATTAAAATGAGACAACGTATTGAGCAAAAGCGCTTCCAAGGAGGTTCGATCAGTCAGGTTGTTTATTCTCATAATTTGAAACTCTTTGGTGGAGTTCTTATTATTTTTAATGGAAATTAAAAAAAAACCGTAAAGAAAACGCACGGTGCTATACAACGGGGCGTGCCGTAAAGTAGGTACTTAGGTGAGAGTACCTATTTTACCGCACGTTCCGTTGTATGGTGCGTAATTTTTAACTTTCGAACAATGTATACAGGCTTCGTAAACGCATTTTTCGAGCAAATGTGTTGAAAAAAAATAAATTGAATGTGGAAGTTATGAGCCGAGCGCGATGTACGACTCACAATGAATAAGTACTAAAAATAAATAAAAATTGATTACGACGATCCTTTATTTCATCATAAAATAACTTGCACACAGAAATATTGAATGAATACTACACATGCATTGCGATTCTCGAACGATAAGTAAAATTACATACATAATATAGCGTGTTTAACGCTTTCCACAAGCAATAACAGAGTATTTAAAGTCTAATATCCATCGGACAGGCATGGTTAACTGACTGAATGTTCGAAAACATATCTTAAATAACTAATCGTTACATTGAATGATTGTGCGAATCGTCGCTTTCTACCTAACATGATTACGTAGACATATAGTATTATCTTAAAGTAGCTGCTTTAATAGCTGCAAATAAATAAATAAAATCATGTCGGTACTAAATCTAATAGAAGTTTAAAGCATGATCAAAGAGATTTAATTCAATGGTTACTTTATATTAATAACGTACTGTTTTAAAATATTACGATAAAATAAGGGTGGAGCCACAGTTGGTCAGTCTCATCACTCACTATCACACACTCACGTACTTTATTTGTATAACTTTATCAACCAGCACCAAAAGCTAAAATGTTCCCTTCTGCCTACCTCTACTGTGAGTGCATCCTTACAAGACAAATATAATATCTAAAAGAAATAGTTGCAAGTATAAATAAATAAGAACATCTGAGATCATGAAAGTAATGTGCTTCGACTGCAATACTAAAATAGCCTGTGGAAGATAAATTCCATGAGGTGTTAAAATATTAAGTGACTAGTTAACTGTACAGTGTGTTTTGATCCTAAAGTACATACATTTCATTTCACATTGCGCACTGACCCACACACGCCAGTGTAGTTCAAATATTGAACACACTGTTAAAACTGCAGTTACACCGCACTAAACATTTAAATTGTGACAAAAATTTGCTCGCGAAAGCCCTCCCAATAATTTTAATTATGTATCAGTCATCAAAATGGGTGTTAGCAAATTTTATTGTCATATCTACCAACAATACTTTTAGAACTTTGTTCTCTTTATAATTTTGCCTTTCTTAAGCCTGTACCTACACCACATTTTTTTACCTACCGAGTTCTGCGCGGAACCGACACTTAGGGCATATTAATTTTATTCAGGAAAGTCTGAGAACCAGCCATACTAAGGTTTTTCTTATAACACTCCTATCCACTGAGTTGTGGTCACATAAATGGAGTCGCGCTGTAGAAAGGATTGGTATTCATATGCATTCGGTAGGACTGGAAGCAGTCTCCCCAGCATAGTTGGAAAATACTAAACTGATAGTGATGAGACTTCTGTCTTACTTGATACCGGGTGTACGAGTATGTCAAGTATTTGCGCTAGTATTGTTCCTTCCACATTGTCAAGTATAATCGCCCTAAGTCCGATATAGCTAAAGCAACTCCAGCCCAACGTTAGCAAGTAAACGGTGACTATTCTAACCATTACATCGCACAGCGGCTATCCTATCGCCTACGAGCACCACATTAACAAACTTCCCTCTGTTATACACTAATACTTGCGAGTTAAGAAGCTGATACAAACTCACTTACCATCCCTGGTCACACATTCAAGCACACATGCCTTCAATTTAAATCATGGCCGATATTAAATGGTATTAACCCGTTAACCATCGTGTATTGGCACCGTGCACGACTTTAGCGCCACCTAGCGTTCGCAAATTTGACGGATCTGATCGTTGTAATTGAAATAAGATTTTTTTACAAATCAGTTGGTTTTCGATTCCATGGCGATTCATCGGCACTGAACAAAATTAAATTAACACTAGCAAAATGTATTCTATAACAAAAATATCAATTATGGGATATAAATAAGGAATATCACGTTTTTTTAATTCGATCTGATACCCCCACCTAGTACTTCGCACCCAGCGAATACAAAAGGAAAATGAGACACACAATATGTACATATTTTAAAAGACAGTGCAGTGGTGTTATTTTTCTAACTTTTACCGCAATTTAAAAAACATGAATTCGAAAATTGACATAGTAATTTCGACCTCTATTAATTTGGTTTGTACAATAAACTCCACGATGTTTAAAAGGTTAACCATGATAATCTTTTAGTACTCAGAGTACAAAGACAAACTTTAAGATCAAAAAACACTGCAATGAAAATGCCTTGCTAACGGCACATGACTATAATTAAATACTATGAGTAATTTATTAATACTTACGACAACCATCTTGCGTACCTTAATGTCTAACATTTATAATAATAATAATATCAATTTCGACAATGTCGCACCGTGAATAGTATAATACCTGTATTTGGGACAACACTATAATCGATTGATTATTATATTTCTATAATAAGTCACGGTGCTATCGAAACGTATCGGAAAGAGTTATTTTGAGAATTTTATAAGGACTTATTCGTCCAAACTCGGTGGGTTGTCCTCAGCGAACGCCACGTGCGGCTTCAGATAGATCAAGAACGCCAGAAGACGATCGTTTTCGGCGTCAGAGCCCCTGCAAAAAGACATAAACCTTAGTATTTGGTTGGAGCTATCAAAGTTCTTCTTTAGAGTTTTTATAATATCAGTAGTTAGCGGTTTTATGACAACAAAAGCGAGTGTCTATGTACTTACTCGACATCGATCTCAATAGCCAGCACGGTGTGATGCGGCTTCCCTTCTTCGTCGAACCATCTGAAAAATATCATAAACTGGTCAATAGAATTATAAAATAAAAACTTTTTTATTATAGGGATTCAATATATTTTAAGTTTTTTATGTATGGTAATTTCTTACTTTCGGAATGTACGTAACGGGCCTCTAGGAAAAAAAATGTATATTTTTTTAATCGGGCGTAGATGTATAACTTTTCGTTTTTTGGACAGCCCGCCAACACTACTGTTCCTGAAAACTAGAATCAGGAGAGGTGACCACCTAAATGACGCTTTTCTTTATTCAAAGCGTGGCAATGAACCTCGAGAAATCCGGGAGAATGAATTTAAGTGTCTTGGATCCCGTTGTGAAATTAATCAGAAAAGAATAGTGGAAGATATGAAGGTAAATGGTAAGTACGGTACCACATACTTACGAGTACCATTTCCCTTCTTATCAATCAGAATTGTTCAATATTTACTGTACAATAAGAGTGTATATTCGCAGAAAGAGAAAAAGGCTTTTTACATTGTACCTTATATACCTACTAATCGGTGGCGAATTTTAACACCGAGATCTACAAAATTGCACAGCACCATCTATCGAGGCGTTGTGTACTATACTTATATACAAGAAACAGTGTACCTAACAGTTTTTCCCTTTATAAGACGTTCAGTGCGACCTAGGTTAAACAATAAGAATAATATAATGTATGTACATACATGTCAGCGAAGGGCGGCGACGCGCATGGGCCGGCACTAAGACAACGCGGCCGTCGAACGGGGCCTCGTTCTCCCCCAGCTACTTGCGCCGCGCCCAGGGTTGAACGCACAACGTGCCAGAAACCACGTTGAGCGGCACCTACGCCGTCAATACGCTCGATACGTACCCAGCCTGTAACAACATACTTTTCATTACTCATACTCTGAAAGTAGGTCATTACAATGTCATGTCTGATTAGCTGTTTGAAAGTTATCCATTGCCGGCCTAGGGAGAATCGCTTTCAACTGACAGCTGCCAAAAAAAATAAAAAAAAACTATTTAGTTCTATTTTGACATTTCTATTGAATCATGTTCATACTTTTTATACAGCCACTAAATTACAGAGCGATTTAAAATTAAAATAACATAAAGTGAAGTATTAAGAATATAAATAATGACTTTAAAATAATTTAGATTTAACTATTTCTCTAAAATGTAACAGATTTTGACAAAATATTTGCCATTTTTTAAAATATAATGAACATGAAAATCGTGGCTGTATAGCTGGACGACCACAGCACAAAATTAGAAAAATAAAACAAAATATGCGGCAAAGTGACAATCCGATCTACACTCGTATTTTCTTTAGCTATTAATTTATGTTGTTAATTTTACTTTCCTCATATTCGTAATGAAAAGCACAGTGTTTACCTCGGGTAAATTACTTATTTAGTCCCTCGAACTATTAGCACCCTCACTACGTTACGGGCGCCAAACCCCGTCTCGGGACGTAAATAAGTAACTTTCACGCCTTGCATAACAATGTACTATTTCATTACTCATACTCTGAAAGTAGCTCATGGCATGAGCGTGTTGAAAGTTATGCATTGCAGCCCTAGGGAGAATCGCTTTCAACTGACAACTGCTAAATTTAAGAAAAAAAATCTAGTTCTATTTTGACATTTCTATTGAGCCATGTTCTAACTTTTTATACAGCCACCACAGCCACTAAATTACAGCGCGAATTAAAATAACATAAAAACAACCACTAAAAAGGGTAAAATAACATACCAAAAAACTTTTTTTTCGGAAGTCGGTGGCTTTGCTTTTTTATTTCATTGATTTTTTTGCCACCGACTTCCGAAAAAAAAGTTTTTTGGTAGGTTATTTTACCCTTTTTAGTGGTTGTTTTTTTTAGAAGTCGGTTACATTTTTTTAAAAAAACTTTTTTATTTTACCCTTTTTAGTTTAAATATTCAACCGAAATTCTTGTCAAAAACATAATTTTCTTACTCATGCACTAGAATTTTATTATCCTTAGCACCGGTTATAACATCGCCCATGTACACATACACCAAATGGCAGGTATACTGCATCGAACAATAACCCATATGGGTCATTAGTATAAATGAATTAAGTCCAAATACAAGATAGCTGCTGTAAACCGTTGAGGAGTTCCCTGAACTGTTCTTGGTCTTCATCATCAGAACCCTAATGACAGTTACAACCCATCTAGGTGTAAAGTTCTCATCAATAAAAATGAATTAAGTCCAAACACAAGGTAGCTACTATAAACCGTTGAGGAATTCCCTGAACTGTCCTTCGTCTTCGTCATCAGACCCCTAATAACAGTTAAAACTCATCTAGGTGTAAAGTTCTTATCAATACAAATTAATCAAGCTCAAACACAAGGTAGCTGCTGTGAATCGTTGAGGAGTTCCCTCGACTGTCTCTCGGCTCCATCATCAGATATACTCCAGACCTTTATTAAATTGTAGTGCTTTGAAATACTTAATGAAAAAAAATAATTTACTAAATACTACTGTTAAGGAGTTGTTGAACCTTCCATCATCAGCTCAGCTACATGAGATGATGATTACTATACGCAAGTACTTAAATTACTTCATAATATTTGCGAAAAACGATGTGTGGGCCTATACAATTTGAGGGTTGCCCTCGATTTCTCCAGGATCCAATCATCAAATATTGAAATGGTGACAATGGGACCACACGGGAAGCACCAGCTTTCGAACAAAAAAAGAATCATGAAAATCGGTTCACCCAGTCGCAAGATATGAGATAACAAACATAAAAAAAAAAAAAATACAGTCGAATTGATAACCTCCTCCTTTTTGAAGTCGGTTAAAAATTAAGTAATATAAACCGGATAAGACTTTAAAACAATTTAGTTTCAACTATTTCTCTAAAATAACATAGCTTTCGGCAAAATCTTTGCCACTTTTTTTAATGACTGGCTGTGTAGCTGAACGACCACAGGACATAAAAAAAACAAGCGGTATGGCGACAATCCCATCAAGACTCATTTTTTCTTGAACTAATGAAAATATATAGACATAGAGCAGTGGTGGCCCAGTGGTATCGGCCTCGACTTACGAGTAGTAGGTCGTGGGTTCGAACCCCGTCAGGCGCATTACTTTGTGTAATTTATTTCAACACCACTGCTCTCAAAACGGTGAAGGAAAACATCGTGAGGAAACCGGTATGTCCTAGAACCAAAAAATTCGAAGACATGTGACATCTACCAATCCGCACTGGGCCCGCGTGGTAGATCACGGCCCACTCCCTCTCACAGAGAGGAGGCCTGTGTCTCAGCAGTGGTAACATTTATAGGCTGATGATGATGATGAATAAAAATATGTATTACTTAGTACTGCTTGAGTGGAACTCACGACTCGCGCCTGAGGGTCTAATTTCTAAGCACGTAAACCGTGGTGTCGGCCTTAGAGCCCGAACTAAGAATGAATGATATAACGAGTTGAAATCAATATAATAATATGAGTTTACCTGCGAAAGCTGTCGAAGCATCAGGTTGGCAATTGGCACAGTAGCACCGCACTTGTCCCCAGGACACAGCCTGCCGGAGCTCTGGGTATGGTAGGACCAAGTAGTTCCAGTACTTCAGCACAAGGTGCAGATGTTCGCAGCCCTCGCCAGACGCCTCCCACTCAGACTCCAGACTTTGACCACCACCCTCCTGGTCTAAGCACAGAATGCGGTTTAAGTAATGCAAGTATTCAACCGACAGTGACTCAGACCAAAAATCGTCACGACGCGTAGATTCGTCGATTGATGATGACTGTTCTTCTGTCAAATCGGGCAGGTTTCCAGCGTCCATAGTGAGAGCGTCCATTATTTCGTTGTCCAGATTGTCGACGTCGTTTGCCTCCGGGTAGCGGTCATTGTGGCGGATGTTGGTGTCGCAGAACTGCTCGTGCACGTCACCGGCTTCGTCGCCGACCCGTGAGCCCACGCTGTAGGTGTGCCGCAGCGCGTTCACCGGCTCCGGCTCCTCTGACAGGTGGCTGAAGTTGTGCGTAGAGTGGCTCTTCTGGATGCAACGGTTCACAACCTCGTTATTATCAGTCGCTGGACTGTTGTCTGGCTGACTGGCGGGCAGATTAAGACTCTGAGCCATTGGAGCCTCAGCTGGAATGTCTACACTTTTTCCCTTACCCTTAACTTTACATTTTTTCAGCTTTTTCTTAACAGGATTTGAAACCTGACCTCCAAGCGGTTGCATCACTGGCATTGGAATGGGTGTCGGAGTACGGAATGGAAGAGGGGTCGGCACACAGTAGGGCATGAAGCTCAGCCCAGGGCTGGGGCCGGCGGGCATGGGAAGTGGTTCCCACTGGGTGTGCATGAGGTTATCTTGACTGTATGCTTTCTTTTTCTTCTTTATCATCGATTCTGGATCAACGGATTCATCTTCATCTTCCTCTTCGTCAGATAGGTCGTCAAGCGCCTCGTCACAGTTCTCAGTGATCACCGGCAGATCTAATGATGCCCCACTGGCAATGACGTAAGGGTGAAGCAACACCGATATCTGAAAATTATAAAATTACTCGAATAAGTGAACATAAACTCATCATATCATCCAAAACATAAACTTAGAACAGAATTTAAAATAATAAGTGTTTCTATTCAAAATCATCACAATAACATTGAGTTGGTACAAGCTGTACATACCTGACAAACCCTGCCGTAAAGATCGATAGTGGGGAAGACGTGGCTGAACCGTCGAGGCACGGTGGCGATGCAGCCAATCAGCTTGCCGTTGACTTGGAGTATCAGCTCGCTGGTGAAGCGGAAGTGGATCGTCAGGACCGACTGTTCTTTCAGGTCGTCCAGAGCCATACCCATCATGGAGTGAAACTGTAAATAACTTATTTAATTAATTTTTCAAGTAGTTTTCCAGATTAAAGAAATTGTGATTATGCTTAGTGCCTTTCATAGGGGTACACTACGATAATACGAAAAACTTTATTCCGAAATTCATAAATACGAATTTCAAAATACCGATTTTCATAATTCCGAATGGTTCAAAATTCCTAATATAACAACTCCGATTGATCATTATTCCTATTTTCATAATTCCGAAATTTCAATATTCCTAACATTTATAGTTACTATTTTCAAAATACCGAGTTTCAATAGACCGAATATCAAAAATTCCGAATTAATAATTTTCCGAAACATCAAAAACACGAATTCCGATGGTTAAAATTCCGATTATTAAAATTCCGAATAATTAGAATTCCGAAAATTTAATCGCTTATCAGAGAAAAGTATGCTTTTAAAACGCCTTGTCAAAATGCCTCTTAACTTTTCAATGATAATAATTTCTTTTATAATTTTTTTTTGAATATTTAAAATAATTTATTTTTGAGTTACGTATTTTCATTCATAATATTACAAAAAATCCCTGTGAGAAGAACGAAAGCTGTCAGAGTCGGGGTGCCCCAAGACACAATTTGCTCGCTATCGCATCCTGAATTCCTGAGTTATATTACCACTAAGGTGGTTCAACGGAGCCCCGCTTTGCGGGGCTCCTATTTCCGTTAGCTTAACCTAACTCGAACCTAACCTGTCCGAGTCGGGGTGTCCCCAATCCCGAGCTCGTTTCGCTCGCTCTTACATCCTTCATCAATTTGTTGATTACCACCAAGGTAGATCGACGGAGCCCCGCTTCGAGGCGCTCCTATTTCTGTGAGCAAGGTTTAAAGTAACCTAACCTGTCCGAGTCGGGGTGTCCCCAATCCCGAGCTCGTTTCGCTCGCTCTTACATCCTTGATCAATTTGTTGATTACCACCAAGGTAGATCGACGGAGCCCCGCTTTGCGGGGCTCCTATTTCTGTGAGCAAGGTTTAAAGTAACCTAACCTGTCCGAGTCGGGGTGGCCCCAGTCCCGAGCTCGCTTCGCTCGCTCTTGCATCCTCGGTCAATTTGTTGACTACCACCTACCAAGGTAGATCGACGGAGCCCCGCTTCGCGGGGCTCCTATTTCTGTGAGCAAGGTTCAAAGTAACCTAACACGAAGGGGATGGCGGGGTCTTTCAGACCCCGCCATCCCCTTCGAACCTAACCTGTCCGAGTCGGGGTGCCCCAAGTCCCGAGCTCGCTTCGCTCGCTCATGGATCCTAAGTTCTCCTAATAACAATAACAATCCTGAAGGTACAACAGTCAAAGTCCAGAGGATACGCCTCACCACTCCGCGCCTACACAGGCTTAAATAACTCTCTAAGAGTACGGTAGACAAAACTACGTGGAGCCGGTTTTGCAGCAATTCGTTTCTGGCACTGACTTTGTAGAATGAGAAACGAAATTCCGATTTTCAATATTCCGAATAAATCAGATTATTCGGAATATTGAAAATCGGAATTTCGTTTTTCGGAATGAGAACTCATCGAGCATAACATTTTTCGAATATGTGAAAATCGGAAAACTAGGAAATCGGATATACGACTTTCGGTTAAATAAATTTCGTGATTCTTAATAATAGATATTGTAATTTTTAGGTATTATGATATTCGGAGTTTTGAAAATCGGAATATCGAAATTCGGAATAAAATATTTCGGAGTATTTGGGTGTTCCCCTTTCATAGGGATGAGGCCTCTGTGATATTTAGGGCTTTATTATTATATTGTATTAGTAGCATAATATGTATTCAATTTTAAAACATTCATGTACACTCACAGCCGCTCATAAAATATGACTACAAAATTATTGCTTTAGTTTGGACTATATTCAGAAGATCCCAGATAAAATCTGGTTATGACTCCGCTGAACCGGGTAATATGACCCAAAAGGGAGAAGACTTAGAGTCAGCATTAGATAGAACAAGGCTGCCAATGATAATGATGGTGACGTACCTTTTTTTTTTAATTTACAGATTTTATATCAAGTTAAAATCATCAAATGAGTCCTCCCTCGAGGAGAGACGGGGGGGACTGACAGACTTGTACTGACTAAAATCCACGGTGATCCTTCAATAGCCGTAAAATGATGCAGGGTCACGATAATCAGATAAGACAGTCCCGCAACGTAAGACAGTCCCGCGACTTTATATACTAACTCACCGATGGTAAGCGAATTCGTCGACGGTGAACCACGCTTGCCAAAAATTAACCTATTCACTCTTGACTTAGAGCTCAATGTTGTAGCAACACATGAACAAATAATACTTACAAACGTTCCATTGTCATTTAGCAGGTCGCTGGATATGACCCAGCATGGCGGCTCAAGGTGCACGCCGTTAGATGGGGTCTCTTGTGGCAGCACCCCCACCGCGCCTATTGTCACGCTGCCCAACCAATCATCGCACGTCTTATCAACACGGAACTGCAACAAATAACCGTTTATGTGTACATCTGTATGTTGGGATGAGATGAAGATAACATAACATTAGGCCTGTTTTGTGTCTGTAATCTATCAGAGGTGTACCTATATTTCGCCTTTGTGTATTTAGTTGTTCGTATTTATTCCCCATACAGTGAGCGAGGTTGATAGACTCTCCTCATAGCTAAATAACATATCCAGACTTTGGTCAGCGAAAGTAGCAGCTAAATGTGGAAAACAGATTGCTGTGTGAAGTAGGATATAATAAAAAAAAAGTTGTTCGTATTTAGTAATGTTTAAGTCACATGTAAGCTTGCCTTTTCACAGCGGAGCGAGGCTGCGGAGTAGAGAAAAGTAGAAATATTAAAAAATATTTGCATTAAATCTCCGCTCCTCAGTGGTGCAATCTTATTGTTTAATATTTCTCAGTTTCACCGCTCCGCAGCCACACTCAGCTTCTATGGACAGGCAACCTAATAGGGGGCGAGCCTATGGGAGTTTTCACGCAAAACTCGTTTCAGATGGCGCTACCAGCGCATGATGTCATTTACTGTATGATTAAGGGAGCTTACCCATGGCGCGATGCGATTGCAATTCGACAGATTCCAACTACAAGTGAAAATCAAGCTTACCACTACGATATATGACATAAAATTCGCGGTTGTATACGGGTAGATGAAAAACAAAACACGATCGCCACGACGACGTCAAGCCAATCGAATTTCATCATTATTTCTTAGTAGCAAGGTTGATTTTCACTTGTAGTTGGAATCGGTCGAATCGCGGCGCATCGTGCCATGGGTAAACTCCCTAACTTGATATACAGTACACCACAGATAATACAACTAGGGGAGGTAAGCCCAAAACTCATGGCTCCTCATAGGGAGAGGCGACGCGTCCTGCACGCACACATTCTCATTAGTAATAACGACGCGTAAATTAACATGCATACCCGTTTTATGCGGACTACCCGTCTTGGGCTTACCTCCCCTACATACATTTGAAGCTATTACACTTGAACGTTGTTTACGTTATGCGCTTGTAGCGCCACTGACGGCTAAAACTCGCAGTGGAACCCCCTATTGCCAATCGACAATCAACCGAGCACACATCCAGACTTCGTGTCTGCTTTCTTAATGGAAAAACCTAGTAACACTTTGAATAGCAAGGTTGGCTCATCAGCCAAAATAAGTTGATCGCTTTCTGCTTCCCTGGGAAGAACAATTAATATGATATCATATTACCAGATGTCACAAAAAAAATCCTACATCGCGCAAGCAGTTTTCCTTGAGGCAAGCAGAAATACGATAGCTCAAGAATAACCGGCATTCACTTATTATGTACATAGTTACATACACACATAAGAAATAAAGAAAGAAATTATGTTTATTATAGAACGTTGGAGAACAATGGAGAGAGCAATGCTCGGAGTCTCTCTGGCGGATAGAATTCGGAACGAAGTCATTCGCCAGAGAACCAAAGTAATCGACATTGCGCGTAGAATAAGCACGTTGAAGTGGAAGTGGGCCGGCCACGTCTGTGGACGGACCGATGGTAGATGGAGCAGACAGGTGCTAGAGTGGAGACCGCGAATAGGCAAACGTAGTGTAGGACGCCCTGCGGCAAGATGGGTCGATGATTTGAAGAATGTGGCTGGCAGCGGATGGATGCGGGCTGCCCAGGACCGGGAGAGTTGGCGCTCTTTGGGGGAGGCTTACGTTCAGCAGTGGACGGCAATAGGCTGATAATATAATATATAGAACGTTCTAGAGACGGACGTGTGTCGACAACTCAAAAACTGAAAGACATGTTAATAGTTATTTACATCTCTCATATTCGGTAAGTAGGTCCTTATTACCCCCAAATGGGGCTTGTAGGTAACCAATTAGCGCTCTAGGGTAATAATGTATCTAGAATAGCCCTAGGGCGGTAAGTAATTAAAAAAAAACTCTTCACTCTTTTAAAAAGTTCGCGTACATGTAACCATCATACTGGCAATAGACATCATGCATTCAGCCCAATGACAAAAGAGGTCGCTTCGCTATTCAGCCTTGTCTTCGTATGAGTATAATAGTCATCAATTTTAAATATCGAACGGCGAAGTTCAAATTCGTTCTTGAAAAAAAAATTTAAAAAATGAAAAAAGGCGGGAATAGAAAACTTTTACTTTACATATTGTTTGTTTTTGGGATTTTTTTTATAGTACGTGCTAATTAGGAAAAAAACATGAGTTCTGCAAGTGATGAAGATATAAGCTGCACTCCCGATTCAATGAGAATTGTTCTCATTTTACTATTAATTTTAACTAATAAAATGTTTTATTCTTGTAATGCCGGTTTTTAGGGTTCCGTACGTCCGAATACAAAAACGGAACCCTTATAGGATCACTCGTGTGTCCGTCTGTCTGTCGCTTACAGTCAATTATCTCCGAATCTACTAGACCGATTGGGTTGAAATTTGGTACACATATCAATTCCTGTGACCCAAGCACAGAGGTGTGACGTGAATAGATGAAATCTGTATGTGAGAGGTAATTTTTGGGAGGGAAGGGGAAAATGAAAAAAAAAGTTTTGAAAACTGCATCGTGTGACATATCAAATGAAATGTGTTGTTGAGGCAATCTTAAATGTATTTTTTTTGTAATTTTAAAATAAATGGTTTCCAAGTTATTAAAAAAAAATAGACGAAGCTTGACCATTCCCCCCCCCCTTATCTCCGAATTTACTGAACTTAAAATTTTGAAAAAAATACATGAATTAGTTTTCTACTTATAGATTATAGGATAACCTATAAGAAGTCCATATCTGTATATGGGAGGTAATTTTTGGGGGGGGAAGGGGAAAATTTAAAAAATATATTTGAAAAGTGCATCGTGTGACATATCAAATGAAAGGTATTGTTGAGACAAACTTAAAAGTATTTTTTTTGTAATTTTAAAATAAATGGTTTCCAAGTTATTCAAAAAAAATAGACGAAGCTTGACCATTCCCCCCCCCTTATCTCCGATAATACTGAACCTAAAATTTTGAAAAAAATACAGGAATTAGTTTTCTACTTATAGATTATAGGATAACCTATAAGAAGTCCATATCTGTATATGGGAGGTAATTTTTGGGGGGGAAGGGGAAAATTAAAAAAAAAATAATTGAAAACTGCATCGTGTTACATATCAAATGAAAGGTCTTGTTGAGACAATCTTAAACATATTTTTTTTGTAATTTTAAAATAAATAGTTTCCAAGTTATTCAAGAAAATAGACGAAATTTGACCATTCCCCCCCTTATCTCCGAAACTACAGAACCTAATTTTTTTTAAAAATACAGAATTTAGTTTTCTACTTATAGATTATAGGAAAACCTATAAGAAGTCCATGATATTAAAATAACATGGTAAATCACTCAATATTGTGCGTACTAATTTGGGTCAGATTTAAAAAAAAACGTGATGGGTAACATCGTACGGAACCCTCTTCACGCGAGTCCAACTCGCACTTGGCCGGTTTTTTCTACTTACCTCACAATCGAGATGTAAAGCAGAGTAGTTAGCTCGGGTGTAAGCATCAATTGCACCCTCGAACAATAGGCGCCCTCGCTGCGCTCGTGCGCCTAATTATCTCGGGCTGCAATTGATGCCTTACAGCCCTTGGCTACTAATCTACTATTATGATACTAGTGCGGTAAGTTGGTTTTTACAAACTAGTAGACGAATGTAAGCCCGAGATGAAGTCGAGGGCTTACCATAGTCACGAGTTTGTAAATACCAATTTCCGCACGTGTGTCATACAATGTTTTTCAACACATTTGCGAGAAAACAGTACAATATGTAATTAAACAAACTTTATTTTGAAGTTTCTAATATGAAAATGGCGCGAATTTGCAAATGGCGCCACATGCACGTGGTGAAAAATGGAACTACATCTTTCGTCTCATTTACTCTTTAGTATTAAAATGAGACAACGTATTGAGCAAAAGCGCTTCCAAGGAGGTTCGATCAGTCGGGTTGTTTATTCTCATAATGTGAAACTCTTTGGAGGAGTTCTTAATTTTTTTATGGAAATTAAAAAAAAAACCGTAAGGAAAACGCACGGTGCTATACAACGGGGCGTGCCGTAAAATAGGTACTTAGGTGAGAGTACCTATTTTACCGCACGTTCCGTTGTATGGTGCGTAATTTTTAACTTTCGAACAATGTAAGTATACAGGTTTCGTAAACGCATTTTTCGAGCAAATGTGTTGAAAAATTCTATTAGGAGTGATTGCCGCAGGATCAGATAAACAAACTTTTATATTCAATGAAAAATCGTTGCTGACATGTTTTAAACAACAGAGGCCTGCGGTGTATTAAACACCTCGTTTAGAATTGATAAATAACTAACTGGTCGCGCCAACAATAATTCGGTTCTTAAAAAGTGTCAGAACCAACCTTCGATACTAGCGGACGTGTTAATTGCAGTGAATCGGCAGTTACCAAAAAATCGAGGCGGAAAAAAGAGGGAGAGAAGGGACATGCAGCACTCACCTGGGGCAGGCCAGCGGAATCCAATCTCCTTCGACTATCACACAGCAGATTAACACTACGCGGGTCGCGCGACCAATAATTGAATATAGTTCTTATTACACTGGGTAATCAAACACAAGGATGCGTTTGGCGGAGCGGGAATGTATTTAATATTGCAGAGAAAAGGCTCGTGATGATCCTCGACTCTTCGCGGATGATCAGGCGAAAAAAGGTGTCGCCATGCGGTGCGGTTCAAGAGGTCCGTTACACACTTCCGATCATGTGCAATTTTTTCGTTGAACTGACAGCTGTCAATCCGCGATCTCTCGTTCTCACGTTCACTTCTTGAACGATGCTAAAAGCGCTGCATGTAGGTTGGGAAAAGGAGCGGGAAATACAAACTGCCTCATATTATAAGAGTGAATCTATCTAATCAGTGTTGGCGTTACCACTAACAAAAAAGTCGTTATTTAACAATTTAAAGAAGGATTATGTTGGTTTGGTTACAAATCTTATGGATTTGTAACCAAACTAAAACTTAAAATCATAGTTACTATTTTTAAAAGAAATATAAACATATCACAAAAGTAAAAATTGTTTGAAAGTTAAAAACCGTACGTGCGTGTTACTTAAACTGTATCTGTACTGTATGGGCATTTATAAAGTTTACCACACAACATTGCTAACTACACACATCAACACGGTCTAGGGATATTTCATACTCAATTAAATAATTCGAAAAGTACTGGCCGCATTGGAATCTTTTATACGCCGATTTGTTTGTAATTTATCTCAGACTAATTCCAAATTCAAATTTTTGAAAATTCTATTTTTTCGGTGGCATAAAAATGTCTTGATGTATATATAGGAGAGGGAATTTTCATTTGTGCGAAATTTAGAAAACAATACGAATTACGTTTAGTTACAGCTTGGCAAAAATGTCCTGAAACGGTACTAAAAAATTTCATCGTTGGCAACTTCACCCACTGTCACGTCTAGTCAGTACATGTAATGTCATTTCATGTTATCGCTGGCTTATTTTTGTGTATTTTTTATTATTGTGTTGAATTTGGTGACTCAAAAGGCTCAAAATGAACAGAAAAACCATTCGCAGCTCCGCTAGAGCAATAATTTATAAGTTGTACACCAGATGTTTGGCGGAATTTGAAGCCGGACAAATTTTATCGCATATCAACGATGTTTATGAAAGAACTGCTGAAATGACAGGTAATATGTTATTTTATTTAAGTAATTTGATATATTATGTTTGTCCAAACTTGCAATAGATAGTATAAACCATTATTATAACTGTTATTTACATTGAAAAACATTGATGAATTAGAGGTTATGTTTATTTGCAAAAGATGGACGCTCATATAATTTTGATACTTTTTGTGTTACTTCTAGAATAAAAATAACTAAGTTTTTTTTTCTCTAGGTAAATCCGTAAGTACCATACGGTGAATTGCTAAGGAAGGGCAAACAAACAAGGGCGTTTTCTCCACTCCAGGGAAACATAAAACAGGGCGACCCAAAAAACAGTTGGATGATTTTGACTTGTGCGCGATCAGTCAAAAAGTTCAATTCTGTTACACTGTCAAAAAGATTGTAAGTCGAATTTCATTTAATATGATATATACCTACAAAGATACAATTGATTTTCTAGTCGAATTTTTAACCATTTAATATGACAAAAGGTTAGTTGTTGCTTCAGCAACAACTAACCTTTTGTCTTTAGACACATTTACTTTGTTATTAATAAAAACCACTTAAAAGAATCATTGACTTTTATTTTCCTCATAATGAAAATCAATATACACACGTACTTACTTGTGCATTAACATACAAAAGCGAACGTGTGTAACGAGTAGAGAAATTTGTTTATTTGGTTTATTTTAATTTAAGTAATGTAAAACCCGTCAAAGACATCATCATCTACCTAGCCTTTTCCCAACACATTTTGGGGTCGGTCCAATCTAACCGGATGCAGCGTAAACATTAGTATGTTACATGGAGCGACTGACTATCTGATCTCCACAACCAAGCAATTGAGTAATACAATGCCACTTGGAAAGTCACGTTTTCAGATTTTTGAGTTTTTAACGCACAGTAAAAATCTACAAATAACATACAGGACAATCTTCAATCATGGCTTAACCTTGAAGATTGTCATGAGCGGTTGTTTTATAGCCCCGAGCTCCTATAAAACCCGTCAAAACACATTTAATAAAAAAGTATTTGAAAAAAAAACCCAAAGTATCAAGATCGTTATTGCCGCACTATATAGGGTTACAATATGTACGATAGAGGCGCCACCATTATTTTCACGACTTTTTTGCCAAGCTGTACAGTTTTTTTTTTCATTTTTAAACGAAAGATAAAGTTCAAATTGAGGTATTGTAGCCATGCAACGCCGACATTTGACGAGGGCGGATATGTTACGAGCTGTGGGAATGCTGGAAGCTGGATCTGTTCAGCGTAATTTTGCTGAGGCCATAGGATCCCATCAAAATGTAATTTCAAGATTGTGGACACCTTATCGTGCCACAGGTGAAATAGCGGAGAGGCACCGGGGGCCAAGTCGCATCACTACCCCCAGACAAGACCGATTTTTGCAAATTACTGCGCGAGCACAACCAAATGCAACGGCGACTCAATTGGTCCAAAGGCTGCGAGTGGAACACCAAGTGCTTGTGAGTGACCAAACTGTAAGAAGGCGACTGCATGAAAGCAATCTACGCTCTCGTAGACCACTCCGGGTCCCACCTTTACGGAGAGGCAATCGTGGACGACGATTAGAATGGGTTCGGAAGCACGTTGACTGGGGCCGTGAGCAATGGTCCAATGTGCTGTTCACGGATGAATCCAGGTTCGTCTTCCATCCAGATTCACGAAGGACGCGTGTTTGGCGAGTTCCTGGACGATGGAGCCGTCTCCAGATCCCTCAGGAAGTTCACCCATACCAAGGAGGAACAATTATGGTTTGGGCAGGAATTCGTCTTGGAGGACGGACGGATCTCGTTTGGGTGCGGGGCAATATGACGGCAGAACGATACGTCCAACAGGTGCTGGGGCCCGTAATCTTGCCCCACAGAACACAAATGGGGCAAGATTTCCTGCTCATGCACGACAATGCCCGGGCACACACGGCGAGAACGGTAGCAGCTTGGTTACATACACATAATGTTAGGGCCTTAGACTGGCCTGCTCAATCGCCAGATCTAAATCCCATTGAGCATGCGTGGGATATGCTGCAAAGAAGAGCTCTGAAGGAAGTTCCTGAAAATCTGGCTACAGAAGATCAACTTTTTGCGCACCTCAGAAGGACATGGGACAATATTCCGCAGCAAGACATTGACAACCTTGTTCTGAGCATGCCGAATCGTTGCCCATGTGTTATGAACATCATGGGCGCTTTCTCAGACTACTAACTTCAAGTTTATAAACACAAATTAAATGATTTTTCTATTTTTTTTCAGTTTTTACTCACAAATTAAAAGTTCATTCATATACGGTTTCCGTCTATGCTTCATTTTTTTCCATAAAATCCTGAAATTTTAATCTATACCTTAACCATTATTAAAAAATGGTAGAATATTAAATAACGTATCTTTTAAATATACACCGTGTTCTTCACGTTATCCATAAACTTTAGCAAATACTTCTATGGCTTTTACAAATCAAATCCAACAAAGGAAGTAGTACTTAAAAAGGCTTCGTTACAAAGATATTTGTAATTGCATTTAATGAAATTTAATTGAGCTATGCAGTGAGAAAGTATCTTAATTTGGCCTATGTTGCCGCTTAGTGCAATTAAAATGATAAATCTATCAAATACTATTTGCATTTCATTTGCACGTACGAGAGGAACCCGAGAGTTAACGAAGAAATACGATCATTAGCGATAACGAATCTTTCAAAGAGATTAAACTGGTCGCTATGGATACCTAAGTTGTTATTTGTCATTGTTTGTCATGCATGATTTTAACTGTCAGGATTATTGTTTATTGTAATTTGCTTTTGGGTTTCCGACTAATTTAATCAATCATTTTGATTACAACTTTCACTATGCCGCACGAATATTCTGCTCAACACCAAGCTGATATTCACTTCGTCTACGGTTTCTGTGACGGAAATGCTACAGCAGCTGTGCGAGAGTACCAACGGCGATTCCCTGGTCGGCGCGTTCCTGATATACGAACATTTATTAACATACACAGGAGATTTTGTGAGATCGGAATTAGACCACGCCGCCCTGAACGAGCAATCAATTTGAGCGTCGCTCAAGAAAACAGAATAATGAACCTTATTATTCATGATCCTACACTCTCAACGAGACGCGTTGGGAGAATCGTGGGTGTATCTCATAAGCTAGTGTGGAAACTGTGGAAAAGATATGGTTTGCATGCCTACCACTACAGAAAATCCCAAGGCATAATACCACCTGATCACTTCTCAAGAATTGTTTTTTGCCAGAGAATGAATCAAGAACTGATAAATAATCCAATACTGCTTCAAAAAATTCTTTGGATGGATGAAGCCCAGTTTACAAGAGCGGGAGTATTCAATTCCAAAAATCAAGTGCAGTGGCATGAGAGCAACCCGAATTTACATTGGCAGGCGTCACATCAAACTGAATTCTCTGTAAACATGTGGGCTGGTGTTTTTAACAATCAGCTGATCGGCCCTATTGAGATTCTCCACCGCCTAAATGCTGACAATTACTTAGAGTTCCTAAGAAACGTCACTAGCTTCAAATTTTTCGAACAAGTGGATCTTCAAACTCTGCGAACCATGTGGCTCCAACATGATGGGGCCCCTGCACATTATGGCACACAAGTGCGTGAATATTTAAATGCAACGTTTCCTGGCCGTTGGATTGGACGAGGTAGCACAAATATCGCATGGCCAGCTAGGTCCCCAGATCTGACTCCTTTAGATTTTTATGTCTGGGGAACCTTAAAGGAGAAGGTGTACTCCGTACAAATTCAGAACCGTGAACAGCTCTTAGATAGAATATCTCAGGCTGCTGAACAAATAAGACAAATGTCTGTAAATTTAAATGGCCAAATTAGGACTCGTTTGAATATTTGTGTCGAAAAAGAAGGTGGTCATTTCGAAAACTTTTTACATTAAATTTATTTTTTGCTTTTTAGAGTTTATTTTTTATTAATAAAAATATTTTTGAATGACATTACGGCTGACGTAGTTGTCTAACCTACAGTGTTTGGATCTTTGGACACTCCATTGAGGTTGACAGGAGAGCGCTCATTTGTGAAATGTATTGAAAAATAAGATGGTGGCTTTAGTTCTGATGTTGCCCACGCAACAAGTGTGCTTATAAATTATAATTATTCTACTCAAATGCATAAAAAAAATATGCTGTGATAACAATTTATCTTAATTTGACCGAGACCTATCTTTTGAGAGTATTTTTACGAATGTACGTGAGCTCTAAGCGTGGTCCCCAGATTGCGTGTTGAGCTGCCCCTCTTTTAGTCAATAATTTTGAGATTGAATGTTCGTTACTTAAGCCGAAACGGCAGAATGGGAAGATAATTATGGTAGCCTACTCCCCTTCCCGTCGTTGGAGGTCCGGCGTTGCTTTAAGCCTAGACTAAAAATAAGGACTGCAGAAACGTTTTGCGAAGGCTGCATGTCGTGGGAAGAGGTTATCATGATTTGGTTATGGAATTTCGTCGGCCTAATTCGTTAACCTGCTAAGTCCATTTTTGGCAAAATTGACTTTTTGTTGCAGTTCGAAAATTCAGCCTAATATCTACCGTAGCATTTAAGAAATAACAGCGATATCAGCCTAAAAAGGTGACAAATGCTATACCCGAAAAACTGCTTTCTTATCACTAGCCAATCTCCACAACGCAAACCTGCTAAATCCTCTTGAGGCCTCAGTTTTGCACTGACAACGTTCCCAAACTCACGTACCGTTTGGGAAAATTGATTATTTTATTTTATTGTTGTAATAATTAATTGATTGTGATACAGAAGCAGTAGTAAAACAATATTTAATAGTTGTCATTAATAATAATAAAATACTTAGGAGTACAACATATACTACAAGACAGACAACACATTATAATAACGTATATTAAAACTATTACTGATAGTTTATGAAGAGTTTAGCATTTTTTTTATCGTGGTAAAATCATCAAATGAGTCCTCCCACCCAAGGCAGGGAAGGAGGGACTGTCAGACTTGTACTGACTAAAATCCACAGTGTCCTTCAATAGCCTTTACATTCCGGGGTCACGGTATTCGTAAGTCCCGCGACCCCGGCAAGCTTTGGTCCTCTAAGGGGGTCCAAAGCCGTCATTGTGCTGACACTCTTTGAGGCGCGCGTGGAACACAACTCACCGTCGTCCCGGACATGGTCCATGGTCGGACAGCGAGTCGTCTATTACTCGGCGCCCGGATGCCCGCACCTACGGTGGCCGGAAATCGTCTTGCGACGTCCGACGCCGTGGGCGTCTACCACTGCGGCTAGGCTGTGAGGTGGACGCTGTACTCTCTTACGCGTCCCGCCTCCTCCTTCGCAAGCATGACTGCTTCGCAGAAGGAGCTGACTGCTTCCCATTCCGTCTCGCCCCGCAGCATTGCCTCGACCAATGCCGGGCGCGAGATGTTGCCGCCTATCGCCGTCGTGAGGACGCGGCGCGGCGGTGTTGTGCCCAAGCGGGGCAGTCCTGCACCGTATGCTCCACCGTGTCCTCCGGGCGATCTCGCAGTGGTGACACCCAGGCCTTTCTTCCTTCCCTATCCGACACAGGTACCTGCCGAAACTTCCGTGTCCGATGAGGACCTGCGTCAGGCAGTAGGTCAGGACGCCGTGACGCCTATCCAGCCTCCTCAAGGAGGGGTCTTACCGCTGCGATTGCAGCGTGCCCGGACCTTGGTTGCAACAGTCGCTCCCTCCATACTGCCCTGAGATCGCGCCGGAGCTCTTCCCTCCGCGCTTCGAGAAGTCGAAGCAGCGGGGGTTCGCCCTAGCGATGCGCCTCCAAGCGCCACTCATAGACGCGCTGGAGAGCCGTCTCGCCTACAGATCCCAGGGCAGTAATCCGGCAAGGAGGTTGGCCGATTCGCCGGTGATCGTGCGGTATCCTCGGATCATCCGTACAGCCATAAACCTCTGGCAGGAGGCGTTTGGCCCGCTGAGACTGGGCAGGAGTCGCCTGAGGGCGGCTGCTGCCCGGTTCAGCTTTGGGGCCAAATACAGGAAGTGCTCCCTGAAGTTCCACTGGTTGTCGAGGACGAGTCCCAAGTACTTCATCGTTCTCCCGAAGCCGATGCGAACCCCTCCCACCGATGAAGAGTTCAGCTTAGATATTTTAATCCTGTTTCCTATTAAAGAAGACTGATTGTTAAATTTTTAATAATTAATATTTTGATTACTGATTGAATTCGTTTAATTGCACAGTTAAAATAATTATCTATACACCATTAATACCATTAATTTACCATACTAAAAAGTTAAAAAAACTGCTAAGTCCTCAACCAAATTGAAACTTCACTTCGAAAAACTGCTTAATTATTGTTTTCCTTAATTTTGTAAAATGTGTTTAGGTTTTGTTAGATATTATGTTTTTAAAATATCAAGAAAAAATATATACGCCAACGGGATTTTCAAAATTTTGATTGCTAAACTAATAAAGATATTATTCAGTTTTTTCTTCGTCCTGTAAACTTTGCAAAAACGTATTTAGCAGGTTAACGAATTAGGCCGACGATTTTGTTTTTTTTTTAATCCTCAATTAAAAAGACAATTCGAAATACGTATCTACCTGCTTGGTAGCCTTATACGTTCTCTTTAGATAAGTATAATACATTGACAGTGCTATGAGGAACGAGATAAAAAATCAAAGAAACTTTTGTTTTGACAAGTTTCAGCCCGCCAAATGTTATGAATGAAAATACGACGTTGCCAATTCGGATAAAGAGGCATGCATATCGGGTTATTTACGTCTAGGTATTTAGTTTGTATGAAAATTAACAAAAAATAAAAAATAAGAATTTATTAATGTGTCCATATAAATAATTAACACATTGATAGTAATTCGCTTTTTTAAAAATATCCCTAGACCGTGTTGATGTGTGTATTTATAGGCTTTTGTGGCAAAATCATCAAATAGGTTTCCCCCCCCCCACCGGTAAAACTCCACCCTATTGCTTCAATTTCCCTTTACATTCCAGAGTCAAGGTGACCTCCATGGAAAGTTCTGCGACCCAATCAGTATAAGATAGCACCCTATTATATTTAAACCACTGACACTTCGCCAGCTCAATTATAGCCAAGAGCTTTAACCGACAAGTTTATATAAAGGCAGTTTCTGTTGCGTACTTTGTCTATGATCATCATCAGCTTATAATATTCCCACTGCTGGGACACAGGCCTTCTCTATGTGAGAGGGAGTGGGCCATAATCTACCACACGGGCCCAGTATAGGACATGCCGGTTTCCTCACTATGTTTTCCTTCACGGTTTGGAGAGCAGTGGTGATGAAATAAATTACACAACGTAATGCGCCTGGCTGGGTTCGAACCCACGACCTACAACTCGTACGTCGGGGCTGATATCACTGGGCCACCACTGCTCTCTATGATACATATTCGTAATTCTTATGATTGTTGATTCGCAAAACAGCTTAGAGTAAATGATGTCGCACTGCCACAAACCGAAGATCGCAATTCGCATTCTTCGCATATTATATGCACGGCCTTATATAAAAGTAAAAATGAAATTTTTCAGTATGTTGATTTTTCAGGAAAAAACTTAGCTAAAGCAAAGCGGGCGTTCTTTTACAGAGGAGTGTCCTCTAGAAGTGGGCAAATTACAGACTGGTTAAAATCACTATTGAAATTTTAAATACAGTATGAAAGTATTTTACAAGAAAAGTAAAATTCAATAGTGATTAAGTTTGAAAAAGCTCAGTCTTCTTTTTAAATCATTTCGCATTTAGGCAGCAGTTTGCAACGGATAACAGTAATTCGCATCGTCTTAACGTAAACATAAACGAATAAACATAATTTTATCATCATAGCTTTGAAACTTACCCTGAAGTTATGTCCACGACGCAGCGGCTGACTAATGACAGCTATACCGTCTTTATATCCCTTTAAACGTGCCGCCACCGTATCTAAAATAAAGGAAAGTGCAAGGTGATTACTATAACACGTCTTAGCTTTCTGTCTTTGGGCTGTCTGGATATCCAGGACGAAATATTCAATGCAATCAGGATAACGAAAAAAAAAATCAGGAATTAATTAACCTTAGTTTTATTTAACACAAGTGTTAGTTTTGTATCACGGGACTTAAAGATGCCAGCTTTACTCAAAACTCGAGTTTAAATATTAATAAGGATCTTAGGTGATGGTTTGTGCGGTATGTTGTATTTTGAACAAAATGTATTTGTAAATGTTATTGGAAAATAAATGAAAAAAAAAAAAAAAAAAAGGTCAACTTTATGGTTCAAGTACTAAAATACACACATCAAAAGTGTCTAGGGATCAAGCATTTTTATGCGGATTTCTTGAGATTGAGATGTGGCTTTGTAATAAATTTATGATTTTATAATTTTATATGGATCCTTTTTGGTGCATTTCATAATTTGAATCAGGAACTGTGAATCAAATTCGAGTAAAAGATGAAAATCAGCTGTCAATATTTTCCCTATAAAAACATACAACGCATTGAAGACATTATTAGTGCTACTGTTTCCCTACTACTGATTAAAACCAACGTTATTATGGAGCGGCGACGTCATTTAAGCAGGGAAGAAATGCTCAGAGCCGTGGGAATGATAGAAGCTGGTTCCCGGCAACGTACTGTGGCTTTAGCTCTGAATACAAGTCAGAGTGTTATCAGTCGACTTTGGACACGTTACCGAAGCACTGGTACCGTGGCTGAGCGCCATGGAGGACGGTATCGCTGCACCACACGGAGACAAGATCGATACATTCAAATCTTAACTCGAAGAGCTCCAACAATAACCGCCATGATGTTAGCCGTGAGGCTTCATCACTCTTCAGGGAACTTAATTAGCGACCAAACAGTCAGAAACCGCTTGCATGAAGTGAACCTTCATTCCCGAAGACCGCTACGGGTACCACCTATAGCAATGCACAATCGTAGGATTCGATATCAATGGGCTCTTGAACACAGAAATTGGGCAGAAGAACAATGGCGATTCGTGTGCTTTTCTGAGTGTCCGTTACCCAGGCCAGATGTTGTCAAAAATGGTCATTTGAATCTTATAGATAATTAGTTTTGCGGCTTCTGTAATTGTTGCGCACATTTTTAAATTTGTTGCGTTTATAGTTTTTTAATTATTTCACAAAAACATTTCCTGCTGGGGTAACGTTACCCCAGCCAGACCTTTTTCTTTCTAATGGGAATATTTAAATAAATACTAGCTATAAAATTAGTTGTCTAGATGAAGTAAATGTTGTGCCTTATTTTGTATTTATTCTTTCTTCGGTTGCAAAGTTATTCGAGATTTTGCTGGGGTAACGTTTTTGGTTTTGCTAGATCTTTGAAATGGTTAAGCGGATTCTTATCATATTTTGTACATGACTTCTTAGGAATCAGTTTAAATTTGTTCTGCAATAAAAAAACCAAAATAATGCATAGCTTAAAGGTTATTTCATTAAATAGAAAAACACTTCAATTGGTCCCAGCACTCTCAATAAGAAGTCTAAAGACTTACTTTAAACGTTATTTTAAAGCTTGTAACTGCCTTCAAATGTATATGAAGTTTCATTAGTATCCTGTAAGTATTTAACAAGTTATGATGATATTCAGTTCTTCACGAGCACGATCTTGATGCGCGCGGTGTTATTTGGCCACTGGATTGGATATATGAACTGAATGTTATGTCAATTATTAGTTTTTTAGTTCAGTTGTTTATCAGTAAAATTTCAGCGTAGTACATTGGATAATTAATGAGATAATACGATTAAAGTCATTAGGAAGTGAATGACCGTGGTAACCCGACCAAGTTTAGGTGGTTACGAAAAAGCGAAAACGCAGAACATTACACTATCTTTTGAAATGTTTAGAATAATACACCTTACAATTTCGGTACAGACGCGTACACTGTTAAATAATAATACAATAATATCTGTACTATGAAAACATTATTATTATCTTCCAGTTGCACAAACTTATCGAAAATCACCGATATAATTATGTCGTTCGGTGGGACGTGGGAGGGGTGGGGTGAAGGGGTGTAATACATTGTTTGCATGAATTATGTGATTATGGAGCATGTTTAGTGCGTTATGCACTAAACATGCTCCATAATCACATAATTCATCTTGCAGAGTGCGCGTGCACTTCGGCAGTTCCGTTTCCTGTTTTTGCAAATATTTATCGAGTGCGTGAGAGCTATTATATAATAATAAGTGTGGCGAATTACTGCTAATGTGGAGTGCTTCTATTGATGATCATAATTATGGTGCGGGCTGCTTGATGAATTCACGAACAAGGTAAGCTTGCATAATGTAACAACAGAAATAGTAGCAAAATTATTATTAATATGTACCTACATGTTGTTAGGTACTTATCTAAAACTGTATTTTTTCTATGGCTTAAATATTTGAATTTAGGAACTTACTTATTATTTTCTTTTTTTCGTACTTAGTTATTAACTGGACTGGAATTTTCAACAATGATAACGACATATTTATCCTTCGCTATAGTGCCTATAAAACAAAGTCGCTTCCCGTTTGTTTGTCCCTGTTTGCTTAGATCTTTAAAACTACGCAACGGATTCTGAAGCAGTTTTTTTTAATAGATAGATTGATTCAAGTGGAAGGTTTTTGTGTATACATTGTCAACATATGACTAGAAAATTGATTAATGAAATTCATGACTTAGCAACCGATTTTTATCGTTATCAATGTCGGGAGTCGGGACTACCGCAACAGGTAGGTAGCTACTTATTTCCACACACTCCTTGGACACGTAGACTTTAAGAAATCCATGATTACCTTGTTGCAATACTCGCGTTGATATAAACTCGCAAATAGATGACGATTCGAGTTTCAAATGTGTATCAATCATTACACATTCCAATATGTGTATATTTCAATAAAATATGTAACTATGTACTGTGTATACTGAAATTATAGATTTAAATAAAAAATAATAGAAAATTTCAAAAAAGCAAAATTACTATCTGTAATTTTAATCTGTGAGTGTTTTTAAGTATAAGTTCATTAATACTTTAAAAGTTCAATTTAAATTATTATTTTACCTGTCAATAAAAAATCTTTAATAATCATGTAGTTTTTTTTAAACTTGTGTACATGTCTGTACTAAATTTGAAACACTATCCTACATATTTTAGAAGGTACCATAATGTTCTGCGTTTTCGCTTTTTCGTAACCACCTAAACTTGGTCGGGTTACCACTGTTATTCACTTCCTAATGACTTTAATCGTATTATCTCATTAATTATCCAATGTACTACGTTGAAATTTTACTGATATACAACTAAACTAAAAAACTAATAATTGACATAACATTCAGTTCATATATCCAATCCAGTGGCCAAATAACACCACGCGCATCAAGATCGTGCTCGTGAAGAACTGAATATCATCATAACTTGTTAAATACTTACAGGATACTAATGAAACTTCATATACATTTGAAGGCAGTTACAAGCTTTAAAATAACGTTGCGTTAAAGTAAGTCTTTAGACTTCTTATTGAGAGTGCTGGGACCAATTGAAGTGTTTTTCTATTTAATGAAATAACCTTTAAGCTATGCATTATTTTGGTTTTTTTATTACAGAACAAATTTAAACTGATTCCTAAGAAGTCATGTACAAAATATGATAAGAATCCGCTTAACCATTTCAAAGATCTAGCAAAACCAAAAACGTTACCCCAGCAAAATCTCTAATAACTTCGCAACCGAAGAAAGAATAAATACAAAATAAGGCACAACATTTACTTCATCTAGACAACTAATTTTATAGCTAGTATTTATTTAAATATTCCCATTAGAAAGAAAAAGGTCTGGCTGGGGTAACGTTACCCCAGCAGGAAATGTTTTTGTGAAATAATTAAAAAACTATAAACGCAACAAATTTAAAAATGTGCGCAACAATTACAGAAGCCGCAAAACTAATTATCTATAAGATTCAAATGTCCATTTTCGACAACATCTGTGTTAGTATTATGGTTTTAGCCCAAAAGGCAATGTACGAGGTACTCAATTATATATATCTATGGTTTTTTGTAAGTGACATGTCCTGTCTACTATCTATGTCCTTTCTCCTTGTCTTTGGTGTCATTGATCTGTGGTTACCATATAAAAATGTACTCGTGTGTTTTATTAAATAAAAACAGTTATTTCGATTATTTTGGTCGTTTAATAAAACCTTTAACAGGTTATGGGCCCAGGTACGTCAATAGTGAAAGTTGGGTATAAAATTTACAAGTTTATATTAATTCGATGCAATGTCATCGCCGCCACATTTGCCGTCTTTGACGAAATCTATGTCTGAAGCGAGTGAAGCGACAATCCGGATGAATCCCAGTCATCCTCAAATGGTATCTATTGAGAAACTAGAAGGTGCTCGAAATTATTCAGCATGGAAATTTCAAATGAAGCTTTTGCTCATTGATGCAGGGCTTTGGGTACATGTGAATGGTGATCACGTTGATGACGATCACAGTCAGCGAGCGTATGCTAAAATCTGTCTCAATATTAGTCAAGCATGTTACCCGCATGTGCGCAATGCAAAGACTGCAAAGGAAGCATGGCTTGCTTTACAAAAGGCTTATGAAAATACTGGAATCAGCCGGCGCTTATATTTAAAGAGGAAGCTTACAAGAATCCATTATTCTTCTTTCAACTCCATGGAAAGGTACATATCAGAGATAATATCTACAACGCAAGAGTTATGTGAAATTGGCTGTAAAATTGATGACAATGAGATAGCAGAAATTCTCTTGATTGGCTTACCTGATGATTATGACCCTCTCATAATGGCCATTGAAGGCTCTCAATCAAATTCTCTGACATCGGAAATGGTGAAGCAAAGACTCATGAGTGGGGATTTCAGGAGGTCGGAGCTAACCTCTCAAAACACTGCATTGACAGCGCAGAAACCCAAAAAGAAGATAATCAGATGTCATCATTGTCAAAAAGAGGGACATATTCGACCTAAGTGTCCAGACTTGAAGAAAACTGCTGCTGCCAACAGTTTAGCTACAATGTGTGAACATACAAGTTGTGATGGCTCAGTTATCCCTACAAAGGTGGAATGTGAAGAGAAGCTAGCTGCTGCATTGTTTACAGGTTTATGTGGGAGCTCTGACTGGTTGGTAGACTCTGGTTGTACAACACATATGTCAATGCGAAAAGACTGGCTACATAACTATTCAGATAAAAATAAAACTGCAGTCACTGTAGCCAACAATCAAACTGTTTACGGTTGTGGATCTGGCAATGTTGAGGTTATTCTTAGTAATAATTTAAAGAAAACCATTACCAATGTTGTACATGTGCCAGATATTGCTGCTAATTTATTATCTGTAAATAAAATAACTCAGAGAGGTTATATATTAGTATTTGATGATAAACAATGTAAAGCATATACTAAAAATAACATTAAAATTAATGGAAATTGTATTTTTTCAGCTTGTAACGTCAATGGTGTCTATAAACTCAATCAGCATCAGCAATCTTTGAAGACGCCTATAACTGCTGATGCAGAATCATCTGAAACCTCATTGGTAACATCTTGTAATGATATTGATTTATGGCATAAGCGATTAGGACATCTCAGTTATAAAGGTATGTTGTTATTACGTGATAGCCTTGCCGATGGAATTGCATTTGATGATAAAGTTCTAAAACCATGTATTCCTTGCATTGAGGGGAAACAAAAAACAAAAACATTCCCAAATGGTGTTTCTAGAAGAGCAACATGTAAATTAGATTTAATACACTCGGATTTATGTGGCCCTATGCCCATTCCTTCATGGGGAAATGCAAAATATATATTGACATTAACTGATGATTTTACTCGGAAATCTTTTATTTATTTACTTAAGACTAAGTCACAAAGTGAGATTCATTCAAAATTTGTTGAATTTAAAAGATTAGTGGAAAATCAAACAGGATTAAAAATTAAACGCATTAGAACAGACAATGGATCTGAGTACTGTAACCAAATGATGAAAGATTTTTTCTCTGCCAATGGCATAATTCATGAAACTACTATTCCTTACTCTCCACAACAAAATGGAGTATCTGAACGCTTAAACCGAACTCTTATTGAAAAGGCTCGAACAATGCTTCGTGACTCTGGTTTAGATCAGCGTTACTGGGGTGAAGCAGTATCAACTGCTGTTTACCTAAAAAATTTAAGTCCTACAGCTGCTTTAAAAAATGCTACCCCTGAACAGATGTGGTCAGGTACCAAAATAGATTTAAGTAATCTTAGGGTTTTTGGATGTCAAGTTTATGCATTAACTCCAGATATAAATCGTAATAAGCTTGATGCTAAGTCTAAACCATATATCATGTTAGGTTACTGTGATCATTCTAAGGGCTATAGATTAGCTGATCCATTACAGCCTGGAAAAATGATAAAGGCAAGAAATGTAGTGTTTCTAGAAAATATTTCTGGTGGTTCTTCTATCACTCAGAATTCAAATATTATTTGTCCATTATATTCTGACCATGGCATTGACTCTAATAAGGACTCCCATAAAGTGATCAACTCATTGTATCCTAGTCAAATTATAGAGTCTAATGTTGTTGAAACTCAAAATACTCATTTAGAACCGATTGTCAATCAAGATTGTATTTCATTAAATGAAGATGACGTAGTAGTGGAAACTTCTGATAATCATCAAAATATTTTAAATATAAGTGATAGTCTAGAAAATGATTCAATAGATAGTATACAGCAAAATATTTGTGTTGGAAATGAATCTACTGAGCAGCTGTCAAGACCTGTACGAAACCGTCAACCACCTATATGGTTGAATGACTATGTTAGCAACTTTGATAATAATGATATTTCAATGATGGTCAGTGAACCTAAAACATATGCTGAAGCAATGTCTTCTAAATATCACTTTGATTGGAAATCTGCCATGGATAGTGAATATGATTCATTAATACAAAAGCAAGTATGGGAGTTAGTTGATAGGCCAATAGATAAAAATGTTATTCAATGTAAATGGGTCTACAAAGAAAAACGAGATGCTTCTGGTAATTTTGAAAGATATAAAGCTAGATTGGTTGCTCGAGGATTTACACAAGTACAAGGTATTGACTATGATAAAACTTTTTCACCTGTAGTTCGTCATTCAACATTAAGATTACTTTTTTCAATTGCAGTAGATAAAAACATGGACATTGACCATGTCGATGTTAGTACTGCATTTCTTAATGGGGAATTAGAAGAAACAATATATATGGAACAACCTCCTGGATATGAAAAGGATAAGAATAAAGTTTGTTTATTAAAAAAGGGCATATATGGGTTGAAACAAGCCAGTAGAAGCTGGAATATAAAAGTTAATGAAGTATTACATAAAATAGGGTATAAAAGGTCAAAGTGTGAACCATGTGTTTATTCAAAGATAAATAATGAATGCACTGTAATAATAGCTTTATATGTTGATGACTTTTTTATCTTTAGTGCAAATGACTTTGAGAAACAGAAACTGTTACATACTCTAAAATTAAATTTTGATATAAAGGAATTAGGTGAAGTTAAGAATTGTCTAGGAATGAAAGTTGAGAGAGATAGAAAGAATGGTGTATTGAAATTATCACAAGAGGAATATGTAAAGAATTTGTTAACACGTTTTGGTATGACACAATGTAAACCTGTTTCTACCCCAATGCAGGTGAATGTGGTGTTGGAAAAATCGGATAAATGTGATAACAAATATCCTTATCAGGAGTTGATAGGTGGACTTATGTATTTGTCAGTATGTTCACGTCCAGACATTGCATTTGCATGTAGCAAGTTAGGACAGTATAATAATTGTTACACTGAGATACATTGGCAAGCAGCTAAACGGGTACTGAGGTATCTCGCTGGGACATCTAATTATGGGTTGCAGTTTAAGAAAGGAAACAATAACTTTGAAATATTTGCTGATGCTGATTGGGGCAATGATGTCAATGACAGAAAATCATTTAGTGGATTAGTAGTTAAGTATGGAGAATGTCTTATTAATTGGGAAGCACGCAAACAGCAATCAGTAGCATATTCCAGTACTGAAGCTGAATATTATAGTTTAGGAGAAGCAGTAAAAGAAAGTAAATATTTGCATAATTTCTTTAATGATATATTTGGTTACTGTTTGCCTGCAATCACTGTTTATAATGATAATTTAAGTGCTCATAAAATTGTTGAAAATAATTTGTGTCATCGCAGAACTAAGCATATTGATATCCGTCATCATTTTATTCAAAATGCTATTAATGATAATTTTGTTAAAATAGTTTATAAACCCACAGCAGAAATGATTGCGGATGTACTTACAAAGCCTCTCCAAAAATGTAAACATAATTATTTTGTTAAAAGCCTGTGTTTAGTTTAATAATTACATATATATATATATAATGCACATATATATATAAAATTACATATATATATATATATAAATATATACATATAATGTAAGGTGTACCTAGATTGTGATATTATTTTAAAACCTATATAATTGAGTAAGGGGGAGTGTTAGTATTATGGTTTTAGCCCAAAAGGCAATGTACGAGGTACTCAATTATATATATCTATGGTTTTTTGTAAGTGACATGTCCTGTCTACTATCTATGTCCTTTCTCCTTGTCTTTGGTGTCATTGATCTGTGGTTACCATATAAAAATGTACTCGTGTGTTTTATTAAATAAAAACAGTTATTTCGATTATTTTGGTCGTTTAATAAAACCTTTAACAATCTGGCCTGGGTAACGGACACCTTTTCTGATGAGTCTCGTTTCGGTATGAGACCGGATACAAGACGTATACGACACTGGAGAACCCCTGGACGCCAACAGCGATTAAAATCCTGCCAGGAAGTCCATCCTTATAGTGGTGGAACCATCATGGTATGGGCGGGTATTTGGATCGGCGGAAGAACTGAGTTGATTTGGATCAGAGGCAACCTCAACGCTCAAATTTATGCTGAGACGATTGTATCAGACGTCATCGTTCCTCTACAAGTGCAAATCGGTCCCTTATTTCAGTTAATGCATGATAATGCACGACCGCACACCGCAAGAGTTGTAAGACAGACTCTCGCCGCAGCTAACATCAATGTCCTGCCCTGGCCTGCTCAGTCGCCAGACTTGAATCCGATTGAGCATGCATGGGATATGCTACAGAGAAGAGCTCTGCCGAATATGGAGGGTATCCAGTCGCAAGAAGACCTTTTTAGGGTTCCGTAGCCAAATGGCAAAAACGGAACCCTTATAGATTCGTCATGTCTGTCTGTCTGTCCGTGTATGTCACAGCCACTTTTTGTCGAAAGTATAAGAGCTATCCTGTTGAAACTTGGTAGAAAGATGTATTATGTGAACCGCATTAGGATTTTCCCACAAAAATCAAAACAAAACAAATTTTGGGGGTGCCCCCCATACTTAGAATTGGAACTCAAAAAAAATTTTTTCACCAAACCCATACGTGTGGGGTATCTATGAATAGGTCTTTAAAAATGATATTGAGGTTACTAACATCATTTTTTTCTAAACTGAACAGTTTGCGCGAGAGACACTTCCAAAGTGGTAAAAAGTGTGTCCCCCCCCCCGTAACTTCTAAAATAAGAGAATGATAAAACTAAAAAAAATATATAATGTACACCTCAACCAAAACTACCAACGAAAATTGGTTTGGATGAGATACAGTTAGCAGTTTTTGAGATATAGTACATTTTCAAAAACCGCAAATATAACTTTGCCATTCATACAAATACTATGAAAAACAAAGTTATTTTTATTGTTTGTGTATATTACTTACTAATCTCAATATAATTATATCTCTAATCTATGCTTGCTGCTACGGAACCCTTCATGGGCGAGTCCAACTCGCACTTGGCCGGTTTTTTGTTGTTGCAACGAACATGGGCGGCCATTCCACAGCGTGATTTGGATGAACTCATTTTGAGTATGCCAAACCGATGTTCTTGTGTTGTTAGTGTTCGCGGTAGAAACACGGATTATTAATTGTTTAAGTTACCCAATAAAATTTTAAAGAAAACTGTTATTTCAGTCTTTTTTTCGAACTTTTGTGTTAGTGGTTCAAATGTCAAAAATCCCTTTATTAGGAAAATGGCAAATTTCTTTATTAATGCAAAGGTGACTTGGTTTATCGTTACTGTGACAAACGAAAACACTTTATTTGATGAATCCTTACAGAAAATTTTAATTAATATCAATCAGGAGAAAAGTTATTGCAAAAATATATGTTGATCCCTAGACACTTTTGATGTGTGTATATATTTTTTTAAATATTGGAAGTTACATTTACCTGAGCTGCATAACTTGATGTTTTTGCCGTGAACGTTGTAAAAGGTGTAGGGCAATGAAGCTCGGCGTGGTATAGGCTTTAAAACAGTCTGCATAGGGTCAGTGGGCTCAGCGGTTGCGTCGGGGGGCTCATCCTGGGCTTCGGCGCCTTCCTCTGTAGTGCCAAGACTTTGGCCCGCCCCAGGAGTGGGGCTGGATCCAACGTCAGCCGCCGCAGGTGTGTTTTCAGCGGATGTCGACGCCACCGGAGGAGGGTTACACGCAGGATTTCCAGCCGCTGGGGTAGAGCCATGTTTTCCTTTGCCTTTCCCTTTGTTCCTCGCTTGTTCCCTCTCCTTTTGAGCCCTAGCTTCAGCACGAGTGGCGGTGGCAGCCGCTGCAGCAGCGGCGGCAGCATCAGCGGCTATCTTCGCGTACTTTCCTTTCAACTGCGGCTGCTTCCCCTTGCGACCCATCGCGTCTTCCTCCACGGATGGGTCTTCTTCAGTAGCTAGTTGGTCGTCCGGCTCTGGGGAGTCTTCACTGGAGAACTCGTCGTCGTATAATATCCGGCCAGCAACCCCTGAATACTGGGCAACTAATCTCGCGGCGTTCTGTTCGAACACATCGTCACACACTTGAACTGGGTACAGGTTCTGTGGACCTATATGCTTCGGGTACTCGTCAATGTCGTTGGGAACTGAAATAATTGAAATATGAATTTTAATCACAGATCAACTTCCATTACCCATGATACATAATAATGTATCACTTTAACATTACAACTTAATCATTATTGTATTAAAACTACCATAATAAAGTCAATGACTGTGTCGTAACCTAAATGTTGATGTTCGAAACCTACCAAATGCTGAGGCATTTAGACAATCGTCTGACTGATTGAGACCAGTGTGTAATTTTCAACTTTTTGTATCGGAACATAATTATACTAAGCTTATATTGAACCTTACTAACAGTGAAGCCAAAGATGATGCAACTGGGGAGAGTACCTTATTCCAAAAGGTACATCGGCGTTAAGTTATTAATGAGGTCAATGACTGTGGAATCCAGTAATGTATTTTGCAGCATGCATTAAGGTCTGAAGTGCACGGTGCAATCAGCCACGCTGACTAGGCTAAGTCATGAATAAATAAATCGTGACCGCTCAGTCAATATATGTATATAGAAAAATACTAACGAAAACTTATTGGTAACAGGATAAAGACAAAATTAGCAAATGTTACTTACTTGTTTGTTGATTCAGGCCAAGGTTCCCCTGGGCGAGGGCTTGTATCTTTGTGATGTGACCGTAGATCTCAATCACCACGTACACTTTCTGTATAAACAAATATAAATAGAACGATCAGTTTGGGTTTAAAAGTCAAGTTATTGGAACCAAAACGAAATTTGCCTTTTTTATTTAGGGTTATATTAATTTATAGTATTATAGTTACTAAGGATGCAATGACTGTACTAAGTACTACTGATGGAAACAAAACGAAATTGGATGAAGATATATGGTCGAATGTTACTACGAGACTGCTTTTCAACAAAATCAATGTTACATGGTCCAGACGTAGAGTAAAGAAAAGGTAAATTTCTCTTTAATTCCGTAGCATTATTATAATGATTGTTAGTGAACTTCTTCCTATACCGCCTAGAACTTAAATTAAAGGCAAATTATAAAGCATATATGTTAAGCATTTACTATAAAAGCGTCATGCTCCTTGTACAGGAGAATACAGGGGGACACATGCCATGCAATTTAGTTACACAAAATTAAATGTAATTACAATTACAAGTAATTTCTAGAAGACGTAGATATTTTGTTAAAAAATAATTATACAGGCTACAAGAGCATACAAATTATATATTTTACAAAAATATTACGTCTTCTTTACTTTCTACTGTAACCGTACTTATATTATGCAATTTTGTGAAACAAGGAATTTTGAAGCACAACATTATATAAATCTAAGTCTCTGGTTAATACCGCTATTTAAACTTGAAGGCGCAATGACATGATGTGTGTAACTGTGTCTTCAATTTTTATAACAATATAGACCAGAGTCCTAAGATTCCTATAACGTGTACAGATCGAAAGAAAATATTTTTAAAATAGCTTGATGAATTTTGATTTATTTTTTACCAATTACCATTCAATACAGCTTTTATTGGGTCTATTGAATGGATGAAGCTACCGCCGGTTCGTAAAAATGAAATAAATCTACAGAAGGGAACCGGCACCTCCAGTAGTGTCTAACTTCTCAATACAGTTATACCCCGACTTACATGCATAGAGTCGGCCACGCCCAAGTTGTCACTTCTGTGCTCCACGCTTCATTTCTTCTCGTCCCCTACATAACCTATCTCTCTATCCTGCACCTAGCCTATGTTTTATTCTTATATTTTCGGGGCATGACTGTATTAACTCATACATTCCATATTTTCATCCAGCGTATTATCCTTACATGTCATTATGTATAATGTACAATATACCTAATACTTAAATAACAATATCAATATGTAGGAATGTGTCCGAAATCTCTTGAATTATTTATATGTATACTGCTGGGGTCTTGCAAGATGGTTGTCCGCTATTTTATTTAATAAAATACAAATAGAACTTGAAACGATACCCCGTTACATTAATATTCCTGTCTTCATTTCAGATAATTTCTTTTTTCTTAAAACAATCAGGGCTTGATTAAGGCTCTCTATCCATTTAATATGATTTGTCGTGATTATCTAGTGAGCACGTTGCTAAATGAGCTCTTAATTGGATTAATTCCGCCTACAGACTACATCAAAGGTTGCTATACACTCTAAATTAATCGGACTATAGCCCACTAACTGCGTTTCAAGCATGACCTTAATATTCTGAGCGTGTAATGTGTGCCTATTTGACAGATATGTTCGTAGCACGCTACCTATACGTCATAAGTTAAGGTAGCAAGCGGAATGCCCATAAGATTTTAAGACGAACCATTGAACATCCCTCTTTTTGTCCTTATGACTAAGCATAGATGACAAATTATACGGATGTCTTCAAATAAAAAATTGAAATGAGTTTTAATCATAATGGTTATTAAACAGCTCCCTAAAATTTTACTATTATCTAAAATGATTTAGTTCCTAGATTTTAATCAGAGCAAGCAATAGATGAAGTGATTATTATAGTGAAAGTTTTATAACATTATAGAATATGTATTATAATTTAGCTAAACAAGCCATCAGATCTATAAACTAAGCTAGTAATACTGCCTGAATACTTTTAATTGGCATTGACGTTTTTATTAAGGCGATGCCAGAAAGAATGGTCATTTTTTTAAATAGTATGCTGGGCTACGTTATGTGAGTGACAAAGATGATTTTTAATGTTTATAAGCTTTTTCGGCAGTTCAGCAATTGGGTACGGGGACAACCATGATTTGTTAGTGTCAGTTAGTTTAAGCGCTGCATACATATTTAATTATCGAATTGGCATGTTCTTTCTGTGCGCGTAAACTCTACTGTATGGAATATGAGTGGATGGAATGCGTCATGGTTTAGCCCGTAGCAGCAGGGTGGCAAGCATACAGCGTACAAGCAAGGATTGTATTAGCATGAGATATTATTACGAACCACCAAAAAAGCCAAACTAAATCGCTGAAGGCGCACGTATCCTACATCAAAACATTCACGCCTATGCTATGAAATGGATCCGATATACTCATATTCAGATCTTTTTCATTGCAATACCATAGCCTGTTATTATGGCAGCTTTCGCAAATTCACTTATTCGGCTTGTGTATTTTCAAACACTGTAAGCCTTTGACATTTTGAAGGCTTTGCTAAACGGAGCTCGGCGCAGCGCGACGGCGGCGGTAGCGAGGCGTGTGCTTGGCGTGCTTACGTACTATGAAAATATATGTAAGTCATCACACAAAACACGCCACGCTAGCGCCAACATCACGTTGAGCTTGGCGGGGCGTCACACGACACACCAGCCGCGCGCGCAAGGACGATGTGGCATGACTTGATCGCTAGGCGTTTCTATGACAACCGGTACACAGGACGCGATGCTGATGAAGCGCGACCCCGTGGCGTGTGATTATCGCGCCACGCTCACGGCCCACCAGACTCGCGTCGCGAAAACGCCACGCTACCATCGATCTCGCTGTTTGTCAAAGCCTTTACAGTGTTCGTCAGAACCTGTTCTAAGATGACAACTGGGTGCCCTACTATTGCTCTGCAAATAATATTCGCGAACCTACTTGCCGAGACACCGGCCCCATTTTGCTCGCGAATCGAGTGTTGTTTTTACCCGACTCCGCAAGAGAAGGTTTTTAAATTAAAATACTATCAACTCCAATATATTAGTCCAACATTCATCTGAACATACATGGCGGAAAAATTGTATTACTACACAAAGAACGAAGCTATTTTTAAAAATTATGAACAGAAGCAAAGCTTCAGATAAAGGTTACTTTCTCATAAACATGAAACCAAGTTTTTTATGGTTTCAATTTCATGGTAAAGGAAAAAGGATTTATGAAGAACTTTGATATTTCAAGCTATTTTAAAAACTTGTTAGTAAGAATTATGGCGAAGTTTCAGTCTGGTCAGCATGTTCCATCTTTGCCGTGATTTATATCTAGTTTTATAACACATACATAGATATAATAAAATATGTTTAAGGGTATTTTTTTACATACGATACTAGTACTGAGAAATATTGGTAGGTGAATGGTCCAACACACGATAAATGCTTATGTATAATAAATAGATTATTTCTACATAAAATAAGTAACATTCTTATATAATAGGTACTGATGCTATATGACCTTCTTTCATTCTAATAATATGCTTGCAAGTTAAAAATACCTTAGCAATATATATTTTTGAATAGCAGGTCTCGTGTCTTCCTCTCTTTAAAACCAGCATCCATTTGCATAAATATTAAACAAGTTCCCACCACGGCAAAAAGAAAACAAGTGCCCAGTGTTAGAAGAAGGGTTAGTATCTGAGTCATAGGCCAGGTTGAATGTCAGTAATCGCGGAGTGTTTGCAAAGCTTCCACGGCTAGACTCAAGATGGCGCCGTAGTGTGGTGCACAGCACATCCTGGGTCTAGGGTGCGAGGGCTGGTTATCCCGCCACCCGTCGGTCGCCATTGGCCTCGTTGGTATTTGCAGGGTGCACCGCGCGCAGGTGAGGTTGGCTTTCGGACAGATTCCTTTACACCCCTCTGTTGTTTTACTTGACTTCAAACATTTATTTCGATTAAATATTTCAAATACATTTCATAATTGATTAAATTGATTGAATGATTTTATAATTTCAAAGACAACAACTACAATTCTACGAAGCGGATACAATGTCAAGTATTACATAATTTCTAAAGCTCAAACTGTCACCCAACCCTAGGCCTTCTGGGTTACATAACAGGAGAAACGTGTATTAATCCCCGGCTTAATACTAACGTCGGGAACTTTCTCGAAAGCTGTGTCGAGAGGTTCAGAGTTGTAGTAGACGATAACGCGCGAGTCGCTGACTTTCTTGAGACCGATCCTGTCTCCGGGACGCAGCCACTCGAACGATGGTACAAATGAGACCAACTCCTGTTTGCGTGTACCCGGCTGCGAGTATTTCATGTAACGCCCTGAAAAAACAGTATAAATATATTCGAAATATGATCATTTCAACATAATACCTAATATAGTGAAGTAGAAACGCAGTACTTGACGGCTGTTTCACGGTAAACAGGCTTGAGACCATACTTACTTAGATGCGAATATTAAATGGCCGTAATTCATAACAAATACGAGTCGTTTTTCAATAATAAGTCAATAAAAATCAGTGAATACAGTAGCTTCATAATAATCTTCCTTAAGACTCCAACCTATCACGTCACGACATTTTAACAACGACTAATGTGTTACCGTCAATATACGCGGTGAAATGCGGCAGGCAGGCGACGCTGGGGGGCAGACTGCGGTTCACGTGAGCGTTCAATATATTGATGTCTGTTATCCCAATGCGGAAGCTTCCCGCGTAAGCTGTTTTACAATCGATGATCTTTATCTGCCAAACGAATTATTGTTAGGTATTTTTGTTTAAAAAACACGAATATTTCAATGTTTAAAAAGGCATGTAAATGTGAAAGTTCCTGAAATACCTCAAACAACTCTCCCATGGCGAGATGAGCGGAACTGAAGACCAGAGCGGCCATCGGATCGGCAGTCAAGCGGCGTGCGACTGTGTAGTCGTGCAACAAACATATGTTGTCGCCGGAATACTCAGAGAAACTCCTACAAAATAACAAAAACCGGAGCTATAAACTAAAATCCAGTTTAATTAACTCTTTCAAACTGATAATAAATACTCATTCCCTCAAAATGTCCACTTCCACTATTGTCTAGTGTTTAGCTGTAAAGACGAAATCGTGCACCATATTCCCCAGCAATACTTCTGTCTGTTGAACTACACACATTAAAAAAAGTTTGCGATCACTTTGAAAAATCGAAATCTTTTTGTTACAGTAGGTAGATTATATGTTTATGATTTCTTCTTCTTTTTAGATTCTGTGTTTAAAAATATAGATTTAGAATATAAAACAATAAAACAGTTCAATTGTATTTCCATAAACTTAAAAAAAATTTGCTAGTGATCACACACCTTTTTTATGTGTGTATGTGTGCGTAATCTAAACAAAAAGGTTAAGCACTTACCAATATGGCGGCGGTGGCGACGACAAAGCCCTAGAGTTACTCAACATAGAGTTGTCCGAATTAGTACAACCGTTGTAATTGAACGCTCTTTCTTCATTCTGCAGTATGGTCACCTGTTAAAACAGAGTATTTTTATTATTTTAATGATGCCTAAACAATACTAATGGCCATGTATTCGACCTGCTAGGCTTTTCGAGGCCTTGGGTTCGAGTCACAGATTGAAGTAATTTTAATCAATAGTAATAATATAATAGTCACCTAGTATACCGGTAATAAGGGGTGAATAGAAAACGGAATTGTGAATCGTAATCGACCATTAAAAGGGGTTTTAACCTTGAATAAACGAACACTCTCGTTTCAATTCAATTCAATTCTTTATTGCATTCACATGTGTATTAAAAGTTCTTAAAATTAAAGTTAGTTAGTTTTATGATAGGTAACTTAAATATAACTAGCGAAATGTTGCCTGCGTCATCCCATTGCACTGCTAGATAAAAGCCGCTCCCCTTGACTTCTGGGTTTTCGTTCCAGGGCCAAAGTGACCACTAGTTTCGTCTAGCTCGCTGTGCTATGAAAATGTTGTATTGATAAATAAAACTTCATTATGTATAATTTATAAAAAATTTGGTTATCGTACCTGTGTGCACTGGCCATATAAATCGACAACGGCGTAGATGTTTAGATGAGGCACATACCAAGCCTTGCCCATGTCCATTCCATCCAGATAGTAATGCAGGCTGCGATCAGCATGCCACATCATACCTAATCACATATTTTTTGTGTTAGAAGATTATTTATTATAAAAAAACCTTCATGACGAATGACTGAAATTAAGACAAGGTGGTATATCTTTTGCCTACTCTTTGGACAAGTCACCAAATCACGGTCGAGTAATGGGTTCGAAAAAGAAAAGCGTAAAGTTTGAGTATGTGTAGCGAAAACAAGATTACCTATAATTATGTATTAGGTCTGAAAATACTTAAAAGAACGCTGACAAAAAAATTCTTAATCTTTAAAATCTAACTGATGAGAACAGCATAATATCACAAAATTAATCGTCAACCCAACGTTTCTGAACGGACCTGGATTCTGCGATAATTATCAGACCTCAAATTAATTGGTGTTATAAGAAGGGTCCCGGATTACCCAGTTCTCACACCGCAAAACCTACCATGTCGACATTTCATTTAAATCCATGTTAACAATGGGATACCATAACAGTATATAACAATACTCCTTTTGTGGGATTTCTTTACTGATGTACTGACAGTCTGACAATATATATTATTTTAATTATTTTTTTATTTTACTTTAATCTTTTGACATTCCACCTTAATTATAAATGTCCGTTCGTATTTGATTTTGTACGTCATTTATTGGCAAAACGTAGTGCACATATTTATGACCTTTTAATATCTGTAATACCTACCTATTTTTTACTTACAACATAAATTATTTGATTTGAGTTGGATAAATCAACCTGTTAAAGATATCTTACCAACACGGCTTCCAACAGTCAGTGTATCCAGATCAAGCGGATATCCGCTGCGTACGCACTCCCCATCTTTCATCATGGCCGCTCCACTAAGGATGTATGTGTCCCAGTTGAGATCGGTAGCAGTTCCTGCGATGGCACCGACGCCACCGCTGGCCTCCAAATCGTCAGGACGTATAGCTGTCACACCTGAATAACGAACACAAGTTAAAACTTCCTGCGATGTGGCAATGGGTAGATTCATTAAAGAGAGACAAAGTTTTGATACTGGAGTATAAAAATAGTTGAATGAATGTGGACGAAAGGCATATAGAACTTTTCTTTGACAAATAGGACCTTTTTCATGCAAGAACTTGACATTACATAGTTCCTCTCGAAACCGAATAAGAACTGCCGACAATAACAATATAAATTGGTAATCACAGTAACCATAATGTGAGAAAGAAGACACCAAAGTAAGTTACCGATCTCAAGGCTCCCAATCCAGCAGTCGACCATTTTGTCGATACGTAGCTCGAACATGTCACATTCACGTAGAGGTCGTGAACTGAAGAGCACGGCGTCGTTGAACTCCGAGTAGACGGTGGCGCGCCAAGCCGTCAGACGATTGCGACTGAGGCGAGCGTTGCGACCGTGAACACGGTGGAAGCACATCTCACTGAACACACGCGATCATTAAAGATCAGAATTGTTCATCAATAAAAGCATTTTAAAATTTGAGATTTTTTTACTAGAATTATTCAGATTACTCACGGAAATATAGTAGCATTAGATTCTGTAGATAGTGGCGATTCGGGAGAATATATTGGCGGAGGTGTATACTCGTCTACGATTGTCGCTTGTGCCGCGCGCCCGTACAAATCTAAACAGACGAGAAAGTATTGTTATAGCCAAAAAGTTACGTAAAGCCCGAAAGATTAACTCGACTTTCAACAAAAAATCATGGCTTTCTTTAACTCCCCCTCATTTTACCCCAGGGGAATAACACAAAGAAATATAACTCACCTATAATGCCAAACACGTGTTCAGGAACATTAAACGCGGCCGGCCCCTGATCCACGCCATTGACAAAAAAATGAAGTATGCCAAGTTCTTTTCGCATAACACCCACGGTGTCCCCTTCCTAAAAAAATATACAAAAATATTACAAAACAAATATAACAGGTATACAAAATAAAATATGAAAGGTTAAGGGGAACTCACCACAAGCTTATTAAGGTTTCTGACGTACTGTGGAATTACAATAGAACCATCGCGGATGACGTCTTCTCCGGTCACAGCCCACGTGCCGGATCTAGGGATGAAGAATATTGAAAATTAGGTTTCCACAGTTACTAATAAGAGGTTAAAACTACCTACAAGGAAAATTAGAGAAGGGAAAAGGAACTTACTTTGCATTGCTCATTTTGAATGGAAACTTTATATCATTAGAAGAATGCTGCGTGACTCCAATTTCAATGCTTCCAGCCCACTTCGGGATAACGAGATCGAGACGTACTTGGAACAGTTCGTTGGTCCTCAAAGTACGGTTAGTCATTACGATTCCGTTGTTGAAGTACTTGAAAGCACTGGAAATGTATAAAGCCTTAATAATAAAAGTCCGCTGAAAAGATAAAAATATTCAGAGCAAAATGTAAAAGGGATACTTACTTAGGCCTATGAGCAGTCTTACCATCATTAATAATAATAACATTCGAATCACGCAGCGTATGAAATAAAAGGCTCTCTTCGTCTATTCTTGGTCTAAACCTGCCTAGAAACACGAGAAACAAAATCATCTTAAATACAAGTAGTATTTTCAAACCCAATATTGATGAAAATGGCAGCGTGTTAACTTACTAGGTGCAGGGATTTCAGGCGAAGCGAGCACGAGTGGTGGATTATTGATGTTGCTGTCAACATCTTCACATGGATCTACAATTGACACCTGGCGAAACAAATACAATGTAACGTAAGACCTGTATAGACTGTAAACATATTATGCATTCAATTTAAACAACCATGCCTAGTTTTGTCACAAAAAAGGTTATTTTACAAAAAAAAATTCACCCTGTTTTTTCTTTTGTTACGTACCTATATCAAAATTGACGAAGATACAACGCTTCTAAAAATCACAAAACGTCACTCGGCCGGTATAATTTTACAGGCGTTATGACGTCACAAGCCCCAGGCCCGAAAATCGAAACGTTTTATCTCTGTCAATATTCATTGTTTTATAAAAAGAAAAAATACGTGTTCATTGTTTTTCATTACTCTTTTATTTATTAACTGACGGGTTAAACAGATTTTCAATTTATTTATGCGTAAACTATCATATTAAAGAAAGCATTTAATGAAAGAGATTAAATAAAGAACACTAACTTTGACGGTCATGCCGTACAGATCCACCACTCCCCAGACTTGCTGGTCTACTTTATCAGTAGCAACACCTTGGTCGACACCATTGATGTAATAGTGCAATTTACCATTGCTCTTCCTCATCATACCTACGGTGTCACCTTCCTGTAAATCAAATACTCATAAAATTCAAGTTTCTAGAGAAACAAAAATAAACAATCATATATGTATATTTTTTAAGTAGCTTACCCTCAGTTCATCAAGGTTAAAGTTGCCATACTCCATGCAAGTGCCATGCCCGTTGAGTAGCACCTTGCACCCGGACATCATGATTGTTCCGGAGTCCATGTTAGTCATTGTGGACGGGAACCGTATGGTGGCTGGGTTGTGTGTTGTAACACCCACCTGTATTGAGTTAATTAGGTGAAGTCAGAAGCGTGCTATGAAACGATGAGAAATAAAATCATTTTCTTCTCTTTCACTACTGTTTATGTAAGCAGTGATTCTAAGAGCCCTACCTCGATGCTGCCGCTCCACTTGTCCACCAGTCTGTCTATACGTATCTCAAACAGCTCGTTGTCATAGAGCGGACGATGTGTCATCACCACGCCGTTGTTGTAATCGTCTAAGGGACGAGCGCGCTCTGCGGTCCTATTGTCAAAAAAGCAACAATAAAAACCCCAGCTTATTATTGTGCAATTGCTGGACAAAATCAGGTATCGCTGTCATGAGCCAGGATTGCTCAAGAGTTACCGTGGCCTTGCAACGCAAAGAGTAATTAAAGAAACAGGATGGGTTCTATTCAATGAGTCATTTGATGATTTCCTGACACCCGGAATAAACTGATCACCAAGTCTATTCAAGTAAAACAATGAATTACCGTAAATAAACAGTACCTATATTTATGTGGAACTATCACATCATATCAAACACAAACACGTTTGAACGCTAAATGGAAATTAATGAAAATATGGTTTCTAAAAACAAGACTTACTTGTTGTTACTAGACAGTTTCACCAAGATCCCACATCTTGGGTGAAATCGCAAGCGGTCTTGTGCAACTGCGAAAGTAACAATAATAAATAACAATTCTCAAGTTCCTGTATTAACAGAAAGTAAACTAATTGGATAAGTAATACAAGTGCTAAATACTAACCAAGGGCACAAGCACCTTCGGAAGTCATTGGAATGTAAATATTACGAGTTTCTTTTGGGTATTGGCTAGACTCGGGTGGAAGACCTGCTCCGTCCATTTCACTGGACGTAAGTGTATCATCGTTGTTTGGATCCTCTTCAATCTAAAATATGAACATTGTCATCATTTTTTACCTTATTACAAAGTAATTATTAAAAACAATGTGAGTTTAATAATAACTGACCTGATCCATGCTACTGTCCATAATTGGCCTTATTTCATTGCTTCGCAATATGGACACTTGAACGCACTGACCGTATAAATCAATAACAGCAAATAATCTCGAAGGTAAATCTCTCGCAGCTATACCGAGACAACGACCATTTAGATAAAACGTTAACTCCCCCTGAGAATAAAAATAAAATAGTTATGAAAAACAAAAACAACTGAATAAGCACAAAGACCTTAATCAAGCAATACAAAATAGTGAACATCAAAAAAGCAATATTTTAGGAAAATGTTAGAAGTATAGTGAAGAAAAAGATAGAAACTAGAAATACCAGTCAAAAAGATCATAATATAACTAAACCATGACCAAATGTAAAAATTCCCATCTGATAACTACCTTACTAGTTTTCATAACACCAATGCAGTCTCCTTCCCGCAAGGTGTCCAACTCGGGTCCATAAGAATTGACCAAAGTGACACCATCTTTCACAATCGAACTGCCTGACATAATCTAGAAACACATCAATCATATTGCATTTCTCTTCTTCCCACAATAAGCAAGCATAGCAACATCAAATCTTCTAACAATAAAGGTAATCAATGTTGTTGTTTTTTTCCTTAGTTATGTGTGCACAGAATTGCAAACATACAAATGTGGAATAGTGTTTGCAAATATATTATATTATGCACGCTTTTCAGAGGATTTCTTAACAATATATTGTTATCATCCAATTATGGTGACAACAATATATTCAAAATAAATTAATAAACATACCCATGCTGTATTCCTGAGCTTAGTTGCGGTGGCAGGAAGTTCCATAAACTCAGGATCTAATGTTGTAACACCTATTTCCAGACTGCCATTCCAAACATTCACCTGTTTAAAAATACATATATCCTATTAATTGTTGAATGAGTTGAAGTAGTATGTTGGAGATTGATGTTGATTGACAACCATTCAATAACTAGTCAGTGTTATGGGCAAAGGATTTATTTACTTCGTATTGTCAATTGGGAAGGCAAGGAAAATATATGATTGGGTTCCACATCAGTTATGTCATATACAAGCAATGAAATTCAACTCTAAAAAAATGTGTTCAACATTTTTTGATATTTTTCCAGTATTATATTTCTTACGCAAAAGTAATGTCACAATACAATTGACTTGCTGACATCTTGTTAGATTATGTGGAATAGCAGAAACTGCTTTTTTTGGAAACTTTAATTAAAATTGAAAAAATTAAGATGTTTAAATGTAAAAATGATATTGATCAAATGACTGAACTACAATAACTGATTGATAAATGAATATATGAATTGTTGCAAAATGCTCTCGAGAATCTGATCCGGTACTCTTGCCAGTTAGTTAAATCACCTGTAAAACATGACATACTAGAAAAAATAAGGTCCTTTTGCATTTCAATCCATGCTTTGTTTTTAATTATAATAACTCAGTCTACAGCTTTTATGCTCAATCACAAACTATAGTGTGGAATAAGTTTTGCTCTACCTGATACAAATTAATAGGTTTATAATCAACATGTAATGTAAACTATGAATAAAGCTATTGCATAATAAACAAATTTATTATAATAAAAAAGGAACTGTTAGGTATTTGCATATTGAAACTTTGATTGTAGACTTGTGGAACTAAAACTGTACTTATTTTTATAATGAATAATTAGAATATTGAGGGTGAACTTGAGGGTCTGCTATATTTTCAATTAGTCTGCACTTCATGTTACTTATGAAGATTGATTGATAAACCATTATTTAATATAATATTGAATAGAACATAGACATCACAATTGAAAAAAAAGAAACATTACAGAGTGGTGCGAATGTAGGGCGGAGTGGGTAAAGTCTAGTATTCGGTAGCAGGCGGAGGGGGGGGTGTGGGGGGTGAGGGGGAAGAGGGGGGAGTCCCCTACCCCCCGGTACCACTCCCATGTTAAGGTCATGCACCGTTCTTGAGAAAAACCAATTTTTGTAACCTAACCTTAAAACTTGTTGTAGTCACATAATAGGCGTATTCCAAAAACTTGGTATAGTTTAGCATAAAGAGGGAGGTGCCCCCTGTGTCCTGGCACCACTCTCCTGTAAAGGCAGCGCCCAGAACCCGCCATCTCTTCGAATCTAACCTAAATCTAACCTGTCCGTGTCGGGGTGTCCCGAGCTCGCTCTTGCATCCTAGGTCAACTAGGTCATTGATTACTACCTACCAAGGTGGCTCGACGGAGCCCCGCTTCGCGGGGCTCCTACTTCTGGGTGGTTTAAAAAAAAATAACCACGAAGGGGATGGCGGGGTCTTTCAGACCCCGCCATCCCCTTCTAACCTAACCTGTCCGTGTCGGGGTGCCCCAAAGTCCCGAGCTCGCTTCGCTCGCTCTTGCATCCTAGGTCGAAAAACTGATTACTACCTACCAAGGTGGCTCGACGGAGCCCCGCTTCGCGGGGCTCCTACTTCTGGGTGGTTTAAAAAAAAATAACCACGAAGGGGATGGCGGGGTCTTTCAGACCCCGCCATCCCCTTCTAACCTAACCTGTCCGTGTCGGGGTGCCCCAAAGTCCCGAGCTCGCTTCGCTCGCTCTTGCATCCTAGGTCGAAAAACTGATTACTACCTACCAAGGTGGCTCGACGGAGCCCCGCTTCGCGGGGCTCCTTCTTCTGGGTAGTTTAAAAAAATAACCACGAAGGGGATGGCGGGGTCTTTCAGACCCCGCCATCCCCTTCTAACCTAACCTGTCCGTGTCGGGGTGCCCCAAAGTCCCGAGCTCGCTTCGCTCGCTCTTGCATCCTAGGTCGAAAAGCTGCATTGATTTTTTTTTCCAACTGATTTTGCACCATAGACAATACATGGTGTATATATGGTTGTCAATCACCCGTTTTTAAGTTCTGTTTTCGATTTTATCTGATTTGAGGTTAGAAAAATTGGTTTTCATTAATTTCTCGAAAAATACATTATCTTGTGAAAAATGTGGTAGCATTACAATCGGGGACTTATACCTTACCAATAGCAAGCCTTTCTTAGAGCTCGGGACTTGGAGCACCCCGACATGGACAGGTTAGATTCGAAGAGATGGCGGGTTCTGGGCGCTGCCTTTACAGGAGAGTGGTGCCAGGACACAGGGGGCACCTCCCTCCTTATGCTAAACTATACCAAGTTTTTGGAATACGCCTATTATGTGACTACAACAAGTTTTAACGTTAGGTTACAAAAATTGGTTTTTCTCCAGAATGGTGCATGACCTTAACATGGGAGTGGTACTGGGGGGTAGGGGACTCCCTCCCCCTCCCCCTCACACCCCTCACCCCTCCCTCCGCCTGCTACCGAATACTAGACCCAACCCGGCGGAGTTAATGTTATGTGATGATTAGGTAATTAATACAAAAAAAAAAACATACTGAAGACGCACTAGGTATTAGTTACCAACTTCATGAATATAACAAGTTAATAAGTACCTACTTACTAACAGAAATTAATTTATTATCATTGTAACAATGGTCTAATTACGACCACTAAAAATCTGTCTAAATTGGGATTGAATCAAAGTTACCGGTACCTATTTATAGATTAGATTTTTAAAGATTTCCAAAAAGTGGTCAATAAAACCTCAATTTTCTTTGTTCTTTGTCTTACCTTTCGATCGACGGACACTTCAAATATAACATCATCTTTCAGAGGCTCAGAACTTAATATCAAGCCATGGTTAAATTCTACAAAATTTCTAACAGCTGTAGAGTTTTCATTTAAGAGTGTGACCCGGTCGCCGCACCTTCTATGAAACCTCATCGTTTTCTATATACACTAAACTATGCACAGCTTATACAGTAATTTAGAATCTTTCTGTACATAATATCAGTTTAAAATCTTACTTTGATGTACTCTATTATTCACATTATTTACACGAACATCACGAACAAAAAGTAGCACCCATTAGGCGTTAATTAGTTTTACGACTGCTCAAATACAACAACGTCTTTTGAACAGAAACTAGTCAAAATAAATATTTTATAAAATGAAATAACTCCTGTCACGCTCATTATTAACGTTATTTGAAAAATATAAAATATCACGAATATGCGAAAAATAACACAAGAAAAATATCATATTGATTTTCTCAGGCATGACATGACTGACTTTTTCAGAGGCCCGGGGTTATTTGAGATCGGGATACTTACGTTTTGAGAACGTAGACTTGTCTATGGTCGCAATACGGAGTATAATATTTTTTTATTAACTTTTCTTACGAGATTTATTAGTGGTTTTTTTTTTACAACTTATTGTATAACAAATTTTAATGCTACATGGTTTAGGGTGTGGCCACGCTCTCGTCACTCTTCAGGAGCTTATTTCGAACTGTATTTGACTTAGTGCTGGCGGTGACATAAAAGTTCAATTTATCTATTTGTTCAAACTCAGCGCTTTTTTAAAGCTCAAAAAAAAGCGCTCGTGCGAATAGGGGCTTAGTCCGCGACAGCTTAAGTTTATGTCTAGCTTATGGTTATCTTACTATTGGCACCTTGGCACCGTGCACGACAATAGCGCCACCTAGCGAGGTCCCATCCCGTCAGTTCCCTTGAGAACCACGTGTAATTCGCGGGGGGGCGCCTTGTTTCTTTGTCGGACGGCGAGCTACCCATTACTCATCCGCAACCGGCTGAAATCCCCACAATCTCTGACGCCCTGCAGGGCTATTGCGTATCTCGGTGTTTATGTGGTGATCATCAAATTAGCTATCAAAAGGTAAATTTCGTATTGGCTTTTGCATTTGCAATGAAACTGATGAATGTAAATGTTCACTAAAATTAATAAATGATTGTTAATACAACTATTCTAACGCTCTTGAGGCACTCCACTCCTCAACTTAGTCTCATAACAGGTATCAAGCCATCCAAGTCCAGTGGACAATCGCTAGTCAGTGACTATCAAGTTAGCCAATAGCCCTGCTGGGCGTCTTCAGCGGTGGCGGGGGCGTGAGGTAGAGGATGTCCTTTCCTTCTCGCATTCCGACTGCTCCACATTCTCCTCACCTGCCGTTGAATCCTTGAGGTACCTTCAGAAAAAACCGTGTCAGATTGAGGCCTTATGTCATTCAGGAAGGTGGGTACGACCCGTGGAGCCTCTCCTACCACTCCTCAAATAGCGATCTTACTGCCGCAATTGTGACATATCCGCCTAGCCTATATTTTGCTGCAGTATATTTTGAGACTACAATAATCTAAGATGTTCATTGAAATCAAATGATGTCAAGGGCAATTTTGTTCAAAATTAATAGCTTGTGATGATTAACGTTTGGATAAGCATTAATATTACTTGTGTCTATTAAAAACCGTCGCAAGTAATGCATTATTTATGCGAGGACCGCCCGGAAGACACGGTGGAGCATAGCCCTGCAGGACTGCCCCCGCTTAGGCAGAGCACCGCCGTCTCCTCACGGTGGTGATAGGCGGAGATCTCTCGCGCCTGGCAATGGTCGAGGACATGCTGCAGGGCGAGACGGAGTGATTTGACATGTCCCGCGACCCTGGAACGTAAGGGCTATTGAAGGACACCATGGATTTTAGTCAGTACAGTCTGATAGTCTCTCCCGCTCTGCCTTGGGTGGGGAGGACTCATTTTGATGATAATTACCACGCAAAAAAAAGTAATGCTTTATTTTAAAACCAATTTGATTGCCATAAAAAAGGTTGTGGTGAGTTAACCTTAAAAAATAGACATAAAGACGTCCGGACTTTTTTACTTTCTTTTTTTTTAATTTTCGTCAAACATGATTTTTGCGTAACATAAACTTCCAAAATATGTATTCTATGACATTAATTGACATTAACTGTCTACGCAGCGCACGCAACGGAAGCTCACTAAGAATATTTTACTATCAATTTTGCAATGTTTTTATTGCTGCTCTGCTCTTATTGGTCATAGCGTGATGTTATATAGCCTATAGCCTTCCTCGATTAACACACTATGCAACACAAAAAGATTTTTAAATTTTAACTAGTAGTTCCTGAGATTAGCGCATTCAACTTATATTTCTAATAGAACGCAGATAACAAGAATCACTAAATTCGATGACAAAGTCAATTGTATCACGAACTTTTATTCTGTACCTCGATACAATTATTTTGGTGTTCCACAGGGAAGCATTTTGGGGCCGCCGTTATTCCTTGTTTATATGTATAAATGATTTTCCGCAAGCTATAGACCAAGACTGTGTTCTCTTTGCTGATGACACAACAGATTACTTAGATTGTAAAAATGACGAATCACACGAGTCTACAATAAATAACACCTAAAGATACACATTTGAAGTATCGTTGCGTCACGTCGCTTCGCTTCGCGGCTCGGTCTGAAACTCTGAACTGACCCTTATGGTGAAATGTGTTTGAACTTATGTTTCTTTTTACCATCCTTGTACAAACCACATTTAAAGCAAATAAATAATTTTGACTTTGACTTTTGACTAACTGATTCAACCAAACAAAATATTTGTTCAGTGCGGGGATCGAACCCACGACACGTTGCACAATGGTCGATCGCTCAGAGCCACGGCGCCAACCGTCAATGGTAAATGATCGGATCGAAAAGGAGATCACTTTATCTGGGCCTTTTCTGAAAGTGCCGGCCAAAGTAAAAAAACCGGAGAAGTGCGAGTTGGACTCGCGTGAAGAGGGTTCCGTACGATGTTACCTATCACGTTTTTTTTCTAAATCTGACCCAAATTGGTACGCACAATATTGAGTGATTTACCATGTTATTTTAATATCATGGACTTCTTGTAGGTTTTCCTATTTCGTCGTTCGTTTAATTTCGTCTATTTTCTTGAATAACTTGGAAACTATTTAATTTAAAATTACAAAAAAAATATAATTAAGATTGTCTCAACAAGACCTTTCATTTGATAGGTCACACGATGCAGTTTTCAATTATTTTTTTTAATTTTCCCCTTCCCCCCCAAAAATTACCTCACAACTCCCATATACAGATATGGACTTCTTATAGGTTATCCTATAATTTATAAGTAGAAATCTAATTTCTGTATTTTTTTCAAAATTTTAGGTTCAGTAGTTTCGGAGATAAGGGGGGAATGGTCAAGCTTCGTCTATTTTTTTTGAATAACTTGGAAACCATTTATTTTAAAATTACAAAAAAATACTTTTAAGTTTGTCTCAACAATACCTGTCATTTGATATGTCACACGATGCAGTTTACAATTTTATTTTTAATTTTCCCCTTCCCCCCCAAAAATTACCTCCCATATACAGATATGGACTTCTTATAGGTTATCCTATAATCTATAAGTAGAAAACTAATTTCTGTATTTTTTTCAAAATTTTAGGTTCAGTAGTTTCGGAGATAAGGGGGGGGGGGAATGGTTAAGCTTCGTCTATTTTTTTTTTAATAACTTGGAAACCATTTATTTTAAAATTACAAAAAAATACTTTTAAGTTTGTCTCAACAATACCTGTCATTTGATATGTCACACGATGCAGTTTACAATTTTATTTTTAATGTTCCCCTTCCCCCCCAAAAATTACCTCCCATATACAGATATGGACTTCTTATAGGTTATCCTATAATCTATAAGTAGAAAACTAATTTCTGTATTTTTTTCAAAATTTTAGGTTCAGTAGTTTCGGAGATAAGGGGGGGGGAATGGTCAAATTTCGTCTATTTTCTTGAATAACTTGGAAACTATTTATTTTAAAATTACAAAAAAATACATTTAAGATTGTCTCAACAAGACATTTCATTTGATATGTCACAAAATGCAGTTTTCAAAACTTTTTTTTTGTTTTTCCCCCTCCCCCCCAAAAATTACCTCCCAAATACAGATTTCATCTATTCACGTCACACCTCTGTGCTTGGGTCACAGGAATTGATATGTGTACAAAATTTCAACCCAATCGGTCTAGTAGATTCGGAGATAATTGACTGTAAGCGACAGACAGACGGACACACGAGTGATCCTATAAGGGTTCCGTTTTTGTATTCGGACGTACGGAACCCTAAAAATGGTACCTATGGGTAGTACTAGTCATTTAGAGCAATAGTTATTACTATGGCACAAAAGTTGTAGGATTGCTCTCGGCCAAGTTATACAAGTTCGAAGATTCGTCATTTTCATACATTTGTTGATTTCTGAAAGTGCTAAGAAACAAAAAATAATGATAAGTATTGCTAGAACTATCAACCTCAAACAATTAAACATATCACAACATCACGCCCGTAATCCCCGAAGGGTTGGGCAGAGGTGTACCTAATTAAAATGAATTCTAATCTCTTAATTTTTTCATTAAAAGGAATAAAAACCTTTTAACCTCTCAAGCGATTGGCTAAATGCTCCTAGCACCCGGCTAAGAATCGGTGAAATAATAGCTCCTTTCTCTCCACTTTTCGCTATGTACAAATGGTGCTCAAAAAGCGCTCCAGAGGTTAAGCGATAAAAATCTACCACCAGCAAGTCAAGGGTCTTGAAAGAGGAACCTCCTAATAAAATACGAATCTTGTGGGCACTTCTGATTTCTGAATCAGCCCGTTTTTTGGGTAATAAAATGATCAAGTGCTCTCGCTCTGGGTTAACCTGGAGAGACTGTCAGACTATTGCTGACTAAAAGTCCACCCTGTTCATTCGGTTACCCTATGCGTTCCAGGGCTAAGGTATCTTACTAAGATAGTTCGGCGACTGAGACTCGCCCTCGACAGCCCGTGGAACTTCAGGGAGCATATATCCGTCATTAAGCCCCAAATCTGACTCGGGCCGGGGTTGCTTCAAGTTGCTACTCAATCTTGGGGGCAACCGCTTTATACTTTTGAAGGCTCTACGTGGAAGTGGTGTGGTTTAAGGGATTCCCTCTACGGGAATCCTTTGACCAGTCAAGCTGGTCGCGTATCAGAGGATCATGGCTATTCGGGAGATCTACCACTCAGAGACGTGCTGGAGGGCCTTTGCTTCCAGATCCACGTCGGCAATCCTTCATAGGAGGCTGCCGCGACAATTGTCCGCACTGCCGACACATGGTTGTTTCGAGAGGTCTCTGTTCCGGATTCAGTAGGAGGATACGCCCGGTCGTCACTACTGTTTGAACCGCCTAGAAGAGACGCTGGAGTATATGGTGGAGGTCTGCCGGCTTGGTCCCAGAGGTGTTAGGTAGTTCCGGTACTGGTACACACGGCTACACATTAAGCTATACAAAACTAGTATAAGCTGATAAGCTGACCGTTCAATGTGCGGAAAGATCATATAAAGTGAGTTCAAGACAAACTGGTTTTGCATAGCTTGATGTGTAGCCGTGTGTACAGGCTATGTTATGGAGTGAGTTGAAATGGCAAGCAGTCATCTTCTTTTGCAGCAGTAATGCCACCAAAGGAGGAGGCAGAACAGTTAATCCCAGGCGCCGCGAGAGCCCAGATCTTAACGTTACGACAACACCATGGGTCCGAGCTAGCGGACGGCGAATGATGGATCAATCTAGCTGTCCTATCAAGGATCAAGCGCGTCTGAAGGAGCTGTCAATGGCCCTTATAGAGCCAAACGCCTATCGGGTCGTTTTATTACCAGGAAAAAGGGGCTGATTCAGAAAGTAGTAGTTTTGGTGACGGCCTTATTATTAAGCTAGTGGTTCCCCTCTCAAGACATCTGGCTACCGGTTGCTTCGACTCTGTTCCCGATGCTAGTGGGAGGTTTCTAGTTTTGAAAATGTTTTTATTCTTTTTAACAAAAAAATAAGTGATTATTCACTTTAATTACGCACAACTCTGCACAACCCTTTGGGGATTACAGGCGTGATGTTCTGTTATGTTTAATAGCTCGAAGTCACTAGTTCTAGCAATGCTTAACATTATTTTGTGTTTCTCGGTACTTTCAAACATCAAAATGGTATAATAACGACAAATCTTCGAACTAGTATAACTTGGCTGAGAGCAATCCTACAACTTTTATGTCATATTATAACTATTGCTCCAAATGACTAGTACTATCCATAGGTAGGGGAAAGGTGTACGAGATGATTCACTTAAGGGAGATTGCTTGTAGATCAAATGATATTCTACTTAGCGCGAATGTAAATACGTATATACATAGTAAATTTATTTATCTTATTGTTGTCACACTCAAAATTTTAAATTTTTTAATGTTTTACTATTAAAAAAACACATTTTTAAAACGTTGTCAAAGGATCATCTTGTACACCCCGGAGTCCAAGATGATCCTTGGGATAGGGGCAAGATGATCCCAGGATCCAGGAAGAGAATTACCTAAATAAAACCATAATCTGGGTTTATTTTTCACAGCCACTTTATTTTTGACTTTAGTTCGCCTTTTTAGTGACATTACTGGCACCCCAAACTGTTTACTTGCTTGTGCTATATGGCATGCTATTTTTAACAGCATCCAGCGCTTAGATCATGGAGTCTTCCGACCACAACCCGCGTTTGGTTTTTTTTATAATTACGAGGCATAGTCTAAAACAAAAAAAAGTATTTTTTGTTATTATTTAAAATCGACTACATTTTTTTTAATAATATGCAGGCAGTTCATATAAATTAAGTCATATTTATTAGAAAAAATACATAAACTAAAACATAATATCATACGAATTGTTAAAAATATCCCCGTAATAGTAGGTATGTTACCAGTGTACAAGAAGATCCGTGGGGATCATCTTGTACACCGGTAACATAATCATCTTGCCCCAACATAAACTTTTTTATTCAATGTTCGATAACTTAAACTATGTGGTTTAAACTGTTACCATGCTGTTAAAAAAACAAAATAGAGCAATATACAAAGCTAACTAATGCAACAGCCTGGTAATAAATTACCTAGAACAAATTAAACATAGGCTTCAAGTTAAGCTTACCTTAGATCAAAGTCACGGAATATTTGTTTTTATTCTCAAAAAATTTGATTGTCACTTTCGACACCATTACTTTTGACTGAGGCGGGAGAATATCGGGGACTACATTTTACCAATGAAAACAACTAGATGACGCTACTGGCTTCGTTGCAATAAAAAAGGATCATCTTCCCTCAACGGATCATCTCGTACACCTTTCCCCTACTACTTTTTTCTTTGGCCGGCACTTTCAGAAAAGTCCCAAAAATGTACGGAGCGTGAAAGGGAGCGTGAATGTTCTCCTTTGTATAATTTATTTGTTTTTGTAATTTATATAAACTAATGCATTGTTTTCTCGAAAATCGATCTTCGTCGGTTTTAGGTAGGTACGTACCTTTCTAACAAGAAAAAAAATGCAAATCAAATATGTGATCTAACTTTTCAGTCATCTTGATTATTAAAAATCCTGCAAACCCCTTAAATTAATAATAACGACACCCTTTCATCGTGTGAGAGGGTGCTCAATAGCAGTGAATTAAAAGGTTTACTCTCTATTATAACTTACAAAATGAAACAATGTCTACCAAGTATACGGTAAGTAGTAAGTACTTACATAATAATTTCGGGAATCAAATCTGCATAATTACTGGTAACAACTAGGTACGCATCTACTAAGTTAGATAATATAGCCACGCCTGTGTGACGTCGAGTATAGCCAGATGTGCGTAACTACGATCTTATAGAAGAGGGTGTACAATGTACCTAAACATCGAGATGTGGCTTGTGGACACCTACGACACAAGTCGTTAGGATCCAAAATCATTTTTTTTTTGTATTTTAATATGTAAGTAAAACTAGATCGTGTAATGTCTAGCTCCATCGGTACTTAGTATGCGTGTCGCTTGCCATGCGAACCACAACATTATCTTCACCACGAACCGAGCAGCTCACGAATTCACAGTACACCCAAGCTCCTTTGAGCACGCGAACGTGAATGTGCCTCCGCCGGGCACAATTCCAACCCGCAAAATAATCGAATTAATAGCAATAGGTACCCTAAACCTCACGCTAGTCCACAAAAACAAAACAATGAGTTCAATATATTTTTTAAATATATAATTTCGGTAAGTGTTTTTTAATAAATTCGAGAAAATTCGGTCCAAAACATTAATTTTGTGTGAGCACTTGTGGAGAGTTCTAATGCGGAATTGTGTCGGCCGACGCGACGGCGGGCGTCGCGTCGTCGAAGTTTGCCGAACAAGTTTTCCCGAACCGAATTCTCTCGGATGAAATGATGCCGCGCGCCTAAATGTCGTATTGGCCATAGTGAATGCAGTACTTGCATGCCTTTAATGTCATGTCTGAATGGTATCAGATAAAGCTTAAATAATGAAACTTATAGAGAAAGCGATTACTGAAAACATAAGTTTATGAGGAAAAATCTTAATGGGTAGGAGAAAAGTGCTTGGGATTGTTTTTGTAAATTATCGGCTAACCCAGCTACTCCTAAATGGATTAATTTTGGTTTTTTTTGTCTTACTCGTATCAACTGCTGAGCTATTGTAATATTTTCCTAGCAAAAACAGTACTTACGATTTTGTACGATGGTATTCTTTTAAATGCTGGCCTTATGGATGCAGGGACTGGGCAGCGTACTGCATCCTCAGGCCGTATGTTCTCAAACTTAGCCTTGAGTCTTGCAACGTTCTTTCCCCTGTAGAGATAAATAAATAATTTAATTTGAATATAAAGTTTTGATACCACTTATACAGATTTTCGTGAAAATGGTCAGGTGATTGTACACGTCAATTTACCCCAATGTGTCAAATTTTACCAATCGAACATTAACCTTCCACTATTGTGATAAGGTTGAAAGTCTATTAAAGGAATTTGAAAGATTGAGGTAGTTTTATGTGCTGGCGTCTGTCATATAGGTACTAATGGGGTGTATCCTACAACCTAAGTTATAGAGTGGAGCATCAATGTACGGAGAAAAAAACTTATCCAATTTAACTTGAGCAGTTAGGAAGTTTTATTTGGTTTTCAACAACATGAAAAAGAAAATTAAAATATACTCGAATCTTTCAAAGATTGAAAAAACCGGCCAATTGTGAGTCAGAGTCGTGCACGTAAGGTTCCGTGCCATTATCTATAAAAATACACATTTGTTGTATGGTTTATGGCCCTTATATATTTATTTGATTCTGTTTTTTTATTAGTACATACCTATTTGTTGTTATACCGGCAATAGAAATACATCATCTTTGAAAATTTCAACTGTCTAACTATGGTTCATGAGATACAGCCTAGTGCCAGACGAACAGACGGGCAGTGGAGTCTATTCATTGGGCCCCGTTTTACCCTTTGGGTAGGAAACCTATTAAAAATCGCATAGGATTATGACAGTATCAATAAACTGGAAATCTAATTGGCCCATCCGTTAGAGTTTCGGAAAATAACGAACACATTTTTAGGGTTCCGTAGCCAATCGCAAAAAACGGAACCCTTATAGATTCGTCGTGTCTGTCTTTCTGTCCGTCCGTATGTCACAGCCACTTTTTTTCGAAAGTAATAAGAGCTATCCTGTTGAAACTTGGTAAGAAGATGTATTAAGTGAACCGCATTAGGATTTTCACAGAAAAATAAAGAAAAACAAATTTTGGGGGTTCCCCATACATAGAATTGAAACCCAAAAAAAACATTTTTGCACCGAACAAATACTATGTGTATCTATGGATAGGTCTTTAAAAATGATATTGAGGTTACTAATATTTTTTTTTCTAAACAAAACAGTTTGCGCGAGAGACACTTCCAAAGTGGTAAAATGTCCCCCCCCCTTGTAACTTCTAAAACAGGAGAATGATAAAATTAAAAAAATAAATAATGTACTTAAACTATCATCAAACTTCAATTGAAAAATGGTTTGAACGAGATCAAGTTTTTTTAACCTTTCAAGGTTACAACCAACTACAAGAACTTTTTTATTACCTTACTTGCTGCTACGGAACCCTTTTATGGGCGAGTCCAAATCGCACTTGGCCGGTTTTTATTCTGTTTATTTTTAAGCCCGGTATATAAAAAATGGATCTATACTTAGATAGAAAGCTAAGATAGGGACGCTGAAAGCCGAGGACTGAGGGGATGATGGCGGGACGTTTTGGGTGGATTCCTCGTGAATTAGAGAGAAGAAGTAGTGGAAAAATAGGTAGTGGAAAGAATGGGGAAGGGCTAATTGATAGCTTTTGAAAACTGATCACCTGTGTTGTCATATTATCTGCTTTCAATTATTATTTAACTAGTAACAGAGACTTTTTATTATGTCTGATAGTAGTCAGTCAAAGAGTAAGTAGGTAATGTACATACGCGCCTTATTTATTGTACTTATGATATTTTGATCCATCTTATTCCCGATGGAGCGAAGGCATAATAAATGCGACACACTATCCAATTAAATATGAAACCAATGTACGAACAATATGGCACCTACAGTCACAGAGCTTAAATTAGGTCACGGTTTAGCAAAAACTTTGGGAAAATCTGTAAATCCATGTACTTATTATAAATAATAAAATGCACATTAGACAAAAAAATAAGAAATAATCAACATTTATCTTATCATTAAACTTACCTTAGATACGTCTTCTGAATATCGGTCACAAATACTTACTTCAAGGAGGAGCAACCAACAATGTAGTTTATGGATATCAGTTGGTATTACTGCAATTGATAACGGACGGTCATTGGCTTGCATGATAAATGTTGGTACATAACACAGCCTCTGTACCGATCGATCGGCATCCTGACACCGGTAGCGCACCGCACCTCAAGTTATTTTGATCTACTGTTTCCTTAAACCCTAGGCAGAGCTACAATAACCAATTTGGTAACCCAAACTTCCATTAAAAATAACTAAAGCTCATTTTTCTAACGATAAATACTTACATGTCGTAAAATTTCTATGCAAATTGAAATCCCCGGGGATTGCAGCCAAAACAACTCGAGAGACCGAAAGTGAACTCCCATTAAAAGTAAACAATAATAAACTTATGAACTAACCTGATTCTTGAATAGTAGTACGGCATCCTTGATGTTTGGATTAGAACACTACAATATTAACACCAGTTCTTCAGTTTAAAAAACGTTTTTAAAAACACAAATTTAGTAGTACATGCTTGCAAACTATCTTAATTGTGATTCTGTCTGCGCAGGTTTTCAGTCATAGACTGCTCTATAATGAATAACATGATATTGGCGCCGAAACTTCACTTGTATCCACCTGTTTGAATGCATGCATTACAAAAAATTTCATCGGCCTTTAAAAGCAGCGACCTGTTCCTTCGATTTCTTTATTCATTTCAAGTTAAACTTAAACTAAAAATTGTTCGGAAAGCTTCTATTATTAATGGCAGGAAACATTTGTAAATTCAATTTTGGTGCCTTAATTGTGTGTGTAGCCATTTTGAAATAATTGAACTGTTTAGTGGAGATGCTGACGCTTGCCATAATTGCAAAATGTAATTCCCCAATGAATGTTCAAAAGGAAAATATAGATGTAGATAAAAATAAAATTTTACACTCTTATAAACGAAAAAAAAACTTTAAAAAAACTGGTCTTAAATTTTATATTTCTGTTAGTAGGTAATAAAGATATTCGAATCCCAGCGCCACCCATCAACGTCTTAACTTACCGTGACTTCGTTGAGCTTGTGAACTAAAAATTTAGTCCGTCAGTTACATTGTCAACAAAATATTTGACCTATATTTTATCTTTTGTTACGTAAACCAAAATTTACGAAGATACGACGCTTTTAAAAATCACTATACGTCACGTCAGGTATAATTTTTAGGCATTGATATAGGTTCTTATATCTATATCAATATTTTTAGTGCAACCTGACGCCACAAGCCCCCCCTCTCGAGTTTTGATGCGATTTATCTTTTTGAATATTAACTGATTTAACAAAAAAAAAAAATATACGTGTCCATTATTTTTCAAAACTAACTGACGATCTAAATACCTTGTAATTTTTTTTTTGATTTGGCTAGTGTTACAAAATCTTTACATCATGAAAATTAAATATTTACATAACTCTAATAATCAGTAGAAGATTGAGAGACGTGAGATGAGACATTATTCTGCTGATGATTAATCAGCAGAATAATGTCTCATCTCAATAGGCTATTTGACAGTATTAATTTATCACAAATCTAATTAGTCCGGCATTTAGAGTTTTGAGAAATAACGGACACGTGTTTTTTCTTTTGTAAATTCAATGAACATTTACCAAGATATAATGCATCGAAACTCGAGAGTGGGGGCTGGTGACGTCAGCATTCAGTAGAAATTGTGACGTATTGCCAATTTTGAAAGCGTTGTATCTCCGTCAATTTTGGCAGTCGTACCAAAGAAAAAATACGAGGCGAATAATAATAATTATAAAAAAAAATAACTAGCTTGCTAGAAAAATTTAACTCCAGTGTTTCTAATAAAATAATCTACGGATGTCGTCGGTCCACATGATGCGAGGCCTGCTTACGCTACCTCTTCCTCCGCTTTCGTGGTCGTGGTTTTTTTGTTGTATTCGCGTGCAGCCTGAAACGCCTCCTTGACTATAAGCCCCTTCGTACACAACGCGACGCAAGTCTTATACATTACGACTTTGGTATCCAGGCGACTATCTTGATACAAATCCATAGAGGTTCGTACACAAGCATGCGTCAATGGATACGAAAGTCGTAAGGTATCGGAGGCTTGCGTCGCCTTGTGTACGAATGGCTTAATAGGTACTGCGGAAAGCGGAAACTAGCGCCATAGGGGAATAGGAGGGAATGAGACACGTGCTCGCTAGGATGTCACCTAAGCCCTCCTGAGACCGCTCCTATATTACGAATGTAATCGACCAACTTATAAATACTAATGGACAAATAGTTTACCGTTTCGTGTGAATGTAGGTCGGAATGTAGCCTTTTAGGGTACAACAAGAATTAGAATCATGGAAATAGGATTTGATATTTTTGATGGGATTTATTTCTGCAGGATGGGATGGAACGGAATGTATCTTTATAGATAAACATTATGTTATATTGTAGGCAAGGTCGCTAAACACAAAATAATACTGATTCAATGTTTAATGGGACTATTACCGTCGTACCACAAATACTTTTAAACGTCTGTTGAACACTTGTCTAAAAAAATGTCAGATTATGAGGTTGAAATAAGGTCCGTTTTGCAGTCACACTTTTTTTAGACAAGTGTTCAGCAGATGTTTAAGTTTTTGTAGTAAGGCTGACACAGCCTTACTACAAAAACTTAAACATACATAATTTAATAAATAAATAAAATTCCAAAAACATAAAAGTTTAGTTAACATACGAGTAGTTTACAATTTTATCAATCGCTGTGTAATTTATCCGCCAAGATTTTTAGTTTTTTATTTATTTCAATGTTCAACATAATTATTTTAACATTTGTCTTCTGCCAAACTGCAAGTCAGTTTGTCGGCAGTTCATAGAAGAAAGTGTCTGAAAACGAAGAAAGAGGAACACAGTAAGTGTCCCAGTGTGTATATATGTATAGTACCAACTCATTCTGAGAAGTACACACTCGCTACAAGTACTTCAAGTTGAATTCCCATTCTAGCTCTCATTTTGACTCCCGTTTAAAAGTGCTTACTCTTCAGTTGCAATGTTTTCGCAACCGTTGTGCGAAAGAGACCTTTTGCGCGCGCATATTCTCTATCTTGCTTACACTGAAATGTGGGGCGTTACAGCTAGAGGGAGATTCAAAGAAGTATAACCTGTTGCAACAATATTTTTCAGGGCAACCGGAAACGAACGTAGAGTAATGAAGTTTCCAAGGTCCGAGTTTTCATGTGTATTTTTCTACTTACAGTGAAGCAATTTTGAAAAGATATAACGTTTGATAAAATCAACCACGCTCCTCAAATTTCCCATTTGAACGAATAAGTTTTAAGTTTCTCACTACGTTACGGGCGCCAAACCACTTCTTGGGACTAAATAAGTAACTTTCACCCTTTGGATAACAATGAGAAAAAACTTTAATTTTTTTGTTTTCCTTATTTTTACACATTTTCTAATTTATAAAAGTTAAGTATGTTAATTACACTGTGCATACATGTACATAGGTATTTTATTTAATTTTTTACGTAAAAGTTAATAAGCTAGTTAATTACACGACTATTCTGTAGCCTTGTTCAACATGACAATCAGTTGTAAGGGAAAATCATTGCAGACCCGACTGCGTAGAAAGCGAATTTAGAATTCATTTATTAAAGAATTAAAAACACAACATAACAGTTGCGGCCCATTATTGGTTTTTGTTTTATATATTTTAGTTAGGTACTTGTTGTTTTTTCTACTACATATGTTACATAAGAAGCAGGTAGGTATATCACAATATTATTACAAATTTGGGCGCTCCTTGAGGGGCTTATCATCGCTGTCAATGTGGCGAAGCAGTCGACTGCCTCGGACACCATGGCCTTTCCTGCAGCAAGTCGGTTACCACGGCATGCCAGCTTAAAATGACATTATCTGCTCTTGTTATTGCCGGGTGGCAGCTGTTTTAGAACCCAATGGCTTGGCACGCGACGATGGGAAGAGATCAGACGGGATGACTATAATGCCAGTTAAAGGCACTTATCCCGTTGACAGCGATGTGGATGAATTTTTTGACGCTCTTTGTTAGTTATTTTAATTCTTATTAGGTTAGTTAATGTAGTATTTAAATAAATGTAAATATTTGTGAATTACTTATTACAAATACAGAAAATGTATTAATTTATTATTTTCCACAAAATGGATTCTGATTACGGCATTTTAAATTTTGATTACTTTCATGTTTTAAAGAGCGTGTACGCCGTACGACATCAAATTCAAGTCCTTATTTTTCAAAATGACAGAGCGGATTTTAATGAAACTTCGCACGCTAAACATAACTTTTTATGAGGTAACAGCTGAATTGTGATTGCAACTAGGGAGTTGTGTTCCGCTCGCTGATTTCAATCGCCCTCGAGCTTTTGCCGCAAAGGCCTCAATCAGAAGGAAATTCCCAATTTGTGATGATACACTAATCGAAATTGCAAACTGCCTGCCTCGTCACTAACCAACGTTCTGTTTCGTTAGGGCAGATGAATTAAGATTCTTACTTCATTTGTTTATTATTATCTCTGCCAAAAATTGTATTATTAAGATCATATATCGTAGGTGGTCTAGACCGATTAAGTTAATTGTGCCATTTATAATTTTTTTTTGTGGTATTCATGCATAAAATAAAGAAACCAATTTATTCTATAATCTGAGGCTGAAGCGTAACAAACCACTGTTTTCAAAATAATTGGAAAGAAAACAGCCTTATTATTCAACAGCAGATGAATTTTAAAACCATGGCTCACAAAATGAAATATATTAACATTTTTTTTAATTGAACCACTTCTAAACAACAAAAATAGTACTATTATACTATTTATGTACTATATATGCATTTGATTTAAAAATAAGAAAATAATTGGATAAAATTAGATCTACTTTATGTACTTTAAGTCATGGAAGAGCGGAGTCTCCTACTACAGATATTGTTTACCTAAAAGGAGGCTCCAATCACAAGCGATCGTTATGTAAATACATAAAGATATTAAAGTACACAAATAGTAACTTTTACCGTACTCTTAATCGCAATTACAGTAACGTATGAAGAGAAACAAGAATCGATAAGTAATTATTGTTACCGAACATCCAAAAATATGCTGGAGCGGTTCTGTAATCCCCAAAGGTACGCTCGCAAACATTAAACTTTAATATATACTTAATTAGAATAGAGCCTATAAAATCGTTTGTAATGATGTTATTATGGGCTACGCCTGTTTTCTGGAGCATTTATTATGCTCCACGTCAGTATTTAAGGGTGTTCAGGGGTGCGGGGTACACACCCATGTATGAACTTTTGTTGAAAGACGCAGGGAGTGGTCGACTTTCATAAGGTCATTTTGACAGCGAGTACACGCTACGTGCACGTATTTTAACGATTTGGAAGAGTATTTAAGACCCTGTACTTGAAAATGTTCGATAGAGGCAATCCGGAAATGTTACAAGAAATGTGAGACACAAATTCTTCGTTAAAATTCAAAATGTTAAAGCAAAAATCCTTGAGATATCAGTAAATCACATTTTTTTTTTTGCCGCAGATAAAAAGTAGCCTACTTAGATAGCCTAATTAGTACAGTAATAAATAAATATTTATAATTGCATAAGTTGATAAAAAATTCTATGCAATAGCTTTACCGCGGCAGTCCCCGAGTGCCACACGTATTTTTTTTTTGTTTAATATCGACGGTTCGGTTTGCAAGTTCTTTTCTTCCAATCAAAAATCGGAATATACTAAGATAAATCAGGTTTAACTAAATTTGCCGCCCCTAGATAACCGAGTTGTTGAGAAAGATGATAATCGGAACGCATTCATTTTGTTAGATTGACACCAAGATATTACTGTGAACATAAGATTTTCTATAATAATAGGTGGTATTGCAAAGTGGTTTTGAACGTCTGCCACTTTCGATTACATTATTCGTTTATATTTTTTATTATACACTCAACTAAGAAATATCAAGCGCAACAGACCTTTTAATTGGGTAGTAATAGGTACCAACAAACAATAATTCCAAAACATAACTTCTTCCAATATTAAACATTTTATTTTAGTTCAGTGTAAAATATTCTAAACAAAAGTAAAAATCCCTAATTAAAATAAATACGTCAATAGAATGAACAATAGTCGTACATTTGTTTACCACATAAATATCCTATTTGTTGCATTGTACGCGGTGGCGCGGCTAGGAAGCATGCTTTCTGGCCGCGCCACCAATTTTGTTAAATATCTCGCGAATCATTCAAGTACTATTTTTATTTTATTTAGAACAATAATGAACATATTATGAACATTTTTTTTTTTTTAACTCCGATTCAAAATGCGAGTGTGGCGCGGCCACACACGATTTTTAATTATAAAAAATATAGTTTTTTAGTAAATCTATGGAGAATCGCATTTTTACAGTTCATAAAAAGTATTTCAAGAGACTGGTGTGTCGCCTAATTTATCAAATGCTGTGTCATAGCAGAATCTCTTAGAACTAATTCTAACTAGCATTTGCCCGAGTTTCAAAAAATTGCCTATAACCGTCCTCAAGGCCCCATCTATAACTTTAGCAGTTTAGGGGCGTTTTCGCGTTTTTAATATTTAGTTCGACTTAGGAATTGTTGCAACAACGTTACTCCTTTTATTTTACGAGTATAATACTCGGAAATCTTTCTTCATAGCGGAGATTCTAAGACGGAATCGCCTCCAACCAAATAATAGACATTGCTCCATTCTCAGAGAGATGTGGAAAAATATTTGTTGTTATTACAGCTTTTCGCACTCATTAGTTAGTTCTGAACTCTACAAGACAAATATATTATAACAAAAAACTATAAAATCTTGTAGGTACTTCGTAAATTAACCTTTTCTAAAAATAAACAATTCTCTTAAAGGTCAGTCATTAGTGATTATAATATTTCGGTGGGTGTACATTTTGTTTTTCTGACCATGACCAATATCTGCTGTCTAGGTTTGTTTCCGATATCTTATTAATCATAAAATTAAACTGATTTGATTTTTATTCACAACTAGCTGACCGGGCAAACTTCGTACTGCCCCACCATTTAAACCTTCCCTGGACTTTCACAAATTATTCAAGACCAAAATTAGCCAAATCGGTCCAGCCGTTCTCGAGTTTTAGCGAGACTAACGAACAGCAATTGATTTTTATATAATAGACTAGCTGACCGGGCAAACTTCGTACCGCCTCACCTTTTAAACCTTCCCTGGACGTCCAGAAATAATTCAAAACTAAAATTAGCCAAATCGGTCCAGCCGTTCTCGAGTTTTAGCGACACTAACGAACAGCAATTGATTTTTATATATTAGAAGATTAGCACTTACCTGAAAGATAAAGAATGTGTATTAAAACGTTTCATATGAATTAACACACTAAAGGGTTCTGTGACAATTTCCTTACTCGTATCCCTTTTTTTCTCATTGACACTGTTACATTTAAAAATCAAAAAGACAATATTTCCAGCATACTTTTTTTTTAGCGTGGTAAAATTATCAAATGAGTCCTCCCACCCCGGGCAGGGCGGGAGGGACTGTCAGACTTGTACTGAATCCACGGTGTCCTTCAGTAGCCCTTTATGTTCCGGGGTTACGGTAATGAGATAAGTCCTGCGACCCCGGCAGGCATATTTCCAGCATACTTAATAAACGTTATATTATACAAATAAATAATATCATTATATAGTGGTAAAAGTTTCTAATTGCAGTACTTTAAAAATTCTTTCGCCAGAAGAAAGCTACACTATTCCTGAGTGACAAAGACCAGATTTTATTTTCAAATTGCAACTTTAAGTGAAGCCAGGGCAGATCGCTACTACTTCAATATGATGAAATCAATCGCATTTAGTTCAATACAATCATGGAACCCTCTGTTGTACTAGTAAGCAGTTTATTATGTTAATTTGCTGAAACAACAAGTCTCAAACTCATGAGAAGGCCTACATTCCAGCCTACGCTATGTACCCAACATAGTTGGAAACCAAATAGCGAACTGACGTAGGTGTGGTTGCCCTTCATCCGATATGTATAACTTGTAAACAAATAACTATTAATAATAATTTAAGTTCAAGACAGGTGAAGCCTAGAGCGATCATTTTACTTACAGGAATAGCTGTTTAACAATGGTGCGATGGTATAATTATACAGTATTATACAGGGTTACTGGTTAAGTCGTGGGTGATGTGGACGCTAATTGGCCAATTCTTTGACGTAGTCACCGAGGAAACGGCGTGCCAAGCGTCAGCGTCAATAATTAATAAATTTCTAAAATCGTCACTGTCCAGCTCTCTTACTATATAATTATGTGACTCAGTTGCTTTCATTTTAGGCAACCATTCTTTGCTCCATATCCTTCTTTTTTTTCATCTACATTATTTTGTAGTTAGAGCCAAAATCAATCCAAGTTTTTGCTTCTTGGTAAGAAGCATTTTGATAATAAAGAAGTCCGGTCAGTAGAGGCAGCGGCACAGAACTAAAATTGGCGGTTTAATTGTGTACGTTTGGATGGACGATCAGATTGTGCCCGATTCGGTCGGCAATCAAATCGGCTGATTAAATTGTGTCGTCTAGAAGGGGTTTAAAAGTTCATTTGATTTAGAAAAATATAACTTCAATGTCCTAAACATCGCAAAATTCTCACAATAAGCAATTTATGAGGCAGAGGTGAAATGTTTATGAAGAAAACTAAAAGTTAAATTCCTTAAAAACGGTAAGAATTTGGATAGTAACACCCCAAAGGAGATCTAGGTCGACTTAACCGGTAACCCTGTATAATGGGATAGAGCACACAGCATGTCTTGTGGGTATATCTTGTGTGTTGCATTGCATTCCAACTCGCTAATAGAAAAATCGTACAAAGCAGACGTGATGTTATTACCCGATGAAATAAACTTAGTTATTATTGTGATGTCCATACTTCGTAGACGTTCGTAGCACTGCGCTACGGACCTTGCTACGCCGATTCGTAGCAATTTTCTTTTTTAATACAGGATTCCTAGAGTGGGGAAACGGAAAAAAAATGCAACACTATAGAGAGTGGGGAAACGGAAAAAAAATGCAACACTATGTAGAGAGTGGGGAAACGGAAAAAAAATGCAACACTATGTAGTACATTCCGCCACCTAAATCAGCGTGAATCAAATTATCGCCTCGTTGACATCGCTGCGCTCGCTATTATTGGTTCTTAGAGTTTCTATTGAATTTGAGAGCACCACGTAACTGTGTCGCCGCGACCCAGTAATGACGTCACATATTTTAGTAGACTTTCGTAGCGTTTTGCTACGGACTTTTTTATGCCAATTAGAGCAATGCTTTTTGAATATAATTTTATATTCAAACACAAGATTAATGTATCTTGTTATACGCAAAACCTCGAAGTTGTAATAATTCTGCCATAGTACAGCAGACGTCACTAACCGCAAATGCCAATAAAACACATTTTTAAATAAACTTTGAAAGGCTCTGTTAGTTAAACGGATTTATTTTTAAGAGTTTAAAGTTTAGTTTATATTTATTTAATTAATATAATTTCAATTAAATAAAAGTGCAAAATTGCATTATACCAGCTAATATGGGGGTCCACTATCATAATAAGTCATCATTTCCTACATCTCTGTAGCACATTCGTAGCACTTTGCTACGCCATACAGTAGCCAATACTTTTTGAAGTCGAAAAAGTTTTATATTCCAACCTTACAAAAGTATTCGAGTGATCCGTTATTGTGATGCACAATATTTTCTTATTTCAATCTTAACTTCACTGGAAATCTTCCGTAGACCTTCGTAGCAAGGTGCTACGAAGGTCTACGGAAGGTGCTACGAAGGTCTACGGAAGCCGTAGCAAAAATGTTTGATTTAAAGACCATTCAAGATGAAAGTATCGTTGAAGATACATGCGCAATATTTGAAAGGTTAACTTTATTCATTCCATAATGACGTAGACTATCATAAACCCTTGCTACAAATAGTCGAATAACTGGTTTAAAATTAAATTCGTTGTTAAGTTAAGGTGGTGTGTATTTTAAATGGGAGTCTACTTTTAATTTTGTCAGAAAGAACAGAAACCTTATGTAGATTAATATTTGATATATATATTACCAGTACATCAAACAATGATAAAGTTGTAACGGGTCCTTATGATGGCTCCCTAGTCCCTATTCATGCCATGTGATGGGTCCCGTTGTCCCTTCGCATAAAATGACGAATAGAATAAGAATATTGAATATCGGACAGATAAATAAAAGAGTTACTACAGGTTAACGATTTTAATAATCATGTTGCTCTTCAGGAGGAAGGATGGGCCCTTCAAAACGGCGGATAACAGTAGAACAAAATAACGTGGTAAAATGTAGGAAGTAAATTAAAACACTGGTTATGAAACTTCTGATGCACATTTACAATAATAACACAGGAAATAAGTTATTTTTACTGAATGCTGCTATAAAAAGAACTGTGAAAAATCTTAATATATAAAATTCTCGTGTCACAGTTTTCGTTGCCATACTCCTCCAAAACGGCTTGACCGATTTTGATGAAATTTTTTGTGCTTATCCGGTATCTATGAGAATCGGCCAACATCTATTTTTCATCCCCCTAAATGTTAGGGGTAGTCCACCCCAAAATTTTTTTTTTTTTATACAAAATATTTAATTTCTATTTTTTTTTGATACAACATACAAAAATACATACAATCCTCAATTTTCACTCTTCTACGATCAACGCTTATTTTTTAATAGAAATTATTTATATGGCAAAACAACGTTTGCCGGGTCAGCTAGTATGTTTATAATAATAAAAAGAGACAGCAACAATTCGGAATTTAAAAATCGATGTTGGGTTCGGAGCACTCTGTTAGAGAATCACAATTATATCACTCTTTTGACTCTGCGAAGTGGATAATTCAATTCTATAAATATGCTAGTCCCTTGCACTCCACTAAAATATTCAACTCCGCTCTAAGTCTGAAACGTTTCAAGTTCTTTGACAACTACCATCTTAGTAGCTTTAGCGTTCCCGCGATTCTAATTAAACATTGCTTTTAAAGTTACAGAACTTTCGCAAACACTAAACCATGAATTTTTCAAAATCATTTCCAGATTAATTATATCCAGCGAACATTTTCAAATAATAGGAACTTAAAACTTAAATTAAAATGGATTTTCTAAATAGTGACGGGTTTATGGCAGGGTATTGTAGAATGTACGAGTAGAATCGACTTTGTTCAGTGGAGCTGAAGTGATAGATAATAATAGAGGCGCTCGATCTTGTCCACAGCTCCAATCTCCAGCAAATTGTTTGTGGAACGAGCATTCCAGAGCGCAAGCAGAACAAACGATTCAAACTGCATTCTGACATTAAAATTATTCTAAGCATTTTACCATTTGCGGTTTATAGAAAGATAAAATATTATTTATGAAAATAAACACACCTACCTGTACCTACAATTTTACTAAAAGTTTGTCAGAGTTTCGTTTTTTTTTTAGCGTGGTAAAATCATCAAATGTGTCCTCCCACCCCGGGCAGGGCGGGAGGGACTGTCAGACTTGTACTGACTAAAATCCACGGTGTCCTTCAATAGCCTTTTATGTTCCGGGGTCACGGTAATGAGATAAGTCCCGCGACCCCGGCAGGCTTTGGCCCTCTTGGGCGGGGCCCCGTCATCGTGCTGACGCACTTTGAGGCGCGCGTGGAACACAACGCGCCGTCGACCCGGGCATGGTCCATAAGTTTGTCAGAGTTTGGAAATGTTGATTTTTCTTCATTTTACGCTTTTTTTCGAAATCTAGAATTTAGAAAGAAACTCTTTCCGTTTCTTTCTAAATTCTTATTTCTACATCCTTTATAAGTAATGTAGGTAACTATCTGATATGAGTTCATACAAAAAAATTGTTCTTTTTTTGTGTTCGTTATTGTCAGGATAAGGTTCGTTTGAAGGAAAATATTTATTTTTCACATAATATTTTTTTTTTCATTTAAAGTAAACCTAGTGCAATCAGTCCTGACAGAGGTCGCTTCTATCTACTGTCGTTTTATTATTTTCGTATGTTAGTATGTATGTTTAACAGATGTATTGCTAGAGGTCAATATAAAAATACAGGAGGATCCCGTGGCTAAATAATTACAGCTGCACAGGCCGATCACGCTTGAGGTTGGTCTGTGCAACTGTCATAGCGATTTTCTTTCGTGCCTCGGAAAGCACGTAAAGCCGTTGGTCCCGGCTGTCGTTTGTAGATCTTTGACAGTCGTTACTGTAAGTCACAAGCTCTAAAGTCTGACAACCATGGAGTATCGTATTACCCAGCGACTGCCTATCGAAACTAGCGACCTCCACAACCCAGTAAGGGTTGTGGAGGTCGCTACATATAAATACTGATATCCAGCGGCATCTAGTTCGACTGGAAGCCGACCCCAATATAGTTGGGAAAAGGCTAGGCTGATGATAAATATAAAAATACGTATGCTTGACGCAAAATTCACACAGTCTTATTTTAACAAAAAAAAACGTGAACGTGAAACACAGAACTAATGTACTTGAAGAAAGCTACGGTCGTCAAATAGAAGGGATTGCTAATAGATTTCTCGGGAATTAATTAATATTCTCGGTTTTAATCAACTAATTACCTGTAACGAGAATTCCACCTTACCATGATTCCTTGAATGACTACCACAATAACAGTTTATAGTATTGCTTCAGAGCTTTTAGGTTTCGTTTTATCTAAATATTTTATCAAATAACATGTAACCAATTCACGTATTTAGGTACACGTTGTTATTTACATCTAGCATATCTCTACATGAAGTTTAATCATATGGAAATATATGGTAATCATGAAATCACTTCGATGTCGTGGCTACCCGACCGCGCATCTGACATACCGCAATCTCTAAACACATGTGATGATTCAATTAATTGAAAATACAACGATATGACGTAGCCATCCGTCTATGATAGTATTGATAAGTATTTACGAGGAATTTTCGTAAAATGTCCCAGTACTATTTTCGTATTTGTAAATAATTGGTTAAAATCAAAGAAGAGGCTCTATCAATACATTTATGAGGCCCTAGCATGACTTTTGAAGTTTTTGTGACGTAACTTAAACGGGAACGTTGACGTTAATTTGGTGGAAAAAAATATTTCCGCGTTTGTACACTAGAGGCGCTTTTTCAAGTGTCCATACAATAAACGTAGTAAATACTTCAAGTAGGTTAGCTGTAAATAAAATTCAGAAATGTGATAAGGCCTCTAGTCGGCGGGCACGCCGCAATCGCGGCGGTAAGACCCCTCTTTGAGGAGTGGCTGGATAGGAGTCACGGCGTCCTGACCTACCGCATGACGCAGGTCCTCACCGGACACGGAAGTTTCGGGAGGTACCTGTGTCTAAGGAGAAAGGAGGAAACGCCTGGGTGTCACCACTGCGAAGATCGCCCGGAGGACACAGTAGAGCATACGGTGCAAGACTGCCCCGCTTGGGCAGAGCACCGACGTGTCCTCACGGCGGCGATAGGCGGAGACCTCTCGCGCCCGGCATTGGTTGCGGCCATGCTGCGGGGCGAGACGGAGTGGGAAGCGGTCGCCTCCTTCTGCGAAGCAGTAATGCTCGCGAAGGAGGAGGCGGGCCGCGTGAGAGAGAGGACAATGTCCTCCCTCCGCCCCACCCGCGGTGGTGGACGCCCACGGCGACGGACGTCGCAAGACGATCTCCGGCCACCGTAGGCGCGGGCATGCGGGCGGCGAGTAAAGGGCAACTCGCTGCCCGACCATGGACCATGCCCGGGTCGACGGCGCGTTGTGTTCCACGCGCGCCTCAAAGAGCGTCAGCATAATGACGGGGCCCCCTCTGTAGAGGGCCAAAGCCTGCCGGGGTCGCGGGACTTATACCATTACCGTGACCCCGGGACATAAAGGGCTACTGAAGGACACCGTGGATTTTAGTCAGTACAAGTCTGACAGTCCCTCCCGCCCTGCCCGGGGTGGGAGGACTCATTTGATGATTTTACCACGATAAAAAAAAAAAAAAAAAAAAAAAAAAAAGGCCTCTAGTCGGGAAAATAGTATCAGAAATCTCTGAGTGTCAAAAAGGGTGTTTCCCAATTTGATTTGGTTGGACGGACATCAGAAATCCTCGTAAATCTGGTACGTGACGCTCGCCAGTATGCAGGTTGCATGTTTATTTGTTTTGTTGCATCGTCCACTTCACATAGGAGTGGCAATGGTTGTATCTAGTTCTCAGAATCAAAATGTCATTCGCATATTTTTGAAAACTTTTACGTCACACACGGACATAGTTCGTAGTAGTGATATTTTATATTTGCATCTGTTGATATTTATCTCTTCTCATCATTACAACATCAGCATTTCCTGTTGATTTTCGTCCATTAACGCGAAAATTACCGGCATTTCCCGTTAGTGTGGCTTGACTATAAGAAAGAAAGCTTATCAAAGATTTATCCTGCTCAAAGATATGAGGTTTTATTCTTCAAATAACTTTCATTGTGAACGAAGCCCGTCCAGTATTGTGAAGGTTTTACAACATACGTCAAACATTAAAACTATTGGCTGCCAACTTGTTGTACGTACTGACTGTTTCAGCCACTCAAAAGTTAAAAGTAAAGCCGAGGCACTAGCATGACTTTTCCAGTTTTGTGATTTAAGTAAACTGGAACTTTGACGTTAATTTGGTGTAAAAATTAGTTGCTTTTTGTTGTAGTTTGGTGCTTTTTCAATTTTCCATACAATAAACGCAGTAAACACTTCAAGTACGTTATAAATAAAATACAGAAATAGTGTGATAAGGCTTCTGGTCGCAAAAATAGTATCAGGAATCACTGAGTTTCAAAAGAGTATTTCCCAATAAGTGAGAAGGCCTTCGTAGAACATTGTTTTATTTTATTGTATTTGGGTGGCTTACAGCTTACAATACATAAGTAGATAATGAGTTGATCAACGATCAGCCATTTAAAAGCCTCCACAGTCAGCAAAAAAATACTATTGTTGCACACAAAACAAAAACAAAACATTGTGTAGATTAGTGAACTTTTCTGAAGGATTTTGTCAATTGTTGAGTGATTTGAAGCTTGTTGGTCCTATTGAAAGAATTCAATATGCGACTACGATAAGGGTTAACACGTCTATGTTCTATCTATGTTAGGGATTTGGTTTCCGCACTTAGTCCTTCATGTGGACCATTGTGCGTGGGCCATAGTGGCCATTGGTGGCTTATTCCAACCAGCCCACCTCCCTCCAGAAGTTGATCAGGTTCTTTGGTCTGTGGAGAACATCTGTGTAAGTCCTGGGTGTCCCGAGGGTCTCTGTCCTAATATGGGTGACACCTGTGCACTCGAAGAGCACATGCGCAACGGTTTCCTCAGCCTCCATGCAAGCCCTGCACAGAGGGCTGTCCGTTATGTCTATTGTGTGGAAGTGTTTGTTTAGGGTGTCCCGTTATGGTCCCTGTCAGCAGACACATGCCGGTCCTGTCCAGGCGTAAAAGACGTCTGGTAAGCCTGCCATCTAAGGATGGCAGAGCTTCCCTGGATTGCCTGCAGCCTGGTGTCGAGGTCCACCATCTCTCTGCTTGTGTGAGGGTGCGCTCCTGCAGCCATCTACGTATCTGGTTGAAGGGGATAGGTATAATGGGTTTAGGTCCGCAAACTGATGCGCTGGATGCTCTCCTAGCTAGTTCATCAGCCGCGTCGTTGCCCAGTGATCCGCTGTGTCCTTTAATCCATTGTAGTGTCACTTTGTTGCGTTTAGATACCGTTAAACGTTCTAGTGCATTGTGACATTCTAGTATTAAGCTTGAAGGGTTAACACGTCAATGACCTCATCATCATATTAGTCATCGGGCATCCACAGCTGCCTCCCCCATAGATTTCTAAAAGGACCGGTTGGAAGTGGCTTGCATCCAGCGCGATCCTGTGATTTTCATCAGGTCGTGAAAAATTAATTAACAATAATATCTAACATGGTTAGCCTCTCCTGAATGTTCTTTTCCGTGACAATTGTTTATTTAAAAGCGTGCAAGAGTTAGAAAACCGTGCATGACGTCACAATATGGCGTCATCACTGCTTCACTATTATCGTGGTCGCAAAATAAATAGATGGTATTTTAATTTAATAAATACCTCAAACACCACAACAAGCTTGCAACAGTACCATCCATCTTAAAATACATTATGAAACAAATGTACCTACCTTGTTTAATGAATGGATGGAATTGCGTGACGTTGATCGAACCGGATAATAACCGTATGCAATTGAACGTGAAAAGCAGCGCTCTCTGATAAATCAAAGGTACGAATTTAATGTATCGTGCAAATATACCTATGTTTCGGTGAGTATTAATGTTTCAAAACTGTCTACGTAAAACGAATCATTCAGGTCATTTTTAATCAAGCTAATAACAATTTATATTGTTTCTTTGGCGCCGCATCAAAATTTATTTTTTGCTTTTCATTTCGATCTTTCGTCGGTTTGATTTTTTGTTAAAAATGTATATTTTGTATACCATGATTAGAGTGTTTAACTCATGGAAAAACCCGTCTTCACTTTTGTCATTGTCAACGTAACCGTCACAGTAATTATCACACTGTTGAGCACATGAATATATAAATAAATTCAATCAGAGCTGCACGGTACTTTACTTTTGTTAGATCACTCTTAGCTATCAGTGAATGTATTAGTATTAAAAATTCAGTATTTTTTACAAACGTTGTTCTGTGCAGTCCGTTTTAGACAGAATAATCATGTTCACTTCGAGAGCTTTATTTCCATAAATAATAGGATACACCTGTGTTGGTGTACCAACATAATAAAAATGTGACAGTTTCATTGCGAATGTAGTATTGAAAAATAATGGATACGTATTTTTTATTCAATGAATTTTGAAAAAGTGTTAATGCATCAAAACGCTCTAAACGTGACTTACAAAACTGTCGTATTTTTATTTGCCAATTTATGTATGTGTAATAAAAGAAAAAATACCGGTCAAGTATACTATTTTGGTAGTCTAACGGTCAGTTTACACCGAGACGCAACGCGGAGCGACGTCACGCAACGATATTGCAAATGTGTATCTTCTCGTGTAATAAATAAAGTTAGATTTTGAGTCGCTATTAAAATGCAGCACGGCGCCGCGATGCGTCGCTCTGCGTTGCGTAAGGTGTATCTTATCGTGTAGGAAATAGAGTTAGATTTTATGTGCGCGCAGCGTCACGTCTCGGTCTGAGCAGACCCTAACTGACGGTATAATGAGCTTTCAGTGGAAAAGCCTATTATTATATTCTCAGTACTTGAATAGGAACCTTTCTAAGTATTGTGTAGAGGCATCTCTTCTCAAGATGAAAAACAAGCTGTGAGAGGCAAGGCCGATACACAATGGAACTTGTAACTGAAACTTTGCCCGCAGACTCACAAACTGTAACTAAGTAAACTGAATGAACGTACTCGTAAAAATATAAATTAAATGAAGGGTGACGCTGCGAAAGACATATTGTCACGTCTTGTAAAATCATTTTTCCATGTTCATTTACTTTATTGCAATTCGATGCGGTTAGGTACAAACTGTTGATAACTTTATCTAAATGATAATTAAATTAAAACTCCTTTAAAATGGCCAGTTATTATGATTTATATCTCCATAGATATAAATCATAATAACTACTAATTATTAATCATAATAACATAGTACCCATGTACTATGGCTCAATATGTTAATTTGATCTAGTGATACTTATAGAGCTTTTGTCTCTCATTAAAAATACAAAATAATTAATATACAATTCAATTTAATTTGATAGATTGTTTTGTTGCATTGAATTGATTACTTAAATTATATATCAAATTTATGTAATTAAATAATAATAAAAAATCTAGGTTAAACAATTTTACCGAAAGTTGTCGGATGAATAATGTAAGTTTATTGCAACAACATTCAAACCAAATGTATCATCGTATTTTATTATTTTGTGACGCTTCCTACCTGAACACTCTACCCAAAAAATACAAGCTCAATCTTAGTTTGGGGTTCAGTAGCAGTACTTTTGTACAATACATTATACAATGCATACTTTAGTTTACCATCAGATGAATGTATTAACTGTGTCAATAAAGAATTTTTATTTTATTTCTTATTTATATTTTTGGGTTACTTTGACTCGTCGTGTGAAGCGAGGATGCAGACTAGAGTGGGGTGTTGCACGATAAGAATAAGAACAATCAAAGACAATCTCATGCATCATCGGGACCCACTTAGAGGGCCAAAGCCTGCTGGGGTTACGGGACTAACGAGTAACCATGGCACCGGAACGTAAAGAGCTATTGAAGGACACCATGGATTTTAGTCAGTACAAGTCTGACAAATCCCTCCTGCCCTGCCCTGGGTGGGACGACTCATTTGATGAATCTACCACGTTAAATAAAAAAACAAACATCATTGTTTCGTAATTTCATCACAACAAAATTAATTTAATTTACAAGCAGTGCCGTTAATATACATTTTTTTTTATTAATTTACTCTTATAATTTGTTTTAAAATAAAATGCGGTTCGACCAAATTTTTTAACGCGCGCTATAACCTACAACCAACGCTACATCACAGTAATTAGAAAAAGTCAGAATGAAGAACTAATGCAATTTCGTCACGCTCTACATGTTCTGATGTTATAATATATGTTCTTTTTAATATTCATATTTCGGTAAAATTCTAGTTTTCCCACATTACTCGTATGAGGACAAGTACGGTCATGTTTATACAGTCATTTGTAAAACATTTAAAACCTTTCAGGTTTTATAAACAACTGTTCCTAAAAACCAACCCTGAAAGATGAGAGGTGTTTCCATACACTGTCAAAAGAAAAATATTATTTTTATATGAAACGATTATTATTTTTTTTATCTTTTTAACAGCATAAATAATTTTAGCCCCTGAAAGGTTTTTGTGTTTTACAGATGACCCTGTATTAGTTTCACGCAGACTTCTTGCGAATTTTTCCAATATATTGAAATTGAACTCAATCAGAATATTATACCGCGTTCAAAACCTTCCATTTTCGTACCCTATCATAATTGGCTACTATTAAGTTTCGTCATTCTTGAAGCTGCTTCAGTGTACCTACTGATCGCGTTCTGTTTGATTAGCGAATAAAAAATTAATTCACTACAGAGTCACACTTAAAGTATAATAATGTAGGTTGACCTACACAGTTTGTTGAACAAAGTTTACTGAAACTGTTTAAATCCTATTACGTTAGAGTTACTTGTATTTTCCCAGAAACTACTCGACGCTACGACAGATTCACGTGCTTTCAGTGGCGTAGCTAGGCGAGAAGGGGCCCCGTATAAAAAAAAAACTTATTGGGGCCCTTCAAATCTAAGTGTTTAGTAGTTTTGGAGAATAAATACAATAACATCCTGTCTCGTGTAACTAATGCTATTAAGCCTCCTGCAGACACACGCGATTAATCGCGCGGGACGACATGTCGCGGTCCATTCGCAGTATTTTTAGAGTGGAAATTAGCTTGGCTCGTTGTCGCAGCGCGATTAATCGCGTGTGTCTGCAGGAGGCTTTACTGATGTCATTAAGAGAATTTTGAAGGGAGCTAGAAAATTGAGAATGATGATAGACTGATCGTAAGTAGCTCATTTATGACAACTACATATCCTTTTTGAAAATTGATCTATGTTAGGAGTTCGATAATTGGTGCTTTATGGCCGCGTTAAGTTTTCATTTAAGAGCAAAATTTTATTATTTATATTTTTATTTCAATCGTTGACGGCCCTTGGCACTTGGGGGCCCAGTATAATTGATACGGCTGATACGGCGGTAGCTACGCCTCTGCGTGCTTTATTTTCCTAGCTTCGTACCTACAGAACATTATTTCAGTAATAATTATTTCAGCGTCATATGTGGTTATAGAGAACTTTGCAAACAAAATGTTTTTTTTTTTTTGCAAAAGTGTTGTTATTTTGTTACTTAAACTGGGTTAGTAAGTCACCATTCGTTGCATAATTTAAGTATACTTTTTTTACATAGAAAAATCATCAATGCGGGAGGCGCCCTAGGAGGAGTGGAAGGGTAATTAGGTATAATTTCGGTGTGAGTTTTCGATATTATAAAAGTGGAATAGAACAAAATGAATGAACAAAAAACTTTTTCAAAAAAATGTACCCGCCTTCAAAAACAACCACAAAAAAGGGTAAAATAACCTACAAAATAACTTTTCTTTCAGAAGTCGGTGCCTTTATTTTTTTTTCATTTCATTGTCTTTTTTGCCACCGACGAATTGAGAACCTCCTCCTTTTTTGAAGTCGGTTAAAAAAGATTTCGATGTTTCAAATAAGAAGAAACTGTTTTTTATGTGCGTATAATAGCGTTTATATTGTCGTGCAATGCAAGGTCAAATCTGAATCTGTGTGTATTAAGTATTCATAGAACTAGAGCTCTCTTTGTGGCGCGCTTTACAAAAGATCTTCCAACAAAAGGGTCGAACGTGCTTATATCCAAGGTACAAGCCAAGTAGCATTCTAACAATAAATAACGTTATGCTAGGTGTTTTACTCAGCTTTCAGTGCAGGTAATGGATAGATCAACTACTAAAAAGCAATAGAATCTCGTATGTGGGTAAACTTTTAAAATAGTGATAATATATATAATAAAACAGCTTGTTTTTCCAGCAGCCACCTGTTGAAAGGCGGGGCTTACGCATTCAATAGGCTAATATAACGTATAATTAAGTTCAAGAAGCCGTCACTTCTACAAAACAAGATTGATGGAATGTTATCGAATTGCATTTATGTTAAAGAGGTTCAAGCTTTGTTCAATTAGTTAATAAAGAAATCGTTTTATGAATGTAAAGTGTTTTCATCATTGTCAACTTGAATGAATTGTAAAACTTTTTCATGTTTCCAGGACTAGATAGCTTTTGTGTTTTATAATACAACAATATAATTAAACCTATAGGAATATAGATTATCATCATTTAAATACCATTTAATCGAACGTGCCATAGAGTTTCAAAATCTCAAACAATAAATATAGGGAACAGCTAGACGAGATAAACCGGTGATAATAATCATGATAAAGCAAGCGTACTCGTATACGAGCACCCTTCATCATGGACGTCATCAAAAGGCGGCAGACAGTTAACAATTTAAACTATAACTACAATCGTTGCTTTTGACAGGTTGAAGTTTGGGAAATCGACTCTATTGCAAGCAGCAGACGAATTGTAATTGAAAAAAAAGGATAACGTGAGATGAGCTGCACGCGCTCGAACACTTGTTCCACAAGGGATTAAGTAGTCATTCAGAATAGTGAAGTTACGGCATTTTGTTCATGGTGATAAGAAGTTTTGATGTGGGCGGGGTATCGATCGGCGCCGGGCGAGTGCGCGACCACAGCTCCTGCCAGTAAACAGAAAGCACGCCGTCCGCGGAGAGTATTATCAGTCGGACGCTGACACGGAATGCACACGCTCTTCGTTCTGTTGTTGGTGGCCGCCGCGGCGTGCGCTGTACCTGGCCCTCTCGGTAAGTTCACAACTAAGTGCTCACATAAACTCATGCTATTCTGATTAACCTCGAATACTTCTAGCATTATTATCTTCCGCTGATAAGCATTTCCCGTATACTTTTGTGTTACAGCCGCGAATGTATGTGTACTTAATATATTTAAATTATTATGCTTTTTTAATTAATTGTCTTAACTTCTTCCGTAGACACCTGTACCCCGTACATGTTGCGCCCTTCTTTTTATTTTTTTACTCCAATATTTCTTATTTAACGTATAGTTTCCGTGGCCGTTTACTTAGAAATAATTATAAGCTGGTGTTAGTTCGTGAATGAATTTGTTCAGTGTTTATATTATTTGTCAAGAGGTAGTCGTAAGCTTGTTGCATTCAAAATGTCGGCTTCCACCATGATTTAAAGCTCAGCCTAGTTTATTTAAATGTTGTGTCCATCCTAAATCGATGTTGTGGCTAACGTATGCAAAATCCTCTTAAAGGGTTTCGCAAACGTAACAAAATCAATAGTTTAATAGAAAATAAAGGAACATCAAATATTATTTGATCTTCGCTTATTTTAAAAAAAACGTAGAAATGTTATAAAATTGAGATGTCGATATATGCATACATTTATTTGCAATGTTTTACAACTAGATAAAAACTGCCGGGAGCTTCCTGACCGTACTTAGTCATTGTTTCAGATAAATATTATTTAGATTTTTGCTGAGATTAGTAAGTGACTTGATTGTGTTTTTATAATGTTTGTTTTGTTTATCTGTATTTTTTGTTTACCTATTTCTTTGCTATTTATTTGTGAAAATGTACGCAAATGTTTTTGGTTTGCAGTTTAGCGAATATGTAGTCCTTAAAGCATTATCTTATTTATCTATATTTAATTACAATACGCTGAAGTTGTAAAAACATAAAACAAAATTTTCAGCACAGCAAGACATAATTATTATGTTCTATTTTCAGTAAATGCGTATGTAATAATTATGGGTATGAACTTCTAAACGCTAATATTAGTGAAAATATTAAATCACAAACACACATGTGGAGTTTGCGTTGCCATAGAAGATTCGGCACCAGTTTTTAATGCTTAACAGTTTATAAACACAACCAAAGAAGAAAAAAACTGTACAGGCATCACGAATCATTTGAATAACCTCATTGTGAAAATTTAGACATACTTACATTGCTTAAAAAGTTTGCTTTATAAATGACAGTTAAATTCCATTTTGTTCAAATGACTCCCATCACTTGTTGGAAAGATTTTATCACTTTTAACACACAAATAAGTCATAATTAAATTAAAGTAATGCCCATAAAGTATTATTTTAAATAAATATAAGTTCCTTTACTTACCTTTTTACTTTGTTATTTATTTCTTATTTCACTTGAGACTGAAAGGGTAAGTGATAACTTACGTTAGGTACTAATATTGGAAAAACTTTTGTAAAGAAAGAAATGACTCGTTTGAACGAGTATACTTCGTCTAGCGTTTTGGGATGATTACCATGACATACACAAGAAATTAAAATGAAATGTCACTTAAAAAATGGAGGATACTACTCCATAAAAAAATATGACTTTTATTAATCAACTAGCTATTGCAAGGGGGATCGTCTGCGTTTATCTAAACTTAACTAACGATATCCTGTGTTACTCCAGACTGTAACCTTTCTCTGAGCCAAATTTCATCAAGATCCGCTCAACCGTTCTGACGTGACAGAGTGACAAACATCCATACATCCATCCAAATAAATTGCCTATATAAATACAAAGCTACAACTGATGAAACTACACTAAAATCTAGATAAAGTTTTATAATTCTGGTACATCATCAAGGCGTAGTTAGAAACACCCTTGTCTCATAGAAAATGGAGATGGAATGATCTGCCCGACTATTGCGCTGGATAGGTATACTCTACAGCTTGATACGTAAACATTTTAACAGGGTGTTTCATTTTTCTAATGTGCCTATTTATTAATAATTCAAAATATTATTAACGATTAAAAAAAAAAGAAACTCGCCTAGAGGTTTTTTAGGTAGGATACATTAAGTGGACCACTTTTCACGGTGTAAGTAAATAGAGTGCAGTAGCTAAGCACTGAACGCTAACCTATTACGCTGATTGGCACAAATGGAAGCACTTCCCCGGGATAAATTACCACTAAATAAGATTTAATTTCAGTGAGACGTTTACCAGCAAAACCGGTTTGCAATCGCCATCACTAATTCTATTTTGTTAGATTCAATTATATTCGATATTACGACTCCTGGCCGTCCTTAAACCTAGTGCTAACTACTTTCCTTCAAGGGAGAATTCATTGAATTATGGCGTAATTTTCTACTGATATTGTAGCCAAATATTTCCCACTATCGTCAAGATTTATTAGGGGAATACATATTATGTGGTAAACACATATACTACTACACGTTCTACCCCCACGGGCACCTAATCGTGAAAGGGTGCAAACGAACATAAATATATTAGTTTTTTCTAAAATAAAATGGCACGACCTTGACAGAACTGCAGAAATAAATCTCACTGAAAGAAATGCGAGAATATGTAGGTGGTTAATCCCTTGCACAGGTTCTTATTTAACGGCAACATGTAAATTAATAAATAAGGGATTCTAGTAAATCTTTTTTGCGTGGAAGTAGAAATAAACGGAAATTGGAACTCGTAGAGTAGTGAACTCAATAAAGAGTTCTTCCTCTATTTTCAAGAGTTAAGATTTCGGTTACGCAAAGCATTGCATAATATTATAATCTCAAAAAAGTATACTGCGTCACGATTATTTGAAATATTTCTGAAAAATATAGTAGTACCTACTTCAAAAATGGTTTTGAAGTAGGTACTAGATAGTTTGATTTTTGGGAGCCTAAATTTACTAAAGGAGTTATGGTTGTTGTTGCAATAGGAGAGGTATGCTAAGCTTATGAGAACATAGCGCGAGTATCTATATGACAGTATGTCTGTATAAGTATAATAGATAACACATACGTTTTAACATAGTTTAAAATTATTTTTTTCACTATTATATTTTTTTCCTAAATTCCCTTTGGCACCTATTATTATAATTAGACCCGAGTTGTTCTTTTTAGTAAAGTGTTATTTTCCATGTCATCTATATGTTCATAAGATTGTAGTCTAACCCTTATAACAGAACGTCATTCAAAACTCAAGATTATTTAAAATCAGATTCAACTGTGGTTTCAACCAATCAAATAGCTTGAATCTAGTTTCAAGTATTCTTTGCTTGAGGTTCGATTTGAATCTCGATTCAGCGGACTGTAGTTTGGTTACCGTTTTGGAATCAATGAATGGTCAATCCTCAAGTCCAGATTCTATATAAAGGGTGAGGCCAAACGAGCTTAATTTCAGAATTTCAGTCGCAGAATTTCGGTCGCTTTCATAGAAAATAATTGCGTCCCGAAAAAGTCGTCTTTTGTTTTGTATGAAAGCTACCGAAATTCTGCGACTCACAACTCAAAAATTACGCTCGTTTGGCCTCACCCTTAAACTATGATCAGCTGATCAAAGATCAAAGTGGACTTGAGTAACTTAGTTCTGTACCTAATACGGACCTTAATAGAGTGTAAATTAATTACGATTTAAATAGAAAAATAACTTTAAATAACCCATTCAGTATGTACCTACTATTGGTATCTATGTAAGTAAATATAATAAAATTACGATTTATGAATTTGTCTTTCTTCTTGGAAAGTTTTACTTGTAAAAAAAAATTATTACTACAAGGATATACGAGTAACACCCTATTTTAGAAATAAAATAGTATTAAGTATCTTATTGATTTATTTATCGACCCTTAATGTTTATCCGTCCGAAAGTTTATCTGCTATACTTTTACTGACTACATAGTACGGTAAAAATAAGATTTTGCCCAGATGTAACCAAAAGAATTAAAAAAAAAGATATTACCTATTATGTAGGCATCTTACGTAGACAGCCTCTGAAAAAAGGAACGAGAATAAGTGGTAGGTTGGCATAAACATCATTTTAGACTGGGCTCACAAAAATATGTCAAACAAAATCAACGAAGTTGGCTTGAAAACAATGAAGTCAAAACAAACTTATCAAGTCACTTAATATTTTGCGAATTCATAAACACGGGACTTTGCCGTTTCTCCTTTAAGTTTGCTCTCACTTGAAAATTTAATATGTAGGTAAGCAAAAAACATCACATCAATATGGAGATAACAGGACCTACATTATACTCGAGTAGTAAGTTTTCTTTTAGCCTATTCTAAAACTAGAAATATGTTTATTTAAAAGTCTAGACTTATTCAGAATTTAAACCAATTTGGGGCACTAACCAATTGACAAGATAAAAGAATCTTGCAATTTTTAGAATAGCCCACATTTTAAACGAGTTAAAAACGACTTACCTATTTATAAAAGAAAACGAATTTAGTGCGGAGGCTGAAATGTTGGAGTTTTAAGAATGTTTACGTAGTCTTGCCACCTAACTAAATATAAATAAGGTAACTTGTAACATGCTTTTATGAAAGTAGCAATGATGAATAAGCAGAAAATCCTAAAAAAAACTGAGTGTCTGGACAACGAAACTATATGCTGGTACAAAAGCTTGTATCAATCCCAATAATAGTCGCTTGTAGAAATACGAAAAGCTTGAACAGCAAATGCTACGTTTATGCCCATGTTAATGTAGTATGTAACTAAGCATCCAAACGGCTAAAGTTTCGAAGTGGACACTAATTAAAAAATAATGTGGTCCCTGGGCCCAATTTCAAAGTGGACGAGTTGCCCCCTAACCAGATTTATCCATACTTTTAGCAAAAGCCAGATTGATTTGATTTGAATATCAACGAAACGAAATAAGTAAAAGATGAGCATTTTACTTAATTCGGCTTCATTGATTCCGTATTTATATCCAGGTATAGGTGCGTCACCCGTTATTGTGTCAATTATACGAGTACATAGGTATTTTAATTGGCAATCTGAAGCCTCAGAGCCGTATGCAGATGCCACCATAAATCCGAAATAATAATTGAATTTTATGAAAGGTTGTGAAATGAAATTCACGATTGAATTTCAGTGGTAACCGTCTATATCGGATTATCCGATGGTTACAACGTGTCTGCAACGTTAGCATAATAGATCAAAGGACAACCAATTGCATTCTACTGTGAATAGATTTCCTCGATAAGTGTAAGACGAAGGAGGTTAGCAAGTGAAATATTACTCTATAGATGTGAGTTGCCGATGCTTTGATCTATGTCCTAGTCTAACACCGACCTGCTTTGTGATTAGTGAACTCAATGTCAATAGAAGCGGCCTGAAGCAGCCTTTTGAAGCACAGCGAAAACTTAGGTCAAGGTAGATTTATGTGTCTTTATAAATTTGAGTTTGATGGTTATCACTGCAAGGACAATTTGTTCTTGGCGCATTTGGGCTTTTCGATAAAGTGGAGAAAAAAATGTTGAGATAACACAAATACGTGGATGAAATCTATTATAAGCTAGGTCTTAGTAGGTCCTACTGTATCTACCTCAATATTAAGTGAGATAATTAACAGATGAGAGAAAATAGGTAATAAATAATTCACATGCCGATGAAATCAGCATGATTCATTTAAATTAGAACCAGAAAACTTGAGTAAAAATGAAATATTTTCTGGTTTAAAATCATCATTGCCTTATTGGTCGCAAAAGTGACTGATACGGCCGTATCGCGGCTTCAGAAATTCCGGGTCGGAAATATTGTTAAGTGCTAAGTATTTTAATTCCGTTGGGTATTTATGACCAGTGGCGTAGCAAGGCGGGGGCGAAGCGGACCCTAGCTCCCGGCCTCGAACATGAAAGGGCCTCGCGCTCAGAAAAAAACAAAAGAAAAATCTTGACTACGGCGATCACAAGTTTGTAACCAGTTAGTACAGCAGTGCAAATTAACTTCTACTAAGAAATTAACATATCCTTCAATAATCATGATGTAGGAAGAACCTAAGAGGCCTCGAAATGCCGATGTTGCCGACGATCACATTTAGGTGTAGCACCTCCATCACTCGCGCGAGGCCCCATGTTACAAGATAACTTGGTTGCGTTTTATTTGTAACTGGGAACTGAAAGAGTCAAAGAGGCCTTGCAAGGCTGTTATCGCTGACAATCATATTTGGTATAGATGACTTGGGGGAACCAAGGTAAAACAACGGGGCAACATGCGAGCAACAGAGGTAAGTCATATTTTTCATCCTTAAAGAAAAGTCCCTCGCAGATGGGTCTTGCCCCCTCCTAGAATTGGTCTCGCTACGCCACTGTTTATGACTGAAAATTCTCTGAATTTTGAACGAAAAAGGCGATTACATTCTTACGAGGGGTTCGAGTTACGCACCTAGCATTTATAGCCTGCTATGCAGGAAGCAAGCATTACAAGTGTAACTATAACAAAATGTAGTCCAAACGAATCAGAATCTGTGAGCTCTTGAAATCTGTCTCATCGTTGAATAAATACCTTATATCGAACGTAAGTTGTAAATTGTTACAAAATTGGGCCATCTATATTCTGTTCATCCTGGTTTTGCAAGAATGCCTCATAGTTGTGGAACAGCGATACAATATAACAATGAAGTGACATGGATATTTAAGGAGTTTTGCTATGGTTTTCAAAACAACTTGTTTGAAATATCTCTTGAGTCTGACCAACGATTGGGAACTTAATTGAATACAACAGCAGAAAGGCTAATAATTATTTTCATAGGAACATTAATATTAAGGTACTACAGTGAATCAGGGAAAACGGTAAGTAGAGATCTAGTGCGCCTTCTACACTCGCGAGCATAAATCAAATTTTAAATGATTTGCTATCCCGGATCAATTCCAAGTAAGTGATTCCATACTTTTGCTCCCCAGTGTAGATAGTAAATAGAATAGGTAAGGTCCTATATTAAGTTTGTTAAAGCAAACAATTTTCATAATTCTGTTTACGTCTATTGTGTTGTGGCGACTGAAAGCTTTACGTACTCTTTACAGAAATGATATTTACAATAACCACGTTTCGAAGTTAGTTAAGTACTCGTACATATATTTTGTTTGTCATTTACTTTCTGTCGTCACTGAACAAGGAGCAAATAGTTTTAGATATCTAGGTAGTTTAAGAAAGAGGTAATGCTGTAATGCTTGCAATAAAGCGATTGACCTTGCATAGTTTTAGAATTCACTGAGTGAATAGTTTTTTTCGTCATGTGAATAGAAATAGCTGCATTGTAGTGTCCACTTATCGAGTTCATCTTTGTCACCGGCGCCCAAGTGCCCAGAGTGCTTATCTTCAAGAATTTTAGGTCCATCAGCTGCGCCGTCATTGTCGCAGCTGCCTCACCGAATGGGTCGGCAACCGAGACCTTTCCGCAGCGATTACATCATGCCGCGTATGCTGATGCCCAACCCACTATATGGGTACGAAGAGAGACCCCGCGCGGTTGCGCCTACCGAACAAGACTGGCTGAGCAAGGTACGTATTCAAATGGAAAATGTGATTACTAATCAAAAACAGACAACATACTGTTGACAAAGTAGGGTTGGAAGCACCAACGCGGAAACTCTGTGTTAATCATGAGAAATATATACACAACCGTTTTATCTTTGACCGCAGTTTATCAAATGACATCACGCGACCGACGGCGATAGGCGACGTTGCGTCGTATGCTACATGTAGCTCAGGAGTTACAGCTCATTGTAAGCAGGACACAATTCACTCTGGCGCCCGTGTTCAATGCTCAATGATCGTGTTCAGTGATGAAACTGTATCAATGGGTGGGCATGCTGCTAGGGTTAGGTTAGGTTAGTGCAGCGCCCGCCGTCGTGTTGAAGAAGGGTTATAGCTCTCAGACAAGAAGAAAATAGGTTGATTTAATTAAATAACTAGTCATGCACTTTTTCATTTATCTCCTCACTTACTAAGTAAAGTACCTGTCCTGTACTAGATTCGTCATGTCGGTCTGTCTGTCCGTCCGTATGTCACAGCCACTTTTTTCCGAAAGTATAAGAGCTATCCTGTTGAGACTTGGTAAGTAGATGTATTATGTGAACCGCATTAGGATTTTCACCAAAAAAAAAAACAAATTTTAGGGGTTCCCCATCCATACATAGAATTGAAACTCAATTTTTTTTTCACCAAACGCATACGTGTGGGGTATCTATGGATAGTATTGGATAGGTCTCTAAAAAGAGGTTACTAATATCATTATTTTTGAACTGAACAGTTTGCGCGAGAGACACTTCCAAAGTGGTAAAAAGTGTGTCCCCCTCCCCCTGTAACTTCTAAAATATGAGAATGATAAAACTAAATAAAATATATGATGTACATTACCATGCAAACTTCCAGCGAAAATTGGTTTGAACGAGATTAAAGTAATTAGTTTTTTTTTTGTAATCTATACTATAATATTATAAAGCTGAAGAGTTTGTTTGTTTGTTTGTTTGTTTGTTTGTTTGAACGCGCTAATCTCAGGAACTACTGGTTCGAATTGAAAAATTCTTTTTGTGTTGAATAGACCATTTATCGAGGAAGGCTATAGGCTATATAACATCACGCTATCACCAATAGGAGCGGAGCAGTAAAGAGAAATGTTTCAAAATCGGGAAAATGTATTCCATTTCGAGACCTTCCGTGGCGTGCGCTGCGTAAACGGTTAAAAATACATAAAAATTATGTACTACGGAATTATTTCTGATAAAAAGTTCTAAAATAAAGTCCGCGAGAGCATATATTTATCTTTTATGGTTAAGTCATTATAACCTTTTTTATGGAAATCAAATTTGATTTTAAAGTAATGCATAATTTGCGAAGGTATTTTCATTAACACGATATTAATCCTTATCCAAATAAATACGTTAATCATCACAAGCATTTAATTTTGAACAAAATTGCCCTTGACATTGTTTGATTTCAATGAATATCTTAGGAGACATCATAGTTTCAAAATTTTATTGTGGTATTACCACAACAAAATTAATACCTAATGACTGCCTGGTCATAGTGGTCATGTCATAATTGCGGCGGTAAGATCCCTCTTTGAGGAGTGGTTGGAGAGGCGCTAGGCGTCCTCACCCTCAACCTGACGCAAGTCACGTTGAGGGTGAGGAACACCTCAGGGATTCGCTGGCAGGCGAGGGAAATGGGGAGCAGTTAAAACGCGTGATTTTTGTTATACTCAAAAAGTAGGTACTGGACGGATTTGAATGATTTTTTTTTCGCTGTATAGGTATTATGTCTGGCCAACATATAGGCTATAATTTATCTTGGAAACTTGAACAACTGGTGCAAAACCGCAACAGACCAGCTAAACTATAAGAGATACAGAAATGGTGCCATAGCAAAAATTGTTCCACGTGATGTGCATTTTCTGCTGAGATAATAAATTTGAAGATCTGGAACACCTGATGTGGAACTCCAAGAGCCCAGCTACACTATAACATATACAAAAATGACGTCTTAGCAAGAGTTGTACAGCCTGATGAGCACTCTCTGTTGATGTATAAAAATTGAAGATCTGGAACACCTGATGTGGAACACCAAGAGCCCAGCTACACTATAACATATATAGGAATGACGTCTTAGCAAAGTTGTTCAGCCTGATGAGCACTCTCTGTGGCCCTATAAAAACTGAAGATCTGGAACACCGGATGTGGGACACCAAGATCCCAGCTACACTATAACATAATTATATAGGAATGACGTCTTAGCAAGAGTTGTTCACCCTGATGAGCATTCTCTGTTGTTGTATAAAAATTGAAGATCTGGAACACCTGATGTGGAACACCAAGAGCCCAGCTACACTATAACATATATTATATAGGAATGACGTCTTAGCAAAGTTGTTCAGCCTGATGAGCACTCTCTGTGGCCCTATAAAAACTGAAGATCTAGAACACCGGATGTGGGACACCAAGATCCCAGCTACACTATAACATAATAATATATAGGAATGACGTCTTAGCAAAGTTGTTCAGCCTGATAAGCACTCTTTGTTGATGTATAAAAATTGAAGATCTGGAACACCTGATGTGGAACTCCTAGAGACCAGCTACACTATAACATAAATAGGAATGACGTCTTAGCAAAGTTGTTCAGCCTGATGGGCACTCTCTGTTGACGTTTAATAAAAATTGAATATCTGGAACACCTGATGTGGAAATCAAAGCCATCATAATTTCACTGTATAATTTTAAAATAACATAAGCTGGGAGTACCTCCACGCAGTAAAGGCGGTAACAGCTTGGAACTAATTTTTAATGATGATGAATAATTATATTATATGAATAAAAATTTGACTCTACAGGCCAAATTTCCCATTTATTTTTTTACCCGGGCTCTTGGAATTGGACATCAGACTTATCAGATCTTCGATTTTGACGACCCCGTGTCGCTGGCATCAGCAACAGGATCCGCGTACGAAGTCGCGGGCAGAAGCTAGTACGTCATAAATCGTAAACTGCAATTTACCTTTCAAAAATACAACCAACTACAAGAACTTTATACATATTATGTTATTTGCTGCTACGGAACCCTTTATTAAATATTGGTTACACTTTTATTAAATAACTAGTGGCCCGTCCCAGCTTCGCACGGGTATATTAAGAACCGCTCGTCCGATTTTGTGCAAACTTCACATAAAGCATCTACTAAATAGTTCGAACAAAGCCTAAACATTTAGTTTGGATAGGTGAGCCCGTTTTGAGTTATAAAATTACAACGAAAAGTGGCACTGATTTTTATATATTAGATTTACAATATAATTTATAGTGTACAAACAACTTATTCTTCATATCACGAAATGACGTTAATTATCGCGTTATGGATATGGATCTATGTAGGAACATTTAAAGACAATTATCACGAAAATCAATGCGAAACGCCGTTTGTGTGCACCGACCATTAGAGATACGTTAATCGAAATATAAAAGTTAAGATGACACAGTACATAGTAAGCATATACTATGTCTATGTACCTATAGGTGTTGTAAAAAGGACAAGTACGGAGCCAACGTGTAGGTACATACCTATCTACCTAAAAATGGCGTCTCCAGCTCTTGTCTTGCGACCCACATCCTTTCCCGTCTTACACGATAGCTTTTATGATAACAGTTTACTTAAACATCGGAAGGTTTTAGCTAGGGTAAGCTAAGATTAGGTTTCTGCTATTTTTAGGTCAAAACATCCCATATAAAACACATAATGAGGTAGCTAGGTATGTTTGGTAGAGACATTTTAGTTTTGTCTATACTGATGTAAGGGTTAACACATACCCAACCGACATAACCAAACGCTAACCCAGACTTTAATTCTTTTTTTTTTATATATGATATATGGGCTTATTACGTATTATATGGCTAAAGTTTTGAGGTTACAACAAAAGTATTACATAGATCTTAAGTACTTTTCAAGCACATTTTCCTTTTAAAGATCCTTTCATATCTCCGAACGAAGTCTATTTCAAATATGTTATACAGTATTTGGAATTAGCTTTCATATTTAGGTAGTTTAAATGGCAGAAGTTTTGGAGGATATACAAAACTATTAGGTCTTCAGCTCTAAAAGCGACCTTTATCTTATATTAAAGTTCATTTCATATACCTACTTGAAGGCGCAGCTACATATTTCAATAAATTTATCAATATTTGGCATCTTTAGACACATTTCTGATAACGAAACATTCAGATATTAGGTTATAAAATCAGTTTCTTCAACACGTGGTTAATGACGCTATTAGAATTACTGATATTGTTCATCATCAGCCTATAAATGTTCCCACTGCTGGGACACAGGCCTCCTCTCTGAGAGAGGGAGTGATATAAGATTTTTAATATTGGATTTACTATTACCGAGGCCATATAGAAGTGCGAAATTAATGAAAAACTGGGTTTGCGTACTATTTATAGTAAGGAAAGTTTTTTTTTATTTATTCCTAGGTATAAAAATATAGGGACCTGAGCAGGTTCAGTGCTCACTCAGGAATATGTGTTAACTACGAGCAAAATAGAAATTTAATAAAAATCTATGTTTTAAGAGGAAATAGCTTGATTTAATTGAAAGTAGGAAAATCATGCAATGCAAAAAACACGTTTGGCTTTGCATTTCCTACAAAAAAATACAAGAAATATATTGAAAACTGACTAAAAATATCTAATCTCAAGGCACGTCAGGTCGTATAGCCACGCAATCGACTGAGAAACCTCGTCATATGTTGCCAAGGTTCTGTAATAAGTTTATCCTCGAAGTCTAGTAATTTCTAGACTGGCAACTCAAAGTAGCTGCATTTGGAGGTTATGGGAAGAGGGCGAGGGGCGCTAGTAAATTAATATTATGGGAGGTCAGGGCGGGAAATAAAATCGATAACATAGCAAGTAACGTTGAAATAAATCTTTAATAGTCATAAAAGAAATAGTAATGCTAAAATATAGGTAGATAACGATATTTCACATAAAATTTAGTTTCTCTGTATGCACAAACATGGAAGGTTATGTCAACAAAACCTATTTGCTGTTTTCGTCACTTGTTGAAGGATACACGCAATGTATTCACTGAATACGGTAGCTTTCAGCTATTTTATTGCGGTAGCACAGTTTATAAACAAGCTTTGACGTGAGTTAAGGCTTTATGTTGCAACAATTTTAGGGTTTATTTTAGTAGTTTAAATCTGGACACGACAGTCCTGTAGCACCTCCCCAATGCATTAGATTGACCCCTACCCCCAACTACTCCTATATATGGGTGCAATCTGGGTTGCCAGACCATATCATCAGTTTACAGACACGTTCAAAAGATGCTTTCTAGATTCAGTAGTACGTGAACGCAGCGAATCACTCGACCATAGATTTCGGTAAAAAACATGACCGAGAGGATTCGTTAGATCTATCGAGAATATACGTGAGAATAGACATGCATCCGTAAAAAATATTTTAGAGAGGTAATAACGTTCTGGAGCACGCCAGGTTTAAATGTCTGAATATAAAATTATTAAACCCCCGAATATATGGATAGACGCAAAATAGGAGTTGTTTTGTATTATAATTTCGTGTTTAGTAAAGAAATATGTTATATTCATGCAGTTTTAAAACACCTTACGAAATATATGAGTCATCAGACTTATTAAAACAAAATATGTGAAAAGTTTTGTAGTTGGTCTAAGTATGGATGATATGATTCATAGTGAATATACGATTTTTTAATTTATATAAGATTGCTGACAAAAGATCGTAGACAAAGAGCATACAGATGTACTATTTCTCAGTCCGCTTTGAGCATCGCTTAAGTGCTTAAAGTTAAGCGTTCATTCGAGAAAGTTTATTTCTTGTTTTTTCAAGCGTTTTACCGCTACATTTTCCAGGTATCGCTCAGAATTGCGACATTATGCTATTCCTGCAATTTGAAATATAATTCAAGCGAAGTAGGACATTCAATAGATACTATCCAAGGCTAAGGTCACTAGCCTTTAAAGTATAAAATACATATAATTATCGAAATTTTAACATTTTATCGATAACTACCTACCAATAAATTCAAAATGTAAGTTAAAATGTCAAATGAAACAAGTATAAAACTCGTAAAAATTATGGTAACACTATACCTGACCTATTTACATAAAAATATAAACAAGGTTGGGTACTAGTTGCACAGTGAACTAGAAAGTATGCTTTTTAAAAATAACTTAGCACCGTAAAACTGATAGTATTTTTTTTTATTTAATGCGGTTTTCTTTATGAAGACTTGCAAAAAATCTGACCTAGTAACAAACTTTGTTATGTTACTTTTAGTTTTCACGACTTACATGAAATATAAGGCAATTTTAAACGTAAATATTGTAAACGTAAGTATTGTAGACCTTCTACGAGCATCTAAATAAATTATAAACTATTTAAAAATTAACCTTTTTCATAGGTTATTGAAGACGTATTATATTATTATAATTAGTGAATTTAGCGAATTTTTAATTTTAAGCTTTTAAAGCGCTAATAATGTTCACGAGAAAATATCGCTACGGAAAAGTGCTACGCGTTCAATTAATTTCCGTAGTCACTGCTACGAGAGTGCTACGAAAATTCTATTTTAATTTCGGTACGCCTACAAAGATGATTATGGCAAACGTGATAAACTTCCACAACATTTTGTGGAATCTCATATTTATTTACAAAGTTCGAAATTAGTATTATGTTTTGATCTCACCATTTTGAAATTATGTCATAATTTCAAAATAATTATGACATAATTTCAAAATGGTGAGTTTTTTTACATGATTCATTTTCTTTGTTTTAATAAAATCTATTATGACATGAAGCCACTAAAGGCTATCAATTTCGGGTAGCCAATTTATTTGAGTAAAAAAAAACTACCCGTGCAAAGGAGGTAAAAGCATTTTGATACAGCAATCTATCAAATATTTGTGGACACAGGTACCACAAAGCTACAAAGCAGTGGCTGAAAAACTAAGAATGAAAAGTTAGTTAAAAGCTTTATCAGTGGTCAGCATGACAGTCGGCAATAGATGAATCCGAAAATAAAATGGTTGATGTATAACTTTACACTGAATTTGATATTTTAAGTCCATAAGAAGAGGAAATACTTTAGTAAGACAATGAAGAGGTGGCGTAATCGAAAACTACAGTCCCCATTAGGGGAACAGTGTATAAGACGGGGACACGAGGTATGATGGGAAATCACACACGTAAGGCAAACTTAACACAAAACTAACGTAGCAGAAGCGCCAACAGGACGCCATTTGCGTCTGGCCGCTTGCAAATGACGTCCTGATGGCGCTTGCTCTACATTAGTGTTGTGTTAAGTGTGCCTAAAGAGTGTATGTCCCCATTATACCTCGCGATTATTAACGTCCCCGTCTTATACACTGTTCCCAGCTTATTTTGTTTACAATTTTAACTTCTTTGTCGTTAAGCAAATTACTAAGATGTTGAATTGATTGAATTGTTAATGCAGAATTTCGAAAACCATATTTTAAATTTTCGCAATGAAACAATTCGACCGCGATCCTTCTGTTTGGAGAGCTATAATCCTTGTGAGTAGATATTGTGTCTATTCTTATCGCTAACGGTAGCATAGGTCCAGACACAGATTGTCTGATATCGTTAATTAACGACTCGTAAACAGGTAATCAATAACTTAGCTGTCACTCGCAGCCTCCGATTACTCCAAGTAGAACTGTCCACTAATGTAATTTGAATTATTTCCAATTCGATTACAAATCATTAATCAAGCGTACGACGAACTAATCACTACTCGATCGAATACGTCTGCTCATCTTGTTGCGTAACTACAGTGACTTGAGTGTGTAGCGATTATTATTTATTTGTTGTTAGACGACAAGTCTAACAACTAAACAACTAAATAATTTTTTTATAACAAAAAAAATCCGCAGCGAATAATTTCTTAAATAAAGACATTGAGTCGTTCAAAGAAGACCTGTCCTATAATAAAGCTGTCAAATCAAATTGCCCCCACACGTCACATGTCCCGCGAAAAGATACGAGTGTCACTCTGAGGTGTCACTAAATAAATACAGGGCAACAATAAAAAATGACAATTTCTTGTACCATCTTCGCAATCATTACTAATTACATGCTTAATATTAAACATCGAAGCTTCGGCCAACGATGGACGTAAATAAACAAAATAGTTTTCATGCTAGCGTATAAACTAGGAATGTTAAAAATTACTTTCTTCTTGCACCTTGGGTAACATGCAAGTGGTTCGAGGTTTTATCAATTATTTAGTACTGTATTATCATTTATGATAGCTTTTGTTATTGTATTATAATATTTTATCATTGTGTTAATAAAAAATAGTTCGGCGCGATCTCAGGGCAGTAGGCATGGAGGGAGCGATTGTCGCAACCGAAGTCCGGGCACGCCACAATCGCGGCGGTAAGACCCCTCTTTGAGGAGTGGCTGGATAGGCGGCACGGCGTCCTGACCTACCGCCTGACGCAGGTGCTCACCGGACACGGAAGTTTCGGGAGGTACCTGTGTCGGATAAGGAAGAAAGAAATGCCTGGGTGAGGACATGGCAGAGCATACGGTGCAGGACTGCCCCGATTGGGCAGAGCACCGCCGTGTCCTTACGACGGCAATATACGGCGACCTCTCATTGGTCGAAGCCATGCTGCGGGGCGAGACGGAGTGGGAAGCGGTCGCCTCCTTCTGCAAAGCAGTCATTCTAGCGAAGGAGGAGGCGGGACGCGTCAGGGAGAGGACAGCGTCCACCTCACAACCCAGCCGCAGTGGTAAACGCCCACGGCGACAGACCTCGCAAGAGGATCTCCGGCCACCGTGGGCGCGGGCATGCGGGCGCCGAGTAATGAGTGACTTGCTGTCCGACCATGGACCATGCCCGGGTCGACGGCGCATTGTGTTTCACGCGCGCCGCAAAGAGTGTCAGCACAATGACGGGGCCCCCCTTTAGAGCCCCGGGGGGGCTTTGGCTTCAGGTCTGACAGTCCTTCCCACCCGACCTGGGTGAGAGGACTCATTTGATGATTTAACCACGTAAAAACATGCAGACACCTACCACTTAGGAATACAAAAATTAAGAATTTTTCGCATTACACATCTGATACATTTGACATTGATCTAATTTTCGAAAGTAGATACGACATTTAACGCTTCATTTATTTCGGCGCAGGAAATCGATCGCATTAACCAAATGGAAGACGATGAGGATATAACTCCATTTGAAGAGGAATATTCACGATGGATGTCTCGGGAACCTTACCTTCCCCGACCATTTAGGCCAGCAAGGCTACGAGAATCACCCTACGGACCTGACCCCATAACACCTAGACCTGAAGACGTGCGACCCCTGCCACCACCAAGGGAAATCATTCCACCAGAATCTGTACCAGTACCGGAGATGGCGATTCGGCAGCAAAAGACATCTACTCCTCTACCATCGGCAGTTAAGAAAAACGAGGAAAAGAAAAAGACATTTGCACTGACGCCGCTTGATAAGGAATATTACGAACCCGAACACAAAGTTGTGACTCAAAGTGAGTTAAACTTTATACACGCAAATTTTATTAATAAGTGTCAGATTTAAGATAAATGTTAACCTTGAAGTGTTTAACACGTTCCTAGTCGTGTCACTTCCGCTCGCTGGCCTCGCCAGCAATGCTCAGCCTTGAAGTATTTTATCAGTGCAACATTGGCGGAAGCTGCAGCTGCTATTCCGCCCGATTTAATATTATGTCACCTCTTGAGCTCCGCGCCGTTCACGGTAATTGGAAACCACAATCTTCTGTTTAAAAATTCAAATTCTTACTCAATAATCAATAAGACTACTTTGCTATCAATTTCGATTCTGGACTGTTTATAAACTTCATTAGCAATTGATGTGACACGTTGTTTATGTACATCAATACTGCGTAACGCAATTTAAATTACTGTACCATATGCAATCGTTTTATAATTTTTTCAATATTAAATTTGATACCGTACATTGTCACAGAATCCGACGGGCCACATGAAGGCGGTGAATCGAAATCCCACCATAAAGCTGTTAACGTTATGGCCTTCCAGCGACCTCGTCAGACCCGACAGAACCCTAACCTGGGAAGGACGAAAAACTTGGTCGCCGAAAACTTGGACCGCCTCCGGACTGGGCTGTAAGTATTTTCGCATATTTGACTGTTAAATCAAATTCATTCATAATTTTGATAACTTTCAATGCATTTGACTGTATTTAACAGCTTGTAGGATAGAAAGTTCTGCTCAGGGTTTTTTCTTGTAGGACTATAGGCTATCACTCTCGTGGATTCTTTTAATTTTAATAATTTGGTCACCTTCTATATGCCATGTTCCCTATATGTAAATAGAGTAAAGCACAATACATTATTGCACTATTTTAACTACTAAAATATTTCCAACTTTCGGTTTTTGAACACATTTTAAAACACTGGATGCTGTTCCGTTTCTGTGTCACAATAGACACAATGCCTTTTACTTTCCCGCCGCTGGTTCAGCTGAAAAGCACACAAGTACGTAAGATATTGTGGCTTTAATACTTAGTATCTACAACCCAAAGCTTTTATGTGAGTAAGAGATTATTTCAAAAATAATTCCTTAAGATACTATAATCGGTACAGACGTACCGTACGTCTAGATTAAAGGTTGCCGGTTGACCGTTGATTTAGATTTGTATAGTGTACATGATTTTATTTATTAATAATTAATTGGATAGTAAATATCGTCAACAACGGATAACAATATATTTTTTTTTTTTGTATTAATTTACAACCTACGGCATGGTTTGCTTATACTCGTAGTACAAACCAATACCTTTTGATAAACACAGCTTTACTTGTCAGATGATTGAATTCCAGTGAACAAAAATACCCAAGGATTTAAAGTATCTATTATCAGTTTATCACAAAGCAAAACCTTTTCTTAAAAATAAACAAATAAAAGTTAAAATTACATATGAAAGACGTACCAACTCGAATTGTAAAATTTATGAGTTGAGTTTGTCATTACAAAAATAAATCAATATTCCAGCGTTTGATGATGGATGTACTGAGGACGGATGTATGTACTGAATCCGGATGTCTCAGGTTCAAATCCGCGGTGGTTCGAATTTATCTTTCCAAAGAAAAGCTCTGTATTATATCTTTTCAGCGAGACGGCTAATTGTATGTAATTTTGTTACTAAGTAACTTTCAAAGTTTACTTATGAATAGCGTAATAGTGGTTTGGTCTCAAATTAAATATCAGAAATTCGACCACGGCGACTATTACAGTAAAAAAATTACTAACCACGAGCTATTAAAAGAACTTAGTTGGTTTTTAATTGTGTAGTGATTGACGAACTGTTCAGTTCTTTGAAGGGATTTTCAATTTCAAAGAAAAAGACAAACACACATAAATGGACATAGTCGACATGACACGTAATAATAATAGCTCTACTTAGACAGCGGGAGGTCTTAAGCAACAGGATGGAAAACCAGAAGGCACTGTTCGTTCAAGGCCGTTAACCTTTGATTCTCTTTGTCTTCGATCATAAAACCATTGAACTTATTTATAAGTATTGAATGCATTAAGATCTCACCTGAACGTTTAGACTATTGGATATCTATTTCAAAGTTTTTCGTACACATAAGCATTTTGATAATCTTGAAGACCAAAAGCATTTCGAATTGGTGGACGCAACAGAAACAGCAGTAGAGGGTTCCGAAAGATGATGATGTCAGTTTCATAAAATATTGACTTTTTGTTATAGCTCATAGAAACTCACTTTGTCTAAGCACTTTAAATATAAAACTAGTATTAATATACTCGAAAAAGAATACTTGAACTAAGTCGCATCTCTGTACCAGAGAATGATCTTTTATTCATGATCAGCCTTTAAATATTCCCACTGCTGGGACACAGGCCTCCTCTCTGTGAGAGGGAGTGGGCCGTAATCTACCACGCGGGCCCAGTGCGGATTGGTAGATGTCACATGTCTTCGAATTTTTGGTTCTAGGACATGCCGGTTTCCTCACGATGTTTTCCTTCACCGTTTTGAAAGCAGTGGTGTTGAAATAAATTACACAAAGTAATACGCCTGACGAGGTTCGAACCCACGACCTACAACTCGTAAGTCGAGGCCAATACCACTGTGCCACCGCTACTCCAAATCTTTTATTACAAAGAGATAATTAGGGGTTGATAATAATGGTTAAAATAAATGTTAAATGTACAAACAATCTGTGAATATAAAAAGTTACAAATTCCCGAGACAACAGACTGAGGTTATTACCCGTCTCCACACAGTGCACAGAACTCTGTGCCCTTTCAGGTCATAAGTCTGCCTCTCAACCCACAATACCTAAAGGAGTGAGAGTTGTTTTAAAATTTTCATAAAAGTTACATAAAATTTGCAAGTTGAAGTGGCAATGGGCAGGCCACATCGCTCGTAGAACTGACAACCGATGGGGAAGAAAAGTTCTCGAGTGGCGACCACGGACCGGAAGACGCAGCGTAGGCAGCGCCTCCCACTAGGTGGACCGACGACATCGTGAGGGTCGCGGGCAACCGATGGATGCAAGTGGCGAATTGTCGTTCTAAGGGGGAGGCCTATATGTTCAGCAGTGGACATCTTCCGGCTGATGATGACATAAAGTTACTGTCCAAGTAATACTAAAGTTCCTTTTTACACTGTGTTGAAGAAACGTCACGGAAACAACTCCTGAACACTAAAAATATCTAGAGCGACATTTACAAATGAAAAGTTCAGTTTTTAAATTTCTGGCCATGTTCTAAAGACGGTGCATTACCTCTGAAAATTACAGCTGCATTGTTTTTTCGTGTTTGTTAAAGATTATTGCATTGTTAAGGCATTAATTAAAAAGGTTTAAACTGTTTAAAGATCGAGTAGTACTGACGTTAAGCCAAGCTTAATTTATATATTTAAGTATAAAGTTACAAATAAGCAAAAGCCAAGTTATTTTGAATTATCCTAGTTATACATATAATGAACAATTATAATAAAATTCGAACATTATTTTACAAATTAAGAACCAAAATAGTTTTCTGCACTCCTCCATATAAACTTTAACTGTCCCAAATACCATATTTTAAAAGGATGCAAAAATTATTTATCTCCTTTCTAACCTATCTACAGATCTAGAGTAGGTATATTTCATGGATGTGCATTCATGTCTTTTATTGAAATTGATATCATATCAGATCTTAGGACGGGCATAATTTTTAGAGTAATAGTCTAAATTAGAAAGTAATGAAGTTAGCAGTAACGATAAATTATACAAAATCGACAATATAGCGTTTTTTTAGGGCAAATAAGGACTACCGTATACCTGTCTCATTACTGCCAACCAACCTGCGCTGGTTGAGAGTAAACCCTACTGATGCGCCGGAGTCGAGGTGAAGATAAATATATTAAACACTTTGAACTTAGAACCTTAGCCTCCACTCCCAACAGTCCTTAGTTGCGCATGGAAATGAAGTTCGTCCCAATGAACACTTTAGTTGAAAGCAACCTTCACTCGTGAGCGTCTGGCAAAGCAAGGAATACAAGCAATATACATACACGAACACGTGTGCAGACGACATTCACTGCACTTCAGAAACACACACATATTAGAATCGATCATAATTAGTGTGTCAAATCAGCATTAGTGACATCATTTACGACTGACAGCGAATCAAAATTTCTAGGCGTTTTTAGGCATAAGCTAAAGAAAAGTCCTATTAATGTTTTCCCAGTTGCTAAAATATGATTCCATTATGCGTTGCATTATGTAATTCTGCTATATTTCCGACCTCTGATAGCTTTGTTTGCACGGCATCGACTTGTACTTACAAAGCTAACCGATTGACAGACTGGAAATCGAAACCTTTAGCTAAACTGGCTCCGTTATGAAGCTGACTTAAAACTATAAATTATCTGCTGCAAAATATAGCTTGTTGGCTTTTAAAACAAACGGGCGTTAAAAGGACTTGTGGCTTTGCGTAATTTAATTTTGAACAGTTATATTAATTTTTCTTCTAAACCAATTGGCAAATCGGTAAATAAATTTCATAATAACTATCATTACCATTATTCATTAATATTAAGATCGTCACAACACAGTCATTTCAAGGATTTGGATTGATTTGGCGGCCCTCAGAATGTAATAAATAGATCATATCTATGGAAAAGCATCTCTCCACTGTATGGATACCGTTTCAAATGTATGGCAATGATTTAAGAAGATCTTACATTATTTAACCTACACAAATAAGAATAAATTAAATCGCGTGTCATGAGTATGCTTGACCAGGCAGCTCCTAGAAAGCCACTCAAATCGAGGACTTTCGTATTGGCACCATTATTAGACGTCAGTGCCAACACGGAGCTTAGACATCTACTCAACAATATGAAATTAATGTTTAGAAATATTTTAAAGCAGCTTACAATATTTTTGTAAGTTAACTATTACTGTGTCGTTATTTTTAAATGCCAGAAACACAGATTACGCGCTATCCATACATTGGAAACTATTAGATAACTTAAAATTTTAATTGCTGGCCCAATTTCGTCATTTACAACGAGCATGACATTGCCTCACCATCTTATTTGCTGTCTCAAGCGAGAACTACCAGCATGTGATCCCATGTAAGCTTATCTCAAACACTCAAGCATATTATGTAAAATATTTTTTTCTACTAAATAATGAAACACATAGATTTTGTATTAGCGTAGATTTAGTAGTAATGCATTAAGCACCTTTCTCAGCTACGTAAACGGTGCCCGTCGTAGCGTAGATATGTGTGTGGTGAACAGAAAATTGTTTAAATTTAATTGCTAATGTTTAGTACCCAAGAGAACCCCGCGGGCACCGATAAACCTCGCCACATCCATGTGCTGGAGTCTACGGCCGACCCTGCGGACTCGATCTACGGTATAGCGCTCATCGCCGCTGTGGGCACGGCACTCGCTATGGCCATCATCGGCTTCGCTTTCGGATGGTATACGTGAGTTATGGTTCCAAGCACCACACATTGCACTCCTCACAATCTAGTGACATTCATCACTCGCTATCACCCCACAGGCTCAGTAAGAAAGCTAAAGCCGCAGCAGACGTGGACTACCCAGCCTACGGAGTAACCGGACCTAATATAGACACTTCAGGCGACAGGAAACTGGCACATTCGGCCCACATGTACCACTACCAGCATCAAAAACAACAAATTATTGCTATGGAAAGGTATTTAATTATTCCAGCTTTGATGAAACAATTGGAAAATTGTGTAAAATATAAATAGCGCCGGTGTTTAGAACAAAATGAGAAAGCTTAGTTTTGTTTCAATAGTTTGCTCTAGAAAAACCATTCGCGAAGTTTTAAGCGAATGAAAAGTTCCATTACGATGAACAGCAACGTTTTATCTTCTGAACTAATTCACGTTTAATTTTTAATTTTATACTAGTGAAACCATGCATTCAAAACTAAATCTTTCCAGAAGTTCTAATTAAAACTGTTGATGATGAAGAAAATGAACTACAAAACGAAATGAACCACAAATATAGATATGTATATATGTTTGTAATGGTTTTTTTTCTGTGATATTATTATTATTATAAATTCATAAAACTGAAGAAAAAAATACTAAATATTCTGTGAATAAGTATTTGAAGAAAATATGAGCAAAAAAAACACATTTGTTGTTTGAGCCCCTTTTTTATCGCGGTAAAATCATCAAATGAGTCCTCCTACCCGGGGCGGGATGGGAGGCGACTGTCAGATTGTATTAACTAAAATCCACATTGTTCCTTCAATAACCCTTTACGTTCCAAGGTGACCTGATAAGACAGTCAGTCCCGCAACCCCGGCAAGCTTTGGTTCTCTAAGGCCCAGCGCACACCGCTGGAGACGCGGTGGAGCGCATTTTAAGAAAACTTTAATAATTATAAACTTTATCCACCTTGATATACGGTCGCGCGCATTCTCTTGTGGTAGCTTGAGTGCGCTCCGAGCACCGTGTCCGAATTTATTCTTATATTGACCGTATATCAAGGTAGTTAAGGTTTATATTAAATTGTTATCTTAAAATGCGCTCCGCTGCACTTCCAGCGGTGTGCGCTAGGCCTAAGAGGGCCCCTCTTCATAAGATTGCTGACAGCTGTTTGAGGCGCGCATGGACCATAACCAACCTTAAATATTTATTTTGTTCTATTTTTTAACCTTTTAAAGCTGCAACAAAAATGCATCATCTGTTAAAATTTCAACTGTCTATATATCACAGTTTATGAGATAAAGCTTGGTGACAGACAGACGGACAGTGAAGTCTAATTAAAGGGCCCCGTTCACCCTTTGGGTACGAAACCCAACAAACACCTGGCGTGAAATGAAGACTGCACACAACAATTATTTTTGTCACATCCAACCGCTTTTGCTTTACGGTTTCTTTCAATGGAAACTAAGAAACAAAACTAATACTATTACAATAATGTGATAGTTACTCGTAGGTTTAAATTATATTTCATATTTTTCCTTAGTTTTCATCAGAAAGACATGCAATCATAAGTAAAGTCAGCAACTTCATCTGCAACACTTCAATTTTTTTTCATTTTACGTTTTCGTACGTCAACATAAGTATAATATCCAGACTGGACTAAGTCTTGTGATTTCCCTTTGAAAGAGTCTTAGCAGCCAATCTAATTATCTTTTTTGGTTGTATAACACCGTCTCCGTCGGTGTCTCGAAAGACACGTATAGCAAAGGCTTATAACAACAATTCAGCTGCCCAATCTGATAATATTGTTTTCTTTTAGCCACCGCTGGGTACGCCACAGGCCTCTGAGATGACTTTAGACATAGGTATATTGATAACTAGCTGTTTAAAAAAACTGTAAACCTGCGGTTTCACCACCGCTACTCAGGTCCTATTGGTCTTAGCGTAATGTTATATAGCCTCTTCGAGAAATGGACTATCTAACGTAAAAATATTTTTTTTAATTCGAACCAGTTGTTAATTTAACCAATTCTATCCAAACAAACTCTTCAGCCTTATAATTAGTATAGATTTATAAGTCCAGGTATCCGCAGGATGTTTAAATTCCTCAATATCCGTAATGCCCAAGATTAACTGGAAATTCATAATCTATTTCGGTTGCTTTCTACGGTTGGATCTTTGTCCATAGGAAGGCTAGCAATCAATAACCTAATTGGCCTATCCGAGTCTTTAAGATGTCCAATTGGAGCCAGCCGTCAAACATAGGAACTGGATTTAGATTGAGATTGAACATTAATTTCGGGCGTAACAAAGTATATATGAAAATTGAAAAGACACGTTGGCCCGAAAGTGTGAGTTCAATCACAATGTCGTGGATGAAAGGCGACTTGTTAACCTCTGACGGAAACATGCTTGTATAATAGGTACAGTAACCGGCACAGTTCTTGAGCGGTCAGCGTAAGAGTGGGGATGGCTTTGCGCATCGTACACTTATCGACAAATGAAACGCACAATAAAACTAATAAAACGTACAAAACAACGAATCCCGAGTGACGGCTATGACGCGATGCACTACGGCACGCTACGCGGGCCAATCACTACACTTTCCCCGCCCCCGTTCCTCATTCATCTACCAAAGGGACCTAATAACTCACTTCTGCGCAGGTGAAGGTCAGCGCTCAAGATCCATGCCGGTATTTGTAACTTGCGTATTTCTTTCCAATTTCTAAATTCAGAGAGATACATGAAGTATTATTCTAAGATTGTGTGGTATACTGGAGTACTGTTTAATCAGCGTGATCATAAAATCTGTACATCATTTTCAGGAATGGATGTGAGCACCGCAACGGCTCCATGTCTGACCCTGAATCTGAGGAGGAGAATGAAGAGGGAGATTACACCGTTTATGAATGCCCCGGATTTGCCACGGTATGTCATCTTTAATATTTTACATGTCGAACATTTGTATAAACCAGGCCCGCTTAACCTCAGATCCGCCATCGCATTTGGATTTGGCCGCAACAAAAAACTTTGCAAGTTACAAGACTAATAGCTGGAGAGCTCCGTGAATTTTTACGAACGTGCTTGAGCCACGCTAAAAACTTGCTCAATACTTCTTCAATTATACTGGACCACCAGTTGCCATTAAAATAGTTGTAGGAAATTGATTTTTTTACATATTTTAAATATTCAATTTTAAAGATTTCGAAATGCCTCAAGAACTTTTTTAGGAGCAATCCTTAAATACGATTGGTTTTGTTCAAAACCACTTTTTCTCAGCCAGGTCAGCATTTCGGTATATTATCTATCTCCTGAGATACAGGTTTTTCGCCTAGTTCAGGAGATAGGGTGGAAACTTAATGACTCCTATCACAGCCACCACTAATATTAAGACCTGTACTGTAAGAACTATTTTGTTTTTGTGTTAATACTCTAAGCAACAATAATCATAATGTGAACTTGAGTGGTGAGAAATAATAGTTATTTATGATACTAGTGCGGTAAGTTGGTTTTTACAAACGAGTAGACGAATGTAAGCCCGAGATGAAGTCGAGGGCTTACCATAGTCACGAGTTTGTAAATACCAATTTCCGCACGTGTGTCATACAATGTTTTTCAACACATTTGCGAGAAAACAGTACAATATGTAATTAAACAAACTTTATTTAGAAGTTTCTAATATGAAAATGGCGCGAATTTGCAAATGGCGCCACATGCACGTGGTGAAAAATAGAACTACATCTTTCGTCTCATTTACTCTTTAGTATTAAAATGAGACAACGTATTGAGCAAAAGCGCTTCCAAGGAGGTTCGATTAGTCAGGTTGCTTATTCTCATAATGTGAAACTCTTTGGTGGAGTTATTATTTTTTTTAATGGAAATTAAAAAAAAAACCGTAAAGAAAACGCACGGTGCTATACAACGGGGCGTGCCGTAAAATAGGTACTTAGGTGAGAGTACCTATTTTACCGCACGTTCCGTTGTATGGTGCGTAATTTTTAACTTTCGAACAATGTATACAGGCTTCGTAAACGCATTTTTCGAGCAAATGTGTTGAAAACATATTTTTTTATCTTAGGGATATTTGAGGAAGTACTGAGCAAGTTTTCAGCATGCCTCAAGCAGTTTTCTAAAATTTCAAGTTGCTCTTAGGCTATCAAGACACTTATTAGACCACAAAAGAGGCACTTAACTTAAACTAATTTGCAGTAATGTCCATTTTGACACCAAAATACTGGTGATTAACTATTAACACAACTATAAAAAAGTGAACTGCTGAAAACTTTATCACTTCAGCTAATTTAACGATCGCAAGTCAATACCAAGGTCGATTCTCAGGTAGGTTAGAAATATTTGCTGAAGTTAAACCTGGTCTTTGTCTCAATTGCCGTAACTCAATTAACAAATCGGGAACAAATATAAATGAAAAACATTCCTGGAAAGCATACCTACATTGTTCTGTTACAGCTACAACGTTAGACATTTGTAGTTTATATTACTCATTGAATTATTCATGAGATGCGATCTTCTTTACATCTAATCAACATACGATACTAGCGCCCTGTACCATTGATGTCACAACGACAACAAAGCATCGTTACATGATTGTTTTAGTTTTATAATCACTTTTGAATTAAACAGTCCTGTACAATAAAAATGAAGTCGATATTTGGAGACTCCAAGGTGCTTATATCCAAACAACTTAAATGGCACATACAAAACATCGAATAACTAAAATCCATGAAGACCTGAAGTTTATTATTGAAATAGAAAATAGTCCGGCTCCAGTCACCGCGATACTTCCACCAAAGGATCATCATAGGCTGAGTAGTGCAAAGCCTTAAATAAAAGAGTAGCTCGAAAATGTAATTAATGCACTTTAATGCTTTTTCTTTCTAGGAAACTTTATTTTTCATGCACGAACATTTTTTGTGAATGAAATATTCATGAACAAATTACTTCATCCTTGTACTGAATGTCGGGCTACGTATCCACAGACGGGAGAGATTGAAGTGAAGAATCCTCTGTTCTCCGAGGACCCGACCCCAGCCACCCCCGGCAAGTGCGAGATAGTGAAGCCCCAGCCCAAGGATTAAGTGACGCCCGTGCAACTCCTGCGCACCCTCACATACGCCTGGCGATCGATATACAAACTATGCAACTTCTTATGTCTCTACCTGTTCTCCACTCTCCAACTACGCAACGGTTATAGACTTAGCAGGATCATAACTCACAAAGTAGACTCTAGTTAGATGAATGTATACGTACAGATATTTAGTATTATTATTATATAATTATATTATCTGGTGAGTGTATTTATTAATTGGTTGACAAATCGCCGTGTAGAAGGCAAACTTTATAAATACACCAGACGGGTTTATTAATTTACTTTTCGATTTTATCTAGAAAATGTATGTTGGTACCTATAGTACAATGTTGGCGTAATGATGGAAAAACATATAATTATTTAAAAGAATCTACAGATTGCACCTTGAGATGTTTCTCATTTTAATTACCTATATAATTATTAAGTACCTACCACAATGATATAGTGTTGTTAAATGCATCACTTAAACATAAATACATATTAAATTGTACCTAATACTATAAACCTGACGAATTTATTTATTTATGGCTTTCTATTGTATTATGCTATATACTATCAATATTAATATATATTTGCATATTTGATAAAAATAAAAAGGTAACAACAGTAATTAAATTATGGAAACAAATTGTAATCCTTTCCTAAAAAAAAGTTTTAAATAGAACTTTAAATCCGCATGTCGAGTCTTTGAACGTTTTCCTAATTTGTGATGTAAAGGCCAGAAACGCATGAATACGGCAAAAGAACTGACCAAATAATGTAATTTTTTAATAGAGCCTATTTTAACCATTCTTAAATTTATTCGGCCTAACAAAAAGCAATTAGCTTTTTTAGATTACACAAGGTTTCCAAAATTATTATTTTTTAGATAAACTAATTTCACAAACTCATTTGTGAAATAATTAACTAATAATAATTTGGTAATTAAGTAAATTGATGCCTATATAAATTTACCCCTAGAAGTTATTGCAACTCGGAGAGATTTTAGGTGAGATAAAAAACATGGTCCAGTTTTCTGAAAACATATTAATGAAAATGTTATCTTAACACTGTCAGTTTTTATAATGAAATCTTCTAATGAAGTCATGATCGATGCCACGCCTAACTATCGACGATACAGGAATAAATGTATTTACTTAATAGTGATTATTATAAAACCCTTTGCATTGTAAATAAGATGAATTTGCTTTAAAATATATTATATATAATATTCAAATTCCTAATATATTTAACGAGTTTCCACTTGATAAATCGTATAGTATTCATAAAATTATATCATTATTTACTAACGTACCTACGAGAATATACATAATTGTAATTATCAGAGTCGTCGTAACATTTAATGAAATTGTAACAAGAAGCATTTCTTTGCATTATATACCTGAGCAAGTTGCATATCTACATATCTTCTAAAATTTACCTCTAGATGTTTATTATTACCATATGAAATAAGTAACTATTAATAAAATTTAATACTAAAAGAATCATGTAAATTATGAAAAAGAAAACATACAACACGGAAACCTCACTGTAGACGACATACTGTTTTCATTATAACAGTTCTTCATCATAAGATATTATTAAACATAATTATGAACCTAGTTATCATTGTGTATTCTATAGTAGAAATTTCACAGATTCGTATTTTCATATGTATTGTTGATATTTTATATTTATGGAATGCCTGGCAAAGACTCAGCATCGTGAGTCGAGCGGACGGCGGACCACGGCTTCTCAGGGCCACACTATGACATATTATAGAGCTCAATCAGGAAACCGCTCGCCAGTGTTGGTAACTCATGTACCATCTAGATATCCCGATGTTCAGCATGTACCATCAGCTCAAAACTCCATAGGAGAACTATAGAACAATTAGATAGGAAATTGAATTGACCCGGATTATTGTACTCTTTATTATTCTTTTGATGTATGATCGTATTTAACATTTTCACGTGTTATTTTACCTACAAGGCGTTCAAAGTTATATGTTGTTACGATTAGAGAAAAAATATATTAATTTATTTCCCATTCTATGGAGCTATACCTACTTGTTAGAATAGATGAAATATAAAAATATTATTATTACCTATGGTATAAATGAATGTTAAAAGTAATGGACGTTATCATATTAATCTCTTTACTCTTGTAGCAAGTCAGATATTGTGTATTTACTATAAAATTATATCGAGCAGGTATAACCTGGATGTATCGAGTTATTTTTCGAATATTTTACGCACCTACGTATGGTTCTGTCAATTGTATTGACTGTATATCTCACCGTGCCACTCACCTAGTGTTGCCAGGATAACTTAATATGGAGTATCACAAGGTGTTTTAAAATTTAATTATTTCAAATTACATAAGCTCTTGGATGTTTGCAAGATTCTCATTTACACAGAACAATCATATTTTCTCCTCAGACAAAATTTACTGAGTATCGAATTAGGTAGATAAAGTAATGTACTGAATGTTGTTTCCCTGAAATGTATCAATACATAAGAAAATATAATATGTAATAATAAAATATATAATTTGAGCTCATCGATCATGTTTGGAAGTCTTAAAGCGTGAGTAACTCCGCTCAGAAAACGAGATGGCGCTAGACGACTTGTATAACTCTGTCTCTTTCCACAGCCTAACTATTCACGCTTTAAGACGTCATGGTACCACGTGATTATATATTTATGACGATGAATATAAATTTATTGAACAATAAATTAAATTATCACAGATTATATCACCGAATATGTTACTGTATCTATTTTATGTGTATTTAAATTAGCTCTGAAAATATAATTAGTTATAAATGGATTCATGTGATATTTCATTATATATATGTATACAATGCAAGTGTTGTTATTAATTTATCCTAAACTTCCTCATCTTATTTCCTATCGGTGGGTAGAATAACGTATTTAATTTCTGTTTCACAATACATAACTACGATACTCGACTCTTAGGTACACACAAAACAGGTACACAGTAGCCACAAATCTCTGTCGTGGAAAAATACCATAGGTACCAATTTACACAAAAATATGACTGTCCCAGACTTTAAAACAACTGAACAATAAGCCTCCTCTCTCAGGTGTACCAACTCTTCGTCAAGGTTCTGTACTACAGACTTACACACCAAATTGGCGAATACCCATAGAACAAGCAGGTTTCAAAAGAGGGTACAATCGACCTAATATACACCATGAAACGGTTGATGGAGAAATGCAACGAGTAGGTACCAACCAGCTTCACTTTCACAGAATGTGAAAATTTAAAGCTTAGTCTAGTACTCCATACTAGACTGTACTTGATTCTTTTATTCGCTGTCAAATCGATGCACGGTATGTGGATCCTCTCCGGCACAACTCGTCAAACTTCACTCTTTGACTGACCCAAGACCAATCAAAAGAGGGGTTAGCTCATTTTTCCTAATGCAGAAATCCGACGTAGGACTAAAGTCCAAGATGTCGCAGTGCGGACACTTGGCAAGACCTGGTAACGGTAGGGACGTAATAATAATATTCCACAACTATCACACAACGCCATCTAGTCCCAATCCAAGTAGAGCTTGTGTTATGGATACTAGACAACTGATAAACATACTTATATATTTCTAAATACTTATTATAGATAAATTACACCCAGACACAGAACAAATGATCGTGCTCATCACACAAACATTTGTCCTGGGTGGGAATCGAACCCACGACCTCCGGCATAGCAGTCAGGGTCACTAACCACTAGACCAACAGGCCTGTCAAGTAGAAGTAAAGTCTTTATAGAGCTGTCAGCAATCTGACGGAGACCCCAAAAGAGGCCCAAACGCCTGCCGGTGTCTAAATAGATAACCGTAATCCTGGAAAGTACAGGGCTATTGAAGAACAGCGTGGGTATTAGTCAGTACGAGTCTGACAGTCACTCTCGCCCCAATTGGAATCAAATATAGCAGCTCACAATTTAGGACCCATTAATATTAGTAGTCATTTTTACCCGTGGTGCAAGGCAACTGGGCTTCTCCCAGTTGTAATGTCCCTTTGTGCCTATTGGCCTTGCTTTGTTCTGTCTCCTGCTTGCATGGAGGGAAGTGGAAACATATTTTTCCTACACCTCCACTATTCTTTTCTGATTAATTTCGTGCAGGATCCAAGACAGGTAAATTCATTCTCCGGGACACGTCGAGCTTCATTGTCTCGGCGCTTTTCTGGTGGTTGCCACTGTTGATTCTGGCTCTCAGGAGTTGCAGTGGTTTGGGAATAGTGTGGTGGGTTTGTCCCAAAAAAAAACTCTCGCCCCACCCAGGACGAGAGGACTCATTTAGTGATTTTACCAAGGTAAAAAAAGGGTGGAATAGGGCTGTCAATGATGATGATGAAAAATATACAAAATCATCATTAGCCAAGACTTACATAGAGAGGCTAAGTCAAGCACTCCGAAAAGTACATACTCGTAAGTTCTACTAATAATGTGATTCTTGCAATATAAACACAAAATGCACAACTAAAAATTCTAAATCTTTAAAAGAAAATTCCTTCGAAACTTGCAATCTATGTGCCAACGTTCAAACGGGGTTATCTTCTGAATAATGAATGTGGCACTAGACACGCAGCATTCGCTACTTCCTGCGATGCAACAAGTACTTTAATAAATAATTGACTTTAAACAATGTTGGAAATATTGTTGCATGTCTAACGGTTATTGTTATGGTTGAAAAATAAACCCTGCATGAACAGGTTATTAGGTAACATTTGTCTAATAAATACGTAATTAACTGTTATGATAAATACGAAAGTGAGTTTGTATTTTTGTTTGGGACCTGGAAATGATCATTATGCTTTAGAAATGGTGGGCGAGCGAGCGAAGCCGCGGCCAAACTTAGCAACAAATTAACATTAAATGTTTTGAGTATATTTCGTAGACAATACAATTTTTAGATTTTTGTTATTTTTTTCAAAACCGCTAGTACGATTTCGATAAAATTTTCATGGGACTATTTTGGGATGGGATGGCCTTTCCAACAAAAAAGAATTTTTCAATTATATAAAAAATAGAAACATCTGAATTGAGAACCTCCTCCATTTTTAGAAGCGGTTAAAAACTGAAAAGGAGTGATAAAGGTGTTTCGCAAAGTTTTATTATAGGTAAGTGCTACGACGGTCTACGAAGGTGCTACGAGAGGCTACGAGACGCAAACAAGCGCTACGAGATCTTCAAGACGCTACAACAAGCTACAAAAGCAACTATAATGTTTAGTAAAAACAATATTCAATTCTTAATACTTAGACTAGTGACTGTTTTGTGTGTTATTCAGTTCTTTAATTTCCTATTTAGTCACGCACTAAACTCTTGGCCAAGAAGAGTCTCAGCTAAAAAAGAACGTAGATTTGTAAGTTTACCCGTGGAGTCATAGAATTTTCAAATCATCAGTTAATACCATGGTTCAGGCTAATCAATAAAGGTTTTCCCATAATTCATAAAAAAACATTCATTTACCAGCTGTTTGAGCGATATAAAGATATATCTAATGGCTTAAAAAACACATAATAAAACCACTAGTTGGTAGCAAAGTAATTTTAGTATTAAGTGATCAATATTAAAGCGATTAGAAAAAATATTATGCTAACTACACACATCAAAAAAAGTTTGTGATCACTAAGCTGATTATTTTTAAAATTTTATGGAAAAACAATTGAACTATTTTATTTTTTTTATATTTTAAATCTATATTTTCAAATAAAGAATCTAAGAATAAGACGAAATCATAATAATATATAATCTACCGTATCAAAAAAGATTTAGATTTTTCAAAGTGATAGCAAACTTTTTTTGATGTGTGTACGTTGCAATGTTTCCGATAATGCGCACCTAGATGGCGTTGTCGTTGAATTGAATCGCGCTATGGGTCAGTTCAGACCGAGACGCGAAGCGACGCGACGTGACGCAACGATATTGCAAATGTGTATCTTATCGTGTAGTAAATAAAGTTAGATTTTGAGCGAGCGATTTTGAGAGATTTTGATTTTCGGCGCTGCATTTTATTTGGTTTGTGACAGGTTTATCTTTTCGTGTAGGAAATAGAGTTAGATTTTGAATAGCTTTACTGATATGTGCGCGCAGCGTCACATCTCGATCTGAGCTGACTGTATGGTTTCTTTGATAAATAAAACTTGAGTTGATTTTTATATACTTTTATATTTTAACAAGGACCTGGATAAGTTAGCACACGGTTAGACATGTAGTTCAGTCAATGGAAACAAAAAAGAGGCTTTGCCTTACATTAGGTGGTGTAGTTTTTTATTTGTTTTGATTAAGTATTTGCTTTGGACAGCAGTGGTGGCCCAGTGGTATCGGTCCCGACTTACGAGTTGTAGGTCGTGGGTTCGAACCCCGACAGGTGCATTACTTTGTGTAATTTATTAATTCACCACTGTTCTCAAAACGGTGAAAGAAATCATCTTGAGGAAACCGGCATGTCCTAGAACCAAAAATTCGAAGATATGTGAAATCTACCAACCCGCACAGGGCTCGCGTGGTGGATGATAGCCCACTGCCTGTCACAGAGAGGAGGCCTGTGTCCCAGCAGTGGGAACATTATTAGGCTGATGATGATGATGAAGTATTTGCTACTCATGAAAAATGTAAGTTTTCGATCTCGAGAAGAGAAGAGTCTGCGTTAGCAGCCATCTTGGATTGAAGGGGCCCAAATTTGTTCCTTTTCATATATGCTGCAACAGTTGACTTTATGACAAAAACGTCTATGAAAAGTTTAAAGACAATAAAACTCCACAAGTGATATTTGTATGTATTCTGCACGTCTTACAGTTACAAAGTTACAAGAGGGAGAACATGTAACATTTACAAAAACTCGTCTACACAGTTTACGAGTAGGTACTTTGCCTACGATTTCGTCTGCGAGGATGCGTATTTCGAGTTTAGATTTAGCAAAAATCCTCTTAAAACTTAAATTATCGATTTTGTTGATAAGTGTAGGTATATTGGAAAGTTTTAAGTAAATCAAGTGAGTTTAGGTTCATTTTCATACAAACTTTAATCCCATTTTTAAACCTCTTAGGGGATGATCTTTCAAAAATCCTTATTTAATTACACTCTTACGTCATATAAGGAATGCTTGTTCTAAATTTCATGCTTTGTAGGGCAGAACTCCCCGTTGACTGGACTAATGTAGATAGGACTGGAATTACAATGACATGTCTACCGTATAAGTTTTTTATGTTGCCCGTTCACTGGGAACGGTTAAAAATTGACCGTTCACAATTAACGGTCTATAGGTCATTAATAATAGCTATTAATTAAACATGACACAATTTTTCCGCCCTAAGCGGGACGGGAGGGCTATCGGGCTCGTGCTCATGTAAGGAACACCGTGACTTTATTACTTTTAGAACGAATGTACTTTTAGGTATACCTACTTGACTTACCCTCCACCCTGTTGCAAGTCTTTTAGCTGCTGATGATTGTGTATTCACCGTCGTCATCATTTTCAACCCTCTTTTTAGCGTGATAAAATCATGAAATGAGTCCTCCAGGCCAGGGCGGGACGGAAGAGACTTTCAAACTCGTACAGAATAATGTCATAGTGTTCTTTCCTTTAATAGCCCTTTTCGTTCCAGGGTCACGGTTACCTGATAAGTCAGCCCCGCGACATCAGCAGGCTTTGGCCCGCTAAAAGCTGTCAGCACTCTCACGGGGGGGGGGGGCTTGAGATAGCTGACAGCTCTTTAAAGCGCGCGTCATGACACATAATGTGTGTTTCACACCAAAGTTACACTCCCTATGTCTTGTCTAGGTCATCTCATGAGCTCAAAGAAAGTGCAGAAAATCTAAGTGCCCTATACCAAAATAATCAATTTCTTTCGCTCATCCAGAGTTTTTAATCCAGATACTTTATGTATAGTCTGACCTTTCGCATGTAAGGAAACTTTATGATCTTTCAATTCATAGTGCGCGACGCAATCATTATACCTACATACAATTTTTCAAACAAGGTCTTCTCTTCTTTAGCACACTTACTTTTTTTACACACACTTACTTTTTGTGTGTGTATTTTATTTTCTTTACATTGTCCAAGATAACCAAAATATACAACATTATCCAATGTCACATTTAAAAAACATCGAATGTCCTTTTCCATTCCATTTCGAAACTATTTACAGTACATCTATTACAATCAAATTGGCGCTTCCCTCGTCAGTAATAAAACAGGTAGGTTTTTAGTTTTTACACTATTATGACATATTGCATTTACCTCACAGTAGCCGACGCATTTTTGGGAAATTCGGCAGAATTTCCTTTGTCCAGTTGGTAATTGAATTTGGATCGGATTTTCAGGGCTCATACAGCTACATTTTTAAAATGTTAATTTTAATATAGTTTTCCTAGCAAACTAGGTTACTTTACTAACTGAACCAACGCGGCAACGGCCACACAATAGTTGGTTCGCAAAGGCGGAAAAATAAAGTACTCGATGTGCGCAAAATTGTGGTTCGGTAGCGCGCCGGTCACTGGCTACGAGCAAATCATGACCTAGTTTTAAATACAAACATCAACAGAGTGTTTACACGTCTAATTTGTGTTAATTGGCTTAGTTAGATGTAAATATAAGGTAAGTGAACATAAACCAGAGAGAGAGTGTAGAGCAGTGGTGGCCCAGCGGTATCGGCCTCGACTTACGAGTTGTAGGTCGTGGGTTCGAACCCCGTCAGGCGCATTACTTTGTGTAATTTATTTCAACACCACTGTTCTCAAAACGGTGAAGGAAAACATCGTGAGGAAACCGGCATGTCCTAGAACCAAAAATTCGAAGACATGTGACATCTACCAACCCGCACTGGGCCCGCGTGGTAGATTACGGCCCACTCCCTCTCACAGAGAGGAGGCCTGTGTCCCAGCAGTGGGAACATTTATAGGCTGATGATGATTGATGATGATTGAACATAAACCAGTGCAGCTATTCTCGACGTTGAGTCGACTCGCTGTGCTCGGGGGGCCTACCAAACTGTAGTTATTTATTAGATCATAGTGTGAGTCCTGAAATGAACCCACGACACGCTGCCCAACAGTCGATCACTCAATCACTGCGCCAACCGCGATTTTGTTTTTTTTTTTTGGCTGAACACGCCTCGTTCTCAATATTTAAGGAGTGCCTGAAGTTACCACAGCGTCCTTTCCTTCCGCCTGACGCTGGTCCAGGTCCAGGATCCTAGTCCTATGTTGAATTCAGCAGGTTATGTCTGGGTGTCAGCATTGAGTAGAAGAAGAAGTAGTGATGAGGAACGCAAAGTGCCACTTAAGTAACACAGAGGTTTTTAGTCAGTCGGTACTTTCCGCTATACCTAGCGCGGGAGAATTCATTTGATGACTTTCCACCTAAAAAACACTGTTTCGGCAAATAAATAAACTTAAGTACAGGCATTTTTAATGAACTGTAGCAATCCCACTGTTTTAGGACCTAGGTCTCCCATATTTGTAAAATAACAGAAAAGTGCGTACCCACTACCCACCACACCAGCCCTCCTAGCCAAGTCACAAACTCACAACAAATCGCAAACGTTCGGTACTTCCCAATAGATTTTCAACTTTATGACCTACATCCTAAAGTTGAAAATCTATTTAAGATTTCTGAGCGTTAGCGACAGAAAATATCGAAAACGGTAAGCAATCTTCATTAGATCTTCAACGTTATACCCAAGCACATAAAGTTGAAATCTATTAAAGCCTACTCACTCAGCGTTTGCGCTTATCGTTTGTAACATGGCTACAGGGCCTGGCCCTGTGATCTGCAAAGATTTAGTGAAGATTGCTTATCGTTTTCGATCTTTCCTGTCGCTAACGCTTACAAATCTTAAATAGATTTTCAAATTTAGGCTTTAGGCTATAAAGTTGAAAATCTATTTAAGATTTCTATTGAAAATCTATTGAAAATCTATTGAAGTTTTATTTTGTAAACTATTCAAGATGGCGCATACCACAGTTAAATTACGATGATTTGACTGTCATCAAGGCCTCCTGTCTGTGGGTAGTTCTTCGAAATTCGATTCTTTGACTGATTCATATGGTCAAATTTTAATTTCACTTTCAGCTCAGTAACACATGTTCATATGAAAATAGATATTCCAAATAACATATATTTGTATGAGGGACTCGTTTTTACAAAGTAGTTTTCAAGATATCGACGTTTAAAAATTTAGTGCCCAGATGAATCAGAATATTTTACAGATGAATCAGAACAGAAATAAAACTAGAAAACTTTAAATAAAAATGGGCTCTGTATTAAGAAAATAATCATAATATTACAACATCAATAATATTTTTTTATGAAAACAATTATCAGTGATCATATCAAGGAAAAAAATCCGGTCAATTCAACAATAAAATTCTTGTTTTTCAGAATAATATTTACAGAAATAAATACTTACAGAAAAGCGAGAATTTTGTTATAAATAGGTACCAGATAGTTATTTTAATGCTATATTATAATATTCTCTCAGTTTACTTTGGTTTTTTCTCTCTTTCTTTTCAAATATAATTCTTTTAATTTCCACGCAGCATACTTGTCTGGATCTTTTCTTATTTTCCATTTTCCATCCTAGAAGGATAAAAAATTCGTACGTTCTATGAGTCTCTTTTTCTCCTTCTTTTCTACTGTTGATAATGGCATTGTTGTGAACTGCAATATCAAAACAGATAGAGTTTGACTTATGAATAAATACCGAAGAATAATGTCAAAATTGTCTCACACACACTCTACTGACTTGGAAAAGTAAAATAACGTAACAAAAGTGTTCCTTTCTTGCTGGAAAATGGGAAAACTAATTTCTTTTCAGATTCATATGGGCTTTTGAACATATCAATCAGGCACAGATGAATCATGATTTTGCCTAAAATCATGCTTAACTCATAATTCATACAGACTTCAGTATTGCCATTTTTCTACCCAATTCTATAACCCAAAAGCATCACACAAAACTAAGATTAAAGTCTTAAAACAGCAAAATAAAATTAATAAATTAGGCATTGTAATCAGCAAGGTACCTAAACCAAACACAGATGAATCAGATATTTACCTTTGTTTCACCGGGTTTTAAGCCAACCAGCCTCACGTCCGCTTTCTAGCATTTCCGTTGTACGACAGGCTTCCCCCCACGGGGGATCCCAGACTCTCATTATTATTCCTCGACCAAGTACGGTCAAGCAAAGCTTCCTCCATATTAATCAGTATTTTACGCCGGACACTTCTTATTTACTTAATTATAAACACACTAACGTAGTTACGACTATTACATATTTTTTTTGTAAGAGGTCAATTCATTACCTTTCGATATAACTTTAATTTATATTGATGAATCAAAGGGAAAATACGACATCGACCATTTTGTTCCGGAAAATGGGAAACGGACGCCCCATATGAATCAGGAGAACAGACTTCAAATTTTTTTATTTTGTATCTAGATAGCTACTATTAAAAAAATATAATTTGTCCTAGTTAGATCTAAAGCTAAAGTATACAGAAAAAATATTACATGCCGTTTTATTAGTTTGTTACGGAAATATACCCACAGACATCGAAAATTTTGTCTCTGAAGAACTACCCCTGTCCACTTGTATCGTAGATTTTATTTACCCACGCCACTAGCGGACGCCATCATAATTATGTCACTGTGACGTGGTGGAAATTTAACTAATTAATCACAGATGTACTGTGATTAATTAGTTAAATTAATGTTGGCGAAACAAACCACATCTGCTTTATCATTTTGAAACGAAATATGGCTAGGATATACTTAATACCAAGAGTGATGGGCAGCACATATATGCAACCCTCATTATAATGATGTCCCAATGAGGTTTACTATATTACCGAATTCATATTATAGGTACAGTCGCAGTGTAAAAGTAGTTTTTAGTTTTGAATTTGATTCTTAATCACAGCGTGTGTAATGAAGTAATTATATGCTCGATGTAAAATGCTGATATTCAATTGTTTCCGGTTGGACTCCAAGCTGACCACACTAGAATTAGAAAAAGCTAGGCAGATGATGAAAAAATCAGCTGAAAATGAAAACTAACAAAAGCTCTTCCGAAAATAAAACAACAGTAGTTGAGCTGAACATTTTAATAGTGACAAACACGATAGAGAATCTCGATTTAAGACAGAACTATTGAACAATTACGATATCATAATGTACGTGATGTACCACATGCTAGAAATGTAGACAATAACAGTTTTATAAAATGGTTTATCTACTATCATGCGATTAATCCTCTCTAAAAGACACTATAACAATTATCTTATTGCCAACATTAAAACACTCAATGATATTATGATCATTATATCATCCAAACGCGTGATATTATGAATTTCAAAAAAAGAACATTCTCATGCAATGACATTTTCACCACCAGATCGCTAAAATTTTGAAAAAAGAACAATAATTCTTTTACTTATTAAGGTTTGTTTATTGTACATGCTTCGCAATTAGACTTTTCTTGATTAATTTACATAGTTCTTACAACACTGTATAACACCCTATGGTATGAGAATCTTTTATAGAGGATTCACATCATGATTGTAGATAAAATCTTGTATGCAACTGTTATAATTAGGTATTAAAACCCTCATGTGATACTATTATCACACGAAGCGTAGCCGAGTTATTAACCCACATTCGTGTTTTAATACCCCTGATTATACAACAGTTGCATAAATAACTAATAAGTATTGAGTTTCAAACACGTAAGTACCAAGATAATATCATCTCTATAACATGAAATGCTATAAAATCTGTTAACATTAGTTTTAGAATACATTTTTATAGAGCGATAAGTTTATCACGTGTCACCAACAAAACTTAGGACTAGTACAAAAAATAAACCTCTAATAATTATAATAAATACACATATGTATAAGTATTTAAGTCATTACAAAACTCTCCACATTTAGATGCAATTACTACTAAAATAAATGCTGTTTTGATACCTCAGAACTGTAAATTAAATGGAGTTGAAAACTGGAGCTAATTCGAACAGCCCGTTGTTTCCACACCTCACAAATGTGATGATTTTGAAAATACAATTAACATTAAGTATATAAAATCGGAGGCAGCGAAGACAATTTAAAAAATTTGTTTATTTATGTTTAATGTTCTTTAAAATCATATCCATAACATTTAAATTCATTTATTTTTAACTGGCAGATTATATGCTTATCTCACGCACACCATTTAAAAGAAATCTTTTGTTAGAAGTAGCTGGTATTATTAAAAATACTCCGGTATTAATCTATCTTAACATGGTAACAAGTGCAAATTCATTATAACTTGTAACAAGTTTTAAACTGAGCGTTATTAAGTTCATTTTCAAATTATTTTCACTAAAAAGTTTTTCGAGAAAGCTGCAAGATAGGCATATTTTTATGACACAATCCTGCTTTGTCAAAAAGTACATAATTATCCTCACTTCTCATGCATGAGGTTGCAAATTCGAACCCATGCAAGTACCAATGTGTCTTTTTCAATTGGTATGTAACTTTCTTAGTTCACCCTGGACATCAGTGGCGGAACATATCGTGAGGAAAACTAGACTTGTATTAAATATACCTACATGTCCAAAGCTATGGTTGAGGCCTGTGGTGTTCCCAGAGGCGACTTGATATTGACGATGATGTGTTTATTCGTTCCCTGGCTCTAAATTGAACTGCTATGCAAGTTTTTTTTTTATTCAGGAAATCGTGTTGGTATCAGTACTGTTATTTTCACTAAAATAATAGTTTTATCTTAAATGGTGGAAAAATAACTTGCTTGTAGCGCTATTTTTGAAACAGTATATTATTTATTTATCATTGATTTTTTCTCATCGTGGATTAGATCTGGAGTACCTACAATCTTTATTTTTAGTGAGATACTTAAATAAAATGTATTAAACATTCTGTCTGGACTGTAAAACTAAACTCACATTGAAGTATAGACAAATACATACATAAACTGGATACCTTTTTCCAGTGTGGTATGCCCAGAAACTATAATAAATCCTGTTTTCAGTCAGGTTTTTATATGTTTAAAATGCTGCGTGACGTAAACGTGTCAATGCTCTCTCGACTCTGCCATGTCGAGTGGATACTTGTATCGAAACAAAGGAAATTGTTCTCTGCAACGTATAACTTGCATTCAGAAATAATGGACGCGGAAAATGATCGGTTTAATTTCCAATTACTCGGTAAAAATAGCTTGAAAAATACTTGAATGTATAACTGATCAACATGAATGATGTATACAAGATTCTGTTATAATAATAATATTTTGATTTAAATAAGTGTCCAACTGTCCATGGAGTTTCTTGCCCATTCTTCTCCAAATTCGGATTTGGAATGGGCAACTACAGGTACTTTTACAAGTTACTTATTATGCCCTGTGACTTGTGAATTCAGAAACAGTACATTATTGTACGTACAGTTATAGAAGTGTAACAGAGAGGTATTCCACCTTTTCTGTTGCCTCAACCTCTTTACTTTAAGATCTATTTATTGTTTTAATAATTTTTTAAAATTCACATTTCGAATTTTCATTCTGTCATTGCGTTACTTTCAATTATTTTTTGGTCAGTACAATTTTTTCAAGCCTTGCAGCAATTTCCTTTAACTGTTGTAAAAATATATTCTTAATTGGAATATTATCTACCCTTATAAAGGGTTTCACGTTTGGAGTGTAATAAACTGAATACTAAAAACCTTGTAGTGGCTACTTATTTTTACTGTCCCATTACCCTACCGTCCCCGGCATCTCGGCCTTTGGGATGGGCCGAATGCTACAGAAGCACCCCTTCTTGTTCAGTGGAAAATCTTCATAATTATGCGTCCTCCCCGGCCCTAGATGAAGCGGGACTATCGAATACGTACCGACTTAAAACCATATTGTTCCATAAGTTTGTCTTACAAGGCCGCGGTACACTGTCTAGACAGTCTCGCGAAAGTACTACCGCTAAAGCGACATTCTAACCGTAATTTAATAAGAATAATGTGTGTAGAAGCTTTATTTTAATTCTTCTTGTTCCTTTATATCTACAATCGTGTGACTTTCGTGAGTGACTCTATTCAAGTTACCTATATGTTAAGAAAATATAAATTATTTAAGTCAATTTTACACTTATTTTATTTTATATATATTTGAAGTAAATAAGTGACTTTATTAACTATACTTTATTTGTTACCAATTTCTTAATTAAAAGTACAATTAAAATAATAAAATTAATTAACATTTGGCAGCATTTTTGGACGAATTGATGTAGTATCGTATCGTTATCTTTTATGTAATGAAATCATATTATAATATACATTACAAAATGTCCGAATATAGCTCCAGTTAAAACAAAAGTTAAATGTACAATATATTTATTGAAAGATATATGTTTTTTATTACTTTAAAAGTCCAAACTGCGGTAAATCTAAGGATATACCGGGAAAATCTAAGATAGCATTACTCACCGATAAAAGTCTGAATTGTTCTATAATTAACAATTTCTGTCAATTTTTTTTACCAGTAAATGCTAGATTTACCACAATTCCGGCTTTTACAGTACCTAATACTATATAAAGTTTGGGCACAATTAATCATAAGTATCATGTATGTGCTCTACAGTCCACGCCTAAATAAAAAAATCTGTTATATTTTTTCTAAATTTTTATTGAGAAATATCGGTCTGAAGACTCTGAATTAAATTGAGAAAATCATAAATATTTTAAATCGCAAATGCTATATTATTTTACTCATAAGTAGTTTCATATAATAATCATTTTTAATAAATATATAAATAATGACGAAATTCTAAAATGTTCGCTGTCTATGAACGCAATTTGTCAAAAGAATTTCTTATTTCAATTTCATGGAGACAATTTATTAAATGGCAGAACAAAATGCTACCCTCGTCTACCACAATTAACACAATCAATTAATATTTTTAGCCAGCCAGAGCCTGGGTAAACCACAGTATATTTTGATCCAAATAAATAAATAAGTACACATCATTGGGACGTAGGTTAGAGACTTACGACAGTTTCGTACCCAAAGGGTAAGGCTGCGTTTCCACCAGAGATGTGCGAGGATGCGTAGCGAGGGATGTGTTTGTGAAGAACCAATAGAATCGCTTCATTTACCTCGCCTCGGTCAGCACAACTCTGGTGGAAACGGCGCATACAAAACAAGCGAGGGATTTGTGCGAGGGATGTGTGCGAGGGATGTGTTGCGAGGTATGTGTGAATGAGATGTGTTGCGAGGGATGTGTTGTGTCTCCGCTCCCACTACACCGCACCCTCGTCCACACATTTCACAGCTTCGCAACGCATCCTCGCACCACACTTTTCACAGCTCCGCTAAACATCCTCGCACGACACATTTCCATCGCACATCTCTGGTGGAAACACAGCCTAAACGGGACCCTGTTACTAAGACTTCACTGTCCATCCGTCTGTTTATCTGTTTGTTCGTGTATCACCGGGCTATACCGTGATAGTTAGACAGTTGAAATTTGAGATGAAGTATTTTGTTGCCGCTATAGCAACAAATACTAAAAAGCAGAATCTAGCTCCTATACAATAGACATGATTTTTTTGCTGTTTTATAGACAATGGTACGCGAGTCCGTCTCGCAACTTTCAAATCATCTTCTATGTACAGACGCCAGCACATCAAGATACTTCAATCTGTCAAATTTCTTTAATAGATTTTCGACCTTATCACAATAGTGGAAGCTTAATGTTTGATTGGTAAAATTTGACAGATTCGGGTAGGTTGACCTGCTGGCGTCTGTACCTAACCATTTAATAGTATGTACATTGTTATCCAAGGGTCATAGTATATTCTTAATACTTTATGTTATTTTAATTATAAATCGCGCTGTAATTTAGTGGCTGTATAAAAAATAAGAACATGGTTCAATAAAAATGTTAAAATAGAACTAGTTTTTTTTTTAATTTGGCAGTTGGCAGTTGAAAGCGATTCTCCCTAGGGCTGCAATGCATAACTTTCAACCCGCTCATCAGGCATGTAATGACCTACTTTCAGAATATGAGTAATGAATTTTTTTTATATTAACCCACTTTTAAACATAACACTAGCTACGAGTATGTCTGCTGGAAGCTATATTTATATGTCTAGAAAAGAAGGTTGATTCAGTGTTTCAAGTTTTTTTAAGGGTGTCTTAATAAATCCCATATATAAAATTTGTATATAAGTAAACTTGGGTATTTTGTTATATTAGGTAAATAAATCGCCTACTTCTAATCTTCATTTCCGTGGAAACTGGATACCTACGTACTAGTTATTTTGTACTTGGTAAGGAAACTCCGTTTCGGCTTAAAACACTGCAATGCGCAAACGAAGCTTGCAGACAATGCATTAAATACAGTAGACAACAGACTGTTTTCATTGTTGAAAACAAGTTAAAATTAAGGCAGTGAACGTTTTAAGGTATTTGCTATTGTATAGTTAACAAATAGTTAAAATCTCATAAAACTTAATCAAAGTCTGAATAATTATCACGGAAGATTATGAACAATTTATATATTGTATTAAATATTAAATAACTGACAGTCGTAAACATAAATACACGCCTTTTTCAAATATCTTATCATTATTATTGGTTGCTATTAAATATTATTTTAGAATTTTATATGAACTGCGTCGTCGCTAAATGTATTCCACGTTCTTTTAAATATTTGTAGCCTATCATTTATTACTATTATATTAGAACGTACTTTATATTTATTAGGTACCATACTATTTGTAGCTGAGCTATGAGCTGTAAAACTAGGCAAACTTGGTATTATACACTTGTTATTTTAATGTAACTTAACCCTTATCTACCTACTGAAACTGTCGAAACTTCACCCTGTATGTACTTAAAAGGGTGTAAACGATATAATTTGGTCATCACTTGATAACCGCATCATCTGTGATGATTCACAGCTACAATACCTAATTCAGAACTATAATTAACTTGAAGAAAATGCACTAAACTGCTTCAGCCACTTGAAATGAATGCCAGAACATGTTGTTTACGTAGCTATATTTGAAATGTATGTAGCTATATTTGATTACACATCTACAAAAACTCTTAATAATTATTACAAAAAAGCACCTAATATAGGTACTGTTAGATGTTCTTAAAATTGGATACACAATCTACACCAGAAGCAACTGTTAGATTCTTCTTAGTCTAAACAAAAGTAATCGACTAGAAAATGAAACCTATAAAACATTACAATTTCAACTAGTTCATAAATAAACACGAGAAATGGCCACTCTACAGTTCGGCAGAACATGTCCTAATAAGTATTAAACAAATAAGCACACACGTGGAAGTATAATAGAAAAGGCAGTGAAAACAGACAGATAGTAGAAGATAAATAACAGCTAACTTTAAAACCTAAAACTACTATGAAATAAAAGAAATCAAAGATAGTCTAAGCACAGCCTTTAATTTGAGAAATTTTAACATTAAATGATGGGCGTATTTAAAAATATAAAATTAATACGTATATGATTTATGAAACTGAATATAGATTATGAAAAAAATCGGCGAAACAGAAAAACTGTCATACAGAATACGTTCTTGGAAAATAGACTAAGCTCCCTTCAGAAGACAATTTTTCCAATGTAATTTAACACAAACAGGCGAGTGTTTGAGTTAAATCATATTGGAAAAATTGTCTTCGTTATAATAAGTAAGTAGTTAGGTAATATATTGAACACCAATAGCATATTAAATATTTTCTAAACTAATGTAAAAAGGGTTAAAATTATTTCTTTGTTTGTTTCTAGGAGATTATCTATGGAAGTACTGATTCGATTACGAAACAGCAGCTCTACTATTATCGAGTAATATTTATACCACACAAATTAGCACAACACACCATGATTAAGACAAAAGTTAGTATGAACAGTTCCCATACACAAATTAGTAATAGTAGTGTTAATGATTATGGTACTTTAAACAAAAGAGAATACGCTCATGTCATTACCAAATGTGCGTAAAATATAAACATAAGATTGATTTTGCATAGGTAGATTTGAAATAATTAATTTATTACATCGCCTTAACCAAAATGCTTTATTACAGTAGATATAAAATAGTTACATCGTACTGCCAGAATACATATAAGAACCAGATTCCAATGAATTCGTCAAACAATTTACCTAATAGAAATCCTCTGCAATTTCCGTACAACCCAATCAATGAAATCTTTTAGCAAAGGCCAGCTCATATTTTACAGGTGTCTCGTAATTTAAAATAAAATAATTGAATATTATTATTATTTATTATTCATATTTATCTGCTGTTCCAATTTCCAGAACCACTTACTTGAAACAAACCGAAATTACTTACGTCAAACAAACAAACTTTACAAAATTACCTTGTTATATGAATACGTATTGACAATACTTTTCATTAAAATTGCAGCAAATGGATTTAGTTCTTATTAGTTTTGCAGTCTCAAAACAGAAGATTCCATTATTTCAGCGCAAAGGGCTTCGAAGGTTTTGGTCCTATCGATCGCCCGCCATTTTCCAAGTGTCCTCTATCTTATATGACGAAAGTTATACAGAGTCTTTCTTTTAAATTGGCCAACAATAGAGATACGAAAAAGCTTTGTTAGGAGACTTTAGCTCTTATTTGATGTTGACAATTTTGTCATATTTATATTTTGGTCAAATGTGTCCACAATGAAATGTTGTTGATCATTTCATTGCATGGGCAGGAAAATATCTGGACAGTAGAAGTTGGTCAAAAGTAAATGTTTCTTCAAATAGCATAAAGTTTCAAAAATGAAAACTTAAAGCTCTGGAAATTTCTGCTTTTACACCGATAAAACTGATATCTCTTAAGATAATATACTTTTACCAGGGACAGCAAATTGTTTTGACAACATGTTTTGTTCAGAATACAACATTATTCCATCGAGACTTGGCATACATATATGATATACAGAGCAAACAAAAGCTTGAAGATACTCTTTGTTTGCGAAACAACATAACACCCACACAATGTACAAAATTGTGATTAAAATGTAGCACCCTACACTATATTTACATTTAAAAAGTAATACGTGATTCTTATATTAACCCAGTCATCGGTAATAAGTAGGTATTATTTCTTGCCACAACACGCTTTGACAAAGTCAAATAAATTAAACACTACATAATGCTTAACTAGCGAATATTCATTGAGAAAATGATATGAACTTTATTGCACATAGAGCTAAGTGTTTCAACTTAAACACATTATTGTCAAATATCATTGACCACACACATTTTTGGACTGAAAGTTAATATCATACTAATTAGTCTTTCTTAATTCGACTACATCTTTAGCTCTACTCATCGCTTGCTATGCTTGAAAATGCAGAATCAATATTCATGTCAAGATACATTTACTTACAGGAATGATGAGCAGTGATTACACTCATTGTTAAGAAACATCAAGATACTCTAATTTACAGTATAAGACGGCAAATTCATGTAATTTAACTCAGATTACGGGTAAATTCAAGAATAGTAAACAACATGGTGGACAAGTGTGAAGCCAGGCCAGGTATCCAAATCCATAATATTATCTGTACCACAATACTGTATCTACATACAGTGTTGGGGTGATCAACTTTATTTAGGATTTACATACCGGCCAGAAGGTGGACTCAGTCATCATTGTCCAGGCCCAAAAGCTCCGCAGCCAAGCGCCCCTTGGAGCGACAACACGCCGTCAGGCATAGTATTCTAAGCGCAAGCCTGAACTGCGGGCTGAATGTCAGCAATATTACTATCTTCCAGAACGAATTCATGATGCCCATCCACACCACTCCAAAATGCAACATGGGTACTTTTATTTCCTGGTCAGTGCAATACTCGTACAGTTTAACGACCACATACGGAGTCCAACTCAACCAGAAGGTGCACACCATGATGAAGCTCATCCAGTGGCTCGGGTTGGAGAGGTTCTCTGCCAGCGCCGTCGCGTACTCCTTGTCGTGGATGGGCACGCCGCTGTTGAGGCGGCGCTTCATCGAGAAGATGTAGTAGTAGTTGTACACAATGGAGATGACGCTGGGGCCCAGCACCAGGATGCCCAAGGTGGCCGTGTAAGCGTACGTTGTGCCCCAGTCCAGCATGCATATAAACGTTTCCTTATCGAAGTTGGCTTCCTTTTTGTAACCTAGTAAAGGCGGACAGCAGAGCATTGCAGCTGAAATCCATGTGAATACCATCCAACATTGGCTTCTAGTGCGCGTTTGTACCTGGTCCATGATCAATGTTATTAATAATTAGCCTAGAACAGGCGCGGCCTACTCTAATCTAACTTTTCTCAAATTTTATTGGAATAGGGGCAAAATCATTGAAAATACTAGGAATGTTAATATTACAAAATAATTTTTCATGCTAATGATTAGATTGAGTTCCACTAATTATGTAAATGTAAAATAATTATGTTATAATTATTAAGGAACTATCAACAAGAGAGAAAATGAAATCGTTATCTACTGTATAATTACTTATTAATCAAAAGAAGAATCGATTTCGTATGATTAGGAAAAAGTGGGTAAATTAATTGTTTTATCAAAAGATTCAGAATGATCAATATCTAGTGCGAATGCATTAAAGATGCAAGCTAGCTAGCTAATAAAAAAAATATTGAAAGGGATAACTACCGTCGCACTAACCGTCTCATAGCGGAGAGGCTTCCGAACTGCGAGATAACGGTCAACGGAGATCCACATGAAGGTGTAGACTGAGACGGACCAGAGCGTGACCTCGACGTAGCCGGCGAGGCGGCACATGAGGTCGCCGAACATCCAGCGGCCCGTGATGGCGGGGTACACGGACAGAGGTACCACCAGCACGCCGATCAGCAGGTCGGCCACCGCCAGCGACAGCAGGTAGTAGTTTATCACTTCCGTCGAAAGACCTGAGTGGAATATATGCATGAACAGTAACATTATCATTAATTAATGCCCTAGTTTTGGTATTGGATCAAGCAAAAAAATTCAATTGCTTTAATTTGGTCAATAGGTAATGTGTAAAGATAAAGATCCAGAAATTAGTTGTAGGGCTGAAAAATATATCTTTCATCCCGCCCCTCAGGCATGTTCAGACCTACTATGGGTAATGATAAATTCTGTCTTGTCCCCCTCACTTGGGTATGTGGAGTTTAACGTTCGATATGTGCTAATATAAGCGAACCGTTTGAAAGAAACCTGACCAGCTCACGAGATTATCCACTTCAGCACGGATTAAATTTCCAAGGGATACCTACTATAGAATAAAAGCGACTACGAATCGGCGTTCTTTCAAGTATTTAGGGCAAGGACTAACAAAACATAATATTTCATTACAACCTTTTGTTTGCATTCAACAGTGACGTATTATTATTTATATCAAACGAACTAATTGGAACAGCGGGGTCAGTTTGTTTTGTATCTATGAATGTTTTATTGGAGCGCATTTTAGCAATGAAACTGATACTGTAATACTTGTAATAAAAAAACAGCTCTGAAATACGAATTTTACAGGATTAGGTACCTAAATAAGGAAGATATGCAGAACAATTTGTGACTAACCTTTTGTTAAAAAAACTCATAGTTTTCTTAAATATTATGTTTCAAATTAAAAGTACCTTGAAACGGAACGTGTGTTAATCTGTCAATCAGCGTCTTATAGAGTGTGCGCCACTAAAGAAAGCCAACAGAAAATGTGTGGTACTACATTTTTAATGCAATTTAGTGACATAGACACCAAGTTAAAAGGACTTTTTTTAGAACCATCAAATGCGTGTTCCCGCCCAGGGATGGAAGGAACTGTCAGACTCGTACTGACTAACATCTACGGTGTTCCTTCAATAACCCTTTACGTTTCAGGGTCACGGTTACCTGTTTAGTCAGCCCGCGATCCCGGCAGCCGTTTGGCCTTCTACGGGGACTACGGGGGCCTCTTCAGAGTCAAAGACTTCAGTCCTGGCGCGGATTTTTTTTTTATTAAACTCTTCTCGTGCATTCTGCATAAAATTCTTTCAAAAAAAAGTTACCTACAAAAAACGGATTCATACATACATTTCCCTTTTAAATTAAGAAAGGAAGCTATGATGAGTATATTGGAGACGACGATGGCTATGCCCATGACGGCGATGATGGCTGCCTGCGTGAGGGTTTCAAAGGAGGCGAGCGGGCTGTCAGCCACGCTGACGTCGCCGGCTGCCGCCGCGCCGCCCCGCGCGCTCATCATCTTGGCAGGCATTTCTGGACACAAATACATTTATTTATAAATGTTACGGGCAACGTGATTAACTGGGCATTATTAATAAGGACCGGCGATTATTAACAATGCCCGACGGCCGTGGTCCATGTAATAAGTCATTGTTTGAGATAGCTTGAATGTATCACTTGGATCGGGCGGTATGAATAATTCCCTACTAGTAGCCGGGCATTGTGATAAATTGGATCGCGGCCGTGCCTTGTAATTACCGCCTACTAAGGGGCTCCTATTTCTGTTTGCAAGGTTTAAAGTAACCTAACCGAACCGAACCTAACCTGTCCGAGTCGGGGTGCCCCAAGTCCCGAGCTCGCTTCGCTCGCTCTTGCACCCTTAGTCAAATTGCTGATTACCAGGCGGTTATGAAAATTTAACAAAAAAAGCGGGGCTCCGTCGATTTACGTTGGTAGGCACCAACGTAGTAAATCGACGGAGCCCCGCTTTTTTTGTTAACTTTTCATGAAAATTTTCATTTAATAAACAAAAACACTACAGTTCCCCTATTTTATTACTTTGCCCAAAATAGGGTAGGCATTATTCATAATGGCCCGGAAAAGTGATTAATCATTGTATGCTTTAATTAATGTATGCGGTCGGATAAGTATTTTTGGCACAGTGAAAGTCTAATGGAGAAGGTTATTTTTTTAAAACCTAGTACCTATTTCCGATTTTGTATCGTTCCAAAGACTATCGCGTATGAAATCGTTGCTAGAGACGCTAGATAGCGTAACGTGAGTTCTCGAATTGTCAAATTTTACTGTTTGCAGGTGGGGTACGAGGTTTTTTTTTTAAATCAGATTAGTTTTGTGACTATAAGTTTTTTGCGAAACCTAATAGGTCAAACATGAGTTACGGTACGGGTCAATGATTATTAGTGCTTTATAGCAGAGTTCTTATCTTCTTCCTTTTCTCCGAATAAATTAGGGCTGTGCAAGACTGCGGCACGTTCGATACTTTTACGGTGCGGTGATGAGGTATTAAATATGATTTTAATGTACCTAGTTTGCTTAGTTTTCATGCGTGTAGAACTAATTTTAATAGTTTGGGGGCCAAAAAACGGTAGCCCCGCTTTCGACCACTAGGCGACCAGAACCACTAGTTACGATGAATGCGAAAAAGCTAACAACACTGGGTCATCGGTATTTCTGATTAATATTACACAGACCTCAAAGAGATAATTTACTCGTTTCGGATTCGTAGCGTTCTCTCTCGTACACTACTAGAGCCGGCACTCAAGCCGGCTAAAGCTTCGTGCAACAGAGATTACTTTAATGTAAGATAAATACTTTACACTTAAATACATAATATTAGGCTGAACGATGGCGTCGCGGCATACCTCATAGAAGACGGGATGAGTTGGACAAAACCAACGATCATAGGCCCACTTTGGCCCTGGATCGTGGAACTGGAAGTTATGGGGAGAGGCCTTTCCCCAGCAGTGGGATAAAGCAGGCTAGCAGTATCAGTATCAGGCTGGACATAACACTACACATTGTCACTGTCTCACCACGTTATTTTATCGTCACTATGATTTAAATAGGGCTCTGTGTCCAGTTTATCTTTTACCTATTCATAATTTTAGCATTTTTAACTCTATCTTGAACACAATCGAAGCGAGACAAGTTACTGAGTACTGATTAGTGCTGCACTCAGGACTAATGACCTACTCAGTTCAATTAATTATACCTACAGATTGTTTTATTTTTATTATATCGTTAATTTGTCATTAGTTTCTGGGTTCTCGCTGGCCATACGACATATTTGAAAACTAGCGTCGGGCACCATTTGTCCGGCATTATGCTGAAATAGGCCTATTTGTGCAGCCCTGATTCTCACAGTATATTAGATATTATTCTTGTTTATTTTTCAACGTGTTTTAAGTTGTTTTTTTTTGCATTTTCTGTTATGTTTTTTTGTTTTTATTTTGCATTTTCTGTTTTGTTTTTTTTTTTAATCGTGGTAATTTCATGAAATGAGTCTTCCCACCCAGAGTGGGACGGGAGGGACTGTCAGTCTTGTATACTAAAATCCACGGTGATCCTTCAATAGCTATTTACGTTCCAGGGTCACGGGTTACCTGATGAAACAGTCCGGCGACCCCGGCAGGATTAAGCCCTCTAAGGGGGCCCCTATTGTTCTTTGGTTATCATTTTTTTTCTTATAGGTACTGTGTGCCCTTGTGAATTGTGCCAACACACATTTTTTCTTTCTTTCTTCCTGTATCAATAACTTTTTAAACTGTTCATCGACGTTTGCTCCCGCGAAAGTTAGCAGTCTATTTTTACGGAGACCCAATTTTGAGATGCAGGTCAGATTCCACTGAACTTAGATCAGACCAGACTAATTTAAAATGCTGTACATTTAAAGCCCCAGTTAGACCCACAAGGGAATGGTTTTCCTAGATTTATTCTGCCCGTTATATCAAAATATTCTCACATTTTGCAAAATGGGGCTCTATTTTACATTGCTGCATTTTTTTTAAATTACATTTAAAGGGTTTATGATAAAAAAAAAAATTATACAACATTTTTTGGCATTTATAGCTAAAAGTTCTCAAAATTATATTTTAATTAAGTTAGACCCGAGTTTAATATTTTGACAGACTTCAGATCATAATTTAAAGTACTTAGGTATTGAAGGAAATGTTTGAACTGTGTTGGTCATTATTTAGATAAATTACGTTTATATATTGGTATAAATTGCTATCATTTAAATTATAGGTACTACAACCTATGTCAAAATCCTCTACTAACATAGCTATTTAATAATTATGAGTCAACTTACCGCTGACGTCGATTGAAGGCTGTCTCAAAATTAAACTGGACCAGTCATACTCCTTACATCAGAATCTGTTATAAGAAATAAGAATTGGTGATTAAAGGATATCTTATATTTTGCTAATTTCGCAATTCTCGCAAGCCTTTGATATAGGTAAACACAGACAAACTTCAAAACGTAGGAACACCTTTTGGTTATGAATGGCGCCAGCATATAGGTAGGTAACTACTTTAAATATTAAAATCCAGTTTTTTTCATTAAAAGTATTTAATACTTATAGCATTTAAAATAACGCAGTAGCATTAAGTGATTGGATTAAGAAACACCAATATTTTTCCAATCGAACCTAAACTTGAGTAACAGTCAACCACTAATTAATAACGCATTCACTTCGAAACCCGTCCTTACTGATGGGACATAAAGGCACTATCAATTTAATTAATTCGTAATTGACTGTGACTAAACGACTACAAAAAAAATCGCCCAGAAGCAAAAAAATAATCATGTCCGGCTCAGAACATTACAGACTACTGACCCATTTTAACGTCCGAAGTAAACTAGGTTAAGCATAATCAACCAATAGCAATTCCACTGCTGGGAGTCCGAGCCTGGGACACAGGCCACCTCTCTGTGAGAGGGAGAGGATGCACTAAACGCGCTCAGCACGGTTTGGGGGGGTAGGTTTAGCATGCAATCTAAATTCTAATATGGCTCAGTCGATAACTTACAAACATAAATTGATAGTTTTGATTCTCGCTTAGCATAATGCTCGATAAATCGCTAACAGTTGAGTTCCATGCATAACAATTTTCAAAAAACAAATGGAAAATGTACCTATCTATCTAAATAAAAGCTGCATCATTATTTGGCGCGTGGCATACCTAATAGACTACCGCTGCCATCTTGTTTTTCTATAGACAATAACATGTTTGTCACAATTTTTGACAGGAGCGCGCCAAAATCAAAACTGCCTCAAATCATTTGCGAAAAAAACGTGGGTGCACTTCTTATTTGTGACCCACAGAATGAAAATTACCTACCTACAATTATTCAAATAGCAGTCAATGAGTGCAATAAATCCATTCACAATTAAATACAATCCTACAAACAAGCCATTTTTCCGGCCGTCCGGTATCCGGCCTATTTCCTCTCGCCGCGCCGGTCATTGCCTGCTACTGCGACCGGCCGTGTCTCTATTTTCGTCAGAAACTTTCACTTTCAATAATAAATTTATTGGTGTCACACGATAATAACGTAATTTTAAAATATAGAAAAGCTAACAACAATAAATGTAGGTACCTAATTATTGAAATAATCGCAAAAGCTGTTTACATTTTTCATTGGTGTTGCTTGTTTTGTCATAAGTCAAGCAAAATAACTCCTAATGCCGATTCGAGACCAAACATCAACACATGAATAACCTCATCATCAGCCGAAAGACGTTCACTGCTGAACATAGCCACCCCCATGAATCACCTAGATAAAAAAAAAACACTAACGCCAGCAATGTTGCCCGGTCAAAAAAAATGCTATTTCTCGTTTCACCATTACAGTCACGGAAAAAAGTAAGATAAATCGATTTTTGCAATGAAATTGTAGGCACTTTGTTATTTAGTCAAAGAATAAGCAAGGTGCCAATCACCTCGTAAAACTTTTTTGTGTAATTCCTGTAAGCCAACGGTGACAAAATTCTAGAGAAAACATATTAATTATGAGAATACAATCATATTATACACAACTAACTATATTTTTTGGAGTTTTAACTCCTTTCTTTTCATATTATAAAACACGGAATAAGATATTGAGTCCGAGGACCGAGCTAAAGTTTTTTGATCAGACACTAGTTTGAACGTAGGCATAAAACGCCGCGCAAAAGAGATAATCTGGGTATTTTTTGGAGTTATAACTCCTTTCTTTTCATATTATAAAACACGGAATAGGATATTGAGTCCGAGGACCGAGCTAAAGTTTTTTGATCACACACTAGTTTGAACGTAGGCATAAAACGCCGCGCAAAAGAGATAATCTGGGTCTCTGGGTCGACGCACTCATTTTAACTACTTATTTCATTCAGCAGTTTTTTAGAGCTATTATCCCGTCAGTCCTGAACTAGACCCATACTATGCAGTTCAAATATGAAGCATAGTTTGCTGAGGCCATTACTGTAACGTCATGAACCCCTTTTTAACACTTGCTTTTAAATAAACAATTGTCATTTATGAAAAGAAAAGAAAAGAAAAAATAAAAACGAAAGAAAAATATGAAAAGAAAAGATTATGAGGAGCTCGTAGCTAAATAATTATTGCTGCACAGGCCGATCTTCCGGGTTAAGCCGCGCTTGCTGAGGTTGGTCTGTGGATGGGGGACCATCTGTCATAGCGAGTTTCCTCCGTGTCTCGGAAAGCACGTTAAGCCGTTGGTTCGGGCTGTCATTTGTAGATCTTTGACTGTCGTTACTGTTAGTCAGAAGCTGTAAAGTCTGACAACCAGTCTTACCATGGAGTATCGTATTGCCGTTACTGGGTTGTGGAGGTCCGATAGACAGTCGCTTCATGTAAAATACTGATATTCAGCTGCATCTGGTTCAACTGGAAGCCGACCCTAATATAGTTGGGCGGGCTAGGCAGATGATGATAATAATGAAAATAACTCAAACAAGATGAGAAAGAATATATTACATATTATACACTATTAATAATTAATTTGCACAAATTATGTTATTGCTAAACGTTATTTTCAAGTGACAGTTAACAGATGAAGGTCCTTTGACACCACCATTCATAGTTGAACTGCATAGTAGATACTCGTTTTAATCATTAATTCATTAAATGCAGCACAGTGACAAGTTTGCACAACTATAAATAATTACATAGATCAAGCGGGACTCACGAATTACCGTGACCCCGGAACGTAATGGGCTATTGAAGGACACCGTGGATTTTAGTCAGTACGAGTCTGACAGTCGCTCCCGCTCTGCCCTGGGTGGGAGGACTCATTTGATGATTTATCACGCTAAAAAAAGTATGAATAGTTAATTGTGGTTTAGTTCATCTCATAATCACATTTCTTATCTTACTAAACGGAGTTGATATCACTTTCCAGCTATACTATTTATTTAAAATTATGTTTCCTTCGGAGCTAATCTTGTTATGGATACACTGTTTTTCAAAAGTTTCTGGTACTGAGCCGATTGCCTGAAAGTAATGCGAGAATTTAATATCCATTTCCCAGAGCATTGTTAAAATAAAATTCGAATCCAAAAAATATATGTTCATAACGAAATCAGTTTAAATAATTCTCAGAGAGAAAAAAATAATAAGTGTGGATGAAAAAACGATGAAAAACATTGAGAAAAAAGAGTAGCTTACATGTTTTATAAAATTGTTAAGTTAAAATACACTCGAGAGCAATGAATCCGGGTCACTTAAAGAATCCTAAAAATCTCGGAAACTAAAAATGCTAGGTTAATGCAATAAATTGTATTTAATAGACAATGTAATACTCCTTAAATGAAGGTATTAAAACTTCTTAGTTATTGTAAAGTTATATCATAAAAAATCAAATTTGAAAAAGGGCCACTTTCGAAGATGGAACTACGAAATTACAGCATTTGGTTTTGCTTTTGTTTGTAATCTGTCATTTATGTGGGTACATAAACCATGTTGATAGTGCTCTATATTCATTATTCAAGCTGAAATTATGTCGCTTACGCCTGAAGAATGCACCAGAATACTTACAATGCTGGAAACCGGCCGGAGTCAGCGCGATACAGCCAGGACTGTCGGTGTGTCGCTGTCAACAGTACAAAGAGTTCTCCGACGTTACGAAGAAACTGGTTCTAACCTACGCAGACCAGGAACGGGCAGAACCAGGTGTACCACAGCACGAGAAGACCGATACTTGGTGAACACCATGCTTCGAAATCGCTTTCTCACAGGAACTGAACTCACCAATCAGTTTCGACGCCTCGGAGGAAGTAGCCCAAGTGCATGGACAGTAAGACGTCGGCTTGCTGAATCTAACTTAAAACCCCTTAGACCTGCAAACGGCCCTAAACTGGAGCGTGGGCATCGTATTTCAAGACTAAGATATGCCCAGAGCCACGTAAATTGGAGTATTGAAGATTGGACAAAAGTTATGTTCTCCGACGAATCAAAATTTATGCTCTACAAGCACGATGGAAGACACAGAGTGTATCGAAGACCAGGGGAAAGATTCAAGCAAGCATGCATCGAAGAAAAAGTAGCCTACGGTGGTGGGTCTGTACTTGTGTGGGCCGGATTTTCTTCTGAAAGTCGCACAGAGCTGGTGATCATAGAAAACGGCTCTTTAACTAGCGTAAGATATGTGGAAGAAATCCTCAATGATCACGTTGGTCCATTTATGGTCAATTTAGGTGAAGATGCTATATTTATGCATGACAATGCCCGACCTCATACAGGTAGGATTGTGAATGACTACCTTCAAGAGATGAACATTACTCGTATGGAGTGGCCAGCGCGCAGCCCGGATATCAACCCGATCGAGCATGCTTGGGACGAGCTAGGCAGATGCGTAAAACAACGAAACCCTCCCCCAATCACGCTTCGTGAGCTCAAAATTGCTCTCACAGAGGAATGGGAGAATATTCCCCAAAATCGTATAAGGAACTTGGTGTACAGCATGCCAAACCGCGTAAACGCAGTAATGGAAGCACGAGGAGGCAATACGAAGTATTAAAATTCAAGAAAATCGTAATAAAGTTCAAAAATTTCATGTTTCCTATTTTTGTTTTAAGGAGAGATCAACAGTTTTTTTCTTTATGTAATTTTGTGTTAATAAAATGTATGGTGACTCATATTTTTTTTACTTTCATTTAAGGAGTATTACATTGTCTATTAAATACAATTTTCACACCACCTGCTCGAAAATGTCAAATTATATGTCAAGCAACCTTAACCTAAAGTGAGTCATTAGTGGCCGAGGGCACAGCCGGTCAATAATGTTGTACTGGATTTCATTATTACCCGCTGGTCAATAATGTGATTTGAATTTGGAATATGTTTATAAACAACAAACACCCTTTGGTGCCAGAAAGATTTTTTTTTTAATTTTCTTTTCCCTTTTGGGAAGACAAAGGGATCTATCTAGCCCATGCAGCCTAGATTTTTTTTTTGGTTCTTTTCGTCCCTCTTTGGGGCAGGCAAAGGGAGCTGAGCCCATACAGCCAAGTCTGATTTAGTGTGCCAGAAAGAGGAAAGCTATTCTCGAAACCCTTACTACGCGTGGATGATATTCTCGATTTCCTAAAAAATCACAACGATTGCTTCTTCATATCGTTGCCATGTTTTCGAAGACATAATATTGTAAGAATAATTAGATAACTACCTACGAACCATTTTTTAAAAGGAATGAAATAACATTAAAACTGGCATTAATAATAACAAATACCGTACCGCGCCGTAATACCGTAGGTAATAGTAATTGGCTGTAACATTAGTTAATTTATTTTAAATAAACTGCACTAAGATTGCTGTGGATTTTGTAAATAAATAAATAAATAATAAAACCTATCTATAATATAGTCGATTTATCACATTTTATCAAAAATACTCTATTTTCACGAGCGTCTCCAATGACGTTCTAAATTCAAAATGCATACAGCCAATCATCCAAAACCATTCTACCAGCCCTGTATAAAACATAGTTTACACAAACGCCACATCCATGAGTGATATCATTAGGACAAACACGACAAAACCATAGAAGATACTTTTTTTTTCGAAAATCGAATTGATCGTGTCTTGTCTTGTCTTTGTTTTTCGTACTATGGCTATTATTTTCTCACAGTAGGTGTAAAAAGTAGAGTATCCTCCTCTGGGCTAAAGGTGTCTTTGCCTTGGGCTAGCTTGAATCCCTCGCTGCATTCAGGATTCTTGTATTAACTCCCTCGCTTCGCTCGTGAGTTAAACTCTTAACTCCCTCGCTGCGCTCGGGAGTTTAATCCCGAATCCTTCATTGCGCTCGAGATTCAATATGACGCCCGTGACATAAGACACAACTTTAGCTCCTCGGTGCATAATCTACTATTATTGCATTAACCTATCATTTTTAGTTTCCGAGATTTTTAACATTCTTTAAGTGACCCAGATTCATTGCTCTCGAGTGTAGATATGCAAGCTGGTACACAAGCTGATGCTTGATTGTTTATTATTTCGACCGTGAATACGAACAATATCGAAACTGCAACTCACGTAATTTACAGGAGACCTATTTAGTATTATTTTGACCTAGAATGTACTTAGTTGTAGTTGTGCTACACCTGCCGGGGTCGCGGGACTGTCTCATCAGGTAACGGTAAATCTGGAACGTAAAGGGCAGTTGAAGAATTTTAGTTTTATTGGATTTTAGTCAGTACAAATCTGACCGTCTCTGCCGTCCCGCCTTAGGTGAGGACTCATTTGATGATTTTTTAGATTTATAATTGTGATAATTACCAGGATGCATATGGATTGGTGGGTCAAACTCGTTACGCAGTTGATGCCAGATGGACGTCTTTGCCGAGGAAGGCCTAGAAAACGCTGGCGTGACGATCTAGACGCATTCACGAGAGATTGGCCGGAGAAAGCCGCACAAAGGGAGGAGTTGAAGGTTAGGTATGGCGGAGACCTTTGCTAAGCTGTGGGACAGTACCGGTATAGGTTAATAAAAATTTGGTGAAGCCATTATTGGACAGTTCCGACTCCCGTTATGTTGTCAGTACTTATGAATTTAGAACTAATAGTGTTCACTCAAAAGTTTTGGACCGTATCCGTATTTTACTTGAAGGACTAACACGAACGCACATGAACGCCTTTTAAAGTGCAATGCAATCTTTGTGTGTTTGCTATACGTATTGCTCATCGCCTGCACATGAATGAACAACGCCGAATATCGAATTTAGCCCAAACCCACAATACAATTCCCAATAAATATCTGTCGTGGTTTAAAACAAAACCGTGATGCCTAGCTATTGGCAATCCCTCTTTGTTCGAAACGAGGTCGCGTAAAACACAAAATAATGTGAAATAGCGTGGTTCCAAAATAAATCAAAATGTTAACCACTTTAGTCTACAACTATGTACCAGATTATAACCTATCTGTGTACAATCGACATATTAGAATTATGACCTACCATATGCTTATTTTCTTACAGATATTCAAATAAAATTAGTCTGGAACTAAACGAACTTCGCGTAAACATACATATCCATGGTAACAACGACCTTGATCTTTATTTTGACGGAATCAAACGATTTATTGTCAAAATGGGCCATGATTCAAGTTTGTCGATTGTACCATACATCAAAATCCGTTCGTTCGAATTTATAATATTAGTAAAATTAATGAAAACTAAGTACGAAAAAAAAATCAGTTGTCCCTTAAAATATCAATTGTTAAAACGAACTAAACATTCCATACGTTTATGTATATGCGACTAAATTAACAGAAAAGATAGGTAGAGTCTGATACACGAAACATGAGCCTGGAAAAACAGCGGCAAATTCAAAAAATCTACATCGTTCATCGTCATTTGATACTTCAATCGTCATTTGATACTTGAATTTGCATCATGGAGTAATCCATGATGTAAATTCAAGTATCAAATGAATTTGTCGTTATTTTCCAGGCTCATGTTTCGTGTGTTAGACTCTAACCTCTTTCCTACTGTGATAAAAAAAATGACAATTGTTTTTAATAATTATCTATCTTGTTAGTATTATTTATTTCGATATGACCTTTTGAACAAACAATATTTATTGTTTATTTTACACCTGACAATGTTATAGTTTCAGGATGGTCGGTTCAAGGGTTAGGGCGTGAAAAGGTGACAAACAAACTTACTTTCGCATTTATAGTATTAAGTATTAAGCATTTTACTAATAAAGTATTAATATTATTTGCGAAAAGTGCGCTTTATACAATTCATAGTGAGCACTTGAAGTCAAGTTTTTTTTTTTTATGTACAAGGTCGCTTTGACGCTTTGTCGTTATCTCTGACTGCAGTTTAAATTTCGATCGCGGTCGATAGCAACTGTGAACTTTCTCAACATTGAATGGATCTATTTCCCGACACTTTCCCAGCACCAAACTAGAACTAGACACTTAGTGAGCTCTATTTAACTACACTTTCAAAGATCTCACCCTTGTTTGTTTGTATCAAGTTACTATCGATGCCGCCGTTTTAGTTACAATAAGTGACAAAAATATTATGTTTTATTGGTTAACAACAATTAAGAAACACAAGTGGTCATATCACTTAGCAGGTTGATTCGCCCAGTTTTGATTATAAACGATATATTTGTTCCGTGCGGAAATCGAATTCGCGACAACCAGCGCAGTATTCCATTATTCATTTTAGATAAGAAGGAAGGTATCTAAAATAAATGTTATATGCAGTAGGTAACATTGAACTTAAACGCAAATGACCCGCATAAAATTCAATAAAACCCGGGTCACCTTCCCCGTAGAAACAGCGAGGATATACCACACCCTTTTCAAACCCAACCTACGTATGTTACGCAGTGACCACGGACCCGAAGCTAAACGCCGATCTACAAATAAAACGGTAAAACTGTCAGTAAATGCATCAATAAAATTTTGTATCTGAGATGATGTTATGAAACTTACGACGAAGAATCGTAGCGCATAGCGTTCGTAGCCAGAACATGCATACTTTGTGAAAACGCTACGCCGCAAGCTACGTAGCACCTCCACGATCGCACCGTAGCGCTACGAGAGAAACTCGCAAACTTGACTGCATTTAAACCGTAACAAATATTGACCCTCGATCTCAAATCCAAAGGTTATGTCAGAAATGAGTGAAATACAATAACATAAGGTCACGGACACTAATGAAAATGACGTCGCTACGACGTAGCCGAGCCAATTAACTGTACCGCACTGTACTATTATTCAGCAACGATGTAGTTATCGACATTAAAGATACACGTTGGCACTAAACATTTTGGCATCGCGATACGTGGGACGTAATTTCATTCTAACTGTGTTTTTACGTTAGAAGACACGAATCACAATTTCTATTGGCTTCACGCCAAAATCGTTACTATTGTAGTTGCCGAAATACACCGAACTGTAGTGTTTATTCGCGTATAAAGCAGGTTTTTTATTATTACGCAATGCATTATTAGTAAACACAGACACTGACATGGCCGAAATGTTAAGGGTTATAATTAAAACATTTTAGAAACCTGAGCACGCACCATTTATAGAGTACGACGTCACTCCGCGCCGCAATGCAATGACCAAGTAGTCTGGGCGCCGGGGTGCAAGGTCAAGTATGCTCACGAGATGGATAAACGACTGATGTAACATTATGCACTTACGTAATCGAGTTAACACGATGAGATGTGATTACAACGGATTAACAAAAAATCTGTGTAGACTTTAACGCGATAACACACCGTAATTCGCGAATTTTGCGGCAAAAACTACCGTTTTAACCAGCAAATATCGCGCAAAAGTGACGCACCGCCACGGAGCGCCGACTAGGGGCGGTGTTATTGTACGGGAGGGAAGCGTGAGGCGCACGCGGCAATTTGAAGTCAAGGTCGCCTCGTGGGAGCTCCTCTGGCAGCTGGGCGCTCCAAGGTCGCGCCTTCGTCCCGCACCCCACCCCCTACCCAATCGATACTAAATAATAACGAAATACCTGTGTCACCTCGGTGAGCATTCACTCGTGCTAAAGACGTACCGTGTCATTGATAACAAACATTACTATATACCTACTATATTTTTGTAACCTCCATGATTTTAATCGATTCCTCATTGCTACGTGCTTCTTTGTCTAATCACGCTTCGCCATTACCCACCTACTTATTACAAAATTAGCAATGTCTTGAAATAAAATGTTTTTTTTTAATTGATACCTAGGTTGGCAGATATTTCTGTTCTTTTTTTATTATCTGCTGCTATATCAATATCGGAGCTGTTGTTTTATTGTTTCAGTCATAATTTATAGGTCTACGTTCGGTAAATCGATACTTTAATTAAAGTAAGTGGGTCAAGTATCTTTGTACTTTTTCCACTTAGGTATAATAAGAACGTTGAATTTCTCTTGCACGTCGTTTCAAGGTCACCGGCTCTGTTTATGTTTATTTCACATTTTCGCTTGGAAAGTATTTCATGTCGTCGCGTCGCTTCTTCTAGCTCTACCTAATTACCTTTTCCGCGTCATCGTCGTTGCGCGTTTACTTGTCATGACAGACCACTACAATGACACTGATTCTCAATTGCATTAATTTGTTTACTTACTAAGAGTGAGTTCTGTGTATCTAGGTACACTTTGCATTGCTCGTACTGTGACAGATTTAAATGAAAAGTAACGAAGCTCCTAGCCTGAATGAAACCTTTGTTGTATTTTATCTTTCATTCAACCAATTGTTTTCTTAATTTCTTTCACAACACAATAATTAAACATTGAACGAACTGCAAAAAGAGATAAATGTTTAAGCAAAAAGTCTTCCCAAATATCTAGAACGTAAGTCATTCTATCTTAGGAACTGGAAGACTTTACCTTTTTTTAACCGACTTCGATAAAAAGAGTAGAATCTCAATTCGTCGGAACCGATTTCTCGATCATGCCTCCCTGGACCAGCCTGGAAAATTCTTCTTTTGTTTGAAATAGTACCTAATCAAGTCTCTCTGATGACGGGATCTTGAAGACATCGAGGGAACTCTTCAATGCACGGCAGCGAATCATCGGCGATTGCTGTTATCGCATATCTATGCATTGATTGCAATCACACAGCATAATATTACGCTGTACCCGCTGAAACGGGTAAAAAAAGAAACTTAAAAAAATAATTCAACAGACTTTAAAAGTTTTTATTTTCAATGAACAACTTCGTCACCTGCGCTAAATTGGGAACATGCTCAAAATGCTTTCTTTGTCGACTCGACAACAAGCAGACATAGGCATACCTAATTAAAAACCTAAATCTGTAATATTAACAAGTACCCCAACGTAGACAGTCAGAAACCCCTAGTGTGTTTATCTTTGTACCTAGTGAAGCGTCTGACTTATACCTATCTTATGAGATGGTGAAATATAATACGGGAAATAGAACCACTGTCCAATTTTCGCTGGTTAGCGTAGTTTTTTATTCAAGCTCTATTAATGAATATTTTGCTTTGGGTACTTTTACTAAATCATTAGTTTCTAGTAAAGAAGATTAGGATTTCCCAGTTACCTAACTGTAGATATAATTTCGAAATTGTAAGTGACAGTTCGATATCCACTTCAAGCAATGTTCAAGAACTTCACAGTTGTGCCCAATTGGCAATAACGTTTACAAATAATTAGGTGCAGAAATTATATGTGGCTCGCAAAAAACTGGCTAAAGTAAATAAACTCAACACACCTCCCATGCATATTCCATCAGGGAAAACAACGCGGTAGTAAGCTATCCTGGCCGCCATTTTGGAATTCTGCTTTGACCTCATTTTCGAGATCCAATGTGCTTACGTTGATGAATGCCACTATCAAGATCTTGCATGGTAACAATCAGTACAATACGAATAAATACCGTTCATCTCACGAATTCATAGCACATCTATGATTTTGGACTCGACAGTAATTCAAGTACCTATCCAGTACATAATGTTCTATGATTTTCTTTATAAAGAATAACGATAATTTATCGTACCTACCAATCTCTCCATTCAATCTCTATCAATTGAAATTAAGTAAAATTCGACCTGTTCAGTTATTACATTGAAATATTATATTTTAAGTCCTGAATTGGTCTTTGGTACATCGGGACAGAGGTTTTATACACAATTCTTCATGTTCTGCACAGTCATGTACTTAATGTTTTTACAGTCGGGAACTAGTCGGCTGTATTCATTATCATGAATCATGATCTTTATTGTTGATTATTTTACTTAAGTGTAATTCAGCTTCAGGCCATTTCTACATGCAAACGGTAGGTATCGTCACGGCGCCGCCGGAGCGATCCGATCGTGTCGTATGTACCTACTATCCAGTTTTATGTGCAATCAATTGTGCAACAAGATCTTACTGTTTATTATTATTATAAACTTGTCCGACTAGTAGTCGGCCTTTTTGCAGCCGCCTAATCGTTTAATCGGTCAAAGTTACTTACTAGGTACCCTACAATGTTGATAGGCGTTATAACAATTCCCATTTCCCAGTGAATTGAAACCTTGCATTGGTTGACAATGGCAAACAGACCTTGTGTAACGATCAAGCGATTTTTCCAACCTTAGGGTGGTAAAGCAATTACTACGTTAGTTATACTGGACGATCGCGTCAGTTTCTAACCACTTCTCCCAATTTTCTCGTAGTATACTTCTACCAAGGTATAACGTAAAATTGCTCGTCTTTTATCGACAGATCCGTAGGTACGTATTCGTGAATGACTGCCCTTTGAATATACCCATCCCTTTCTTACTGACGTATGGATCAAGGTGCGTGAAGCGACAGACGAAAACAAAATGCGTAAAAACATGCGTATGAAATTTTGTCCAACGTTTCTTGACGCAAGAACAATAGGTACTAAAGACGTTCAATGGCCTATTAGGTCTCACTGAAATCAGGATAAATTGTGAGATATAGGTACTTACTTCAGTACTATTAGTAGGTACACATCCCAATGATATACCTATATATTATTTTGTTTACTGTCCATTATATATTTTTTATCAAGTTTTGTAACACAAACAACCACACATTGTATGTCACCGATTCATGGTTTAATATTTTTTGGCGAAAGAGGCTTGGTAAACCCTCGCAAGACGTAAACAAGAAGGCCAAAGCCCTACCCAAAGCGAACAAAACACGCAAGCGTATTTCACCCTAATTTTGGTAACCAAGCCAAATTTTTCATCGATTGAAGCCAACCGCGACAAAACGGTATAGAAGAATGTGTACATAGAATTAACCTTATCCGCAAACGGTTTTACACGGTATGCTGGCGATATGATTAATTCTGTGAGCCTGTGATTATTTACCGTATTTTTAACCACAGACGAATGAATAGAACTTGAAATTGAAAGCTTTACAAACAAATAACATTACTTTGACATGAGTTTAAATCACTCGCAGACTAAAAGTTACGACCGCAGTAGGTTATAGTTTTGTAAACTTTTTAAACTACCATAATAAGCATTAAAAACTTACTTTACGTATGCCGCATAGTGTGCTCGATGTCTGCTGCAAACCTCGGTGTTTAAAGGTGATTTTCGCGCGCACTTTTCACCCTCTAAGATCGTTCACCGTAACTTAGGGTCGCTTTGGTCGCTTGTGGCAAGCGCGGCAACTATCTCACGACTGTAGCGACTCGTAAAGTGCAGAGCGCGGTGCGCGCGCACCACCCCTCGCGTTCCGACATAATGTCTGAAGCGATGCTATCACGATTGAAGTGAAATAGGCCGATTTTTGTCACAGTTTCCAAAACTCAGTCTACAATTTACATAACTCGATAATAAATTGGTAGCAAGCCTGCTAACTGACCGACACCGCATGGTGACATCGTCGCAATGCAGGCACGAATATACCCTCTCCCTCTACGCTAAAATAGTACACAACATCATTTGTATGCATCACGGACGGGTTGCCAACGCTCATGCATTAGCCATTAGACTAGAATGTTCTTGTTCAATGTGGAAGTCTGTTTTCATACATTATGACAAAGTTCTGTTTGATGTGTTCTTTTGTTCATAAAAAAAATCTGTGATATAAGTGAGCAGGACGCACGTAAGTTAAATAAAAGTTTTGAAAAACGACCTCATGCCTGACAAAATAAGTTACAAAATCCAAGTTACACAAACCATTTCATAAACGAGTTGGTCAATTAAAAAACTTCAAAGTAATGTGAATAGGGACCAGAGTCCTTGTAAATCATTTTTGCCGCCCTGAAGGAGAGGCGTCTGACTGCGCAGTAGTGGCGAATTTAAGGTGTGCGCAGGGACATTAAAGTAACTCATCGCGCAGCCTGCACATGACAGTCCATCGCACGGAATTACATTTCCACAGAGCGATCGACCTGCACAACCCGCCACTCGGCGCTAACGTCAGCCCGCGTCCAGCGCGGCGCCACCGACATGCAGATCAGTCATTCCTTTACAAACTTTGAGGAAAGCAAAACAAAATATAAATTTCATAGGAATTTTATTGAACACAAGAGCACACAAGTGCTAGTAAATACACTTAAAAGTAATGTCGTACAAAGCTTAATTATAATGATATTCGTTCCTCGAGTAGAAATAGCAAAAAAATATAAATAAAGACTGTAATACAGATATTATAATCATGAATATAGTGCAAGATATGCAACATAATAAACAAATTACAGTAGCAGTTCCAGAAAAGTAATGACCATACACTATGAAGAAGCAGGAGATACGGTGCCTTCTTCATAGATTTTTTATTTATATAAAAGAACATTTAAAATTTTCAGAAAAAGAAATGGTTAACACTTTCAGTATCAGTCAAATATCATAGCCTCACTATAACTATACTTAAACTACAATACAAAAGATAGATTTACGTAGCTTTGGTAATATAAAGAAAAACATTTTGCTTTTCAATACAAAATATTAATTAATATTGTGCATACATTAATATCCGAAGAAAAGTTAGTGCTCGATCCTTAATATGCCGTAGATATTATAACTTCACTCATACTTGAAACTAAGTAGATAATAACTAATGACTTATATAGATATTCGAGTACATCTGATGGCATTAGCCGGGTCACATCAAAGGACTGCATGCAGCTTATATTGGGTCAGCGCACGATTGTAACGCAACAGCTACTTAATAGTTTCACTGGCACAAACTAGACAAATGCAGAAGGTCGACTCCATAACACAGAAAGAAACACGACTTGTATTTGTTTAAACTAAAATATCTAATAACGTTAAACAAGCAATTTTTGCACAGATAAACTCTCGGCTCTTAATATTTGAATTAAACTTTTTGTTAAGATACAATTTGGTTATTAAGGAAATTATTTAAAAAATATGAGTGCTTGCTCATACTTGCTAGTTTGATCAAAGTACGGTGCCGACTTTCTGTATGTTTACACTCAGTGACACAGGCGCCACGCGGCGTTGATTGCAGAGGCGGCGACCTATTTTCACAGAACCATGAAACACAAGGCAGCGCCATTACGCGCTATACAAAGAGGCGAACTGCTACATGCAAAGAGAAAACAACGAAATTCACGCAGACATCACAAAAGTCTTAATACGCCGGAACAAGTATACTTGAAATATTACAGGCCGTATATACTATATATTATGTATTTTTATTTTTCTGTCCTTTTTTCTACTTATTAATGAGATTTGGTGTTAACAATTTAAAAAAATTCTTCATTTAACTTCAATATTGTAACAGTTATGCTAGGATTTAAATTATTGCTTATTGTTTTCACACTCTAGGCACCAGACTAAATTTATAAATATAGAGTTATTCTATATTTTATATCAAGTAAGTGATTTGAAATCGGAACATAAAAAGTTACGAGATTCAGTGATATGAATTATTCCACTTGTGTACTAGTAATTGTCTTTTAGAATCTGGATTTTTACAAGTTAAAGGTGTTGATCTGCATCCTCGCTGTGTATGGAACGGAAGGGTTGAAAAAAGAATTTTAAAATATACATATTTAAGAGAATAATTTACCGTTAATAAAATAACCCATTTTTTAACTCTACATCTCAGGAGAGAAAAGAAGTGTATATCCACGGCATAAGCAGCATGTTATATGAAAATAAATAATAATATGAGGACGCAGACCAATACCCTGCGTACTTTGAACTAATTCATAGTAATCAAGCTTACTACATCTTTATAAAAACACGACACAAAGTGTGTAAGTAAGGCAAATGAGATATCACACAGTACGCTACGTGGAAATAAACTAATTATTACAATATTTTTGAGTGTTCATAACATTATTTATACATTTATTCGAATGAGAATGTGTCAGCTACGGATTGATGACTAGGTTTCGGTAGGCCGGAGGTAAAAATATTGTAGTTTAACGCCCGACATTAATATTCTATCTCAATTCAAATCCAGTCTCAATCCTTGGATGATGAAGGTTACTTCTCATTGGACATCTTTAAGACTGGGATAGGCAAATTTATTCATTGATTGGTTACAGACAAAGATCACGATCAATATTTTAACCGAGATAGATTATTAATTTACAGCGATATTTTTGTTCTTTGCGACCTAGTACTAATAAACTACAGGCCCATGTCAAAAATGGATGGGTCATATGAACTACCAGGTGACGTATATAGGATGACATAAGAGCATAAAATAATAAGATTATGCCGTCACTTGTAAGCTGTCCAACTGAGAGCTGGTGAGAATTCAAAAGTGCAGGTAGAGTGAGTACATGACCAAATCATTATATTTTCCCACGTTTATAAACACTCACTTTTTTTGTTTGTCGTTCCGGTTGGACTTTTGTAAGTCATTTTTGAGGCACTTCTCGATAAGCTAGCAGGCTGAAATTTTGCACACGCTCTGAGTTCTGATGACAATACATGACTAGCTAAGAAACGTCATTACAAATCCAATATAGCGGCATCCCCAAGATGGCGGACAGGCTATTTGAAATGCACCCCTATGATATGGATTAGGGATGCATCGATACGCCTTTTCGCCGATACGATACCGATACCGATACTCTTATAAAAATATCGCCGATACCGATACCGATACGCGTATTGCGAATTAAAAAAAAAAATTAAAATAAAATAAATCACATGTCAGATTTATTTTAAATGTAAAATGTAGTGATATAGGTTGATATTAGATAATTATACATTTTAGTAATTAAAATTAACATCAATAAGATTTTGGCGTAAAAAACAAAGTAATCCTAAATTTTGATTTGGAGAAAGGCGATTTCGCAAGTCTGTTTGGCAAGGGTTTCCCCGGGCATCGTTCGTGGCTCGTTTGCAATGAAATAGACCAGACAAAACGCTCGTTTACACCACATTTTTAAATTAAAAAGTATCGTTGAATCGGTCATAAAATATCGTCGATACCGATATATCGGCTAACCCGAAGTATCGCCGATATATCGGTGTTCGTATCGGTATCGGATGCATCGCTAATATGGATATCAAATGAAAGGGTTTGCTGTCAGGAATACGAAAAAAGTAGTCACGTGACTTAAATCCAATATGGCGGACATCCAAGATGGCGGACTGGCTGTTTGAAATCCACCCCCATGATATGGGTATCAAATATAAGGGTTGGCTGTCAGGAATATGAAAAAAATAGTCGCGTCTTAAATCCAACATGGCGGACATCCAAGATGTCCTGGCTGAAATTTTCAGGGAAGCTTCAAACCCGATGCACAAAGATAAAAATAACAAAATAATTAATAGATTTAAAAAATCTAAAAACCCACGTTTTTAAGTGCCCTAAAAATAAGAAAATAACTCTACGGGGCTGAGAGAGGGGCCACTCAAAACGTGGGGGCGTATCTTTGCAAGTTACACCCACGATCTATACACGTCATGTAAATGTATCCCACAAATAATCCCTTAAATAATATACGCCCCCACGTTTTGAGTGGCCCCTCAGCCCCGTAGGGTTATTTTCTTATTTTAGGGCATTTAAAAACGCGGGTTTTTGTACGGCATTTTTACCATCGATAGATCCATGAAAAATAATAAGAAAACGCGCAGTGCCGTAAAAAAATGGTGCCCCACAAAGTCGGTAATTTTTTTTGATTTTCTGACGATTTCCAGGGTTAATTTGGTTATTTCATTCTGTACGGCATCAGTTTCATACTGTTTCAATACAGCTTCTAATCCATTATTCCGCAACGCCGTACAAAAATCATGCGACAAGGGAAAAAATCGAGAGTTGCAACCCCCGGATCACGGAAAAAGAGGGAATTGGACAGCTTACAAGTGACGGCATAGTGCTGAATCTTATTATTATATGCTCTTATATCGTCCTATATACGTCATCTGGTGGTTCATATGACCCATCCATTTTGGACATGGGCCTGTAGTCTATAACGTAATAGTAGTAAAGGCTGGTATACCAAATTTTACAAACTACAAACGTTATAAAGACACAGTAGCAAGTGTATGTTGAAAACTACCAAAATATTTTTATATAAAATGAGGTACTTGGGGGAATAACAAGAATTTTATTTCACCTGTCTCGTAAGAGACAGAATAATATGCGAGAGACAGTTCAGGCACAAAAGCTCCGAACATAAAGGAGCCACAAGCCAATCGAAAAGATTTTAACTTAATGAGATGTGACAACGTAGTATTACGTTTTACCCAATATACAGTGCAATTCAAATTTGAAGTTATTAATGTAAATGATACGTACAAAGTTCATAGAATATTAATTGTATATTCCGTGAATAGAATATAATTATCTACTTGAAAAAATTTATCAAACTGAACATATGTCCGATACTTTGTGTTTAGAAAGTTTAAAATGTTTTATAATTGATAATAATGGCACAATATCTATGTATCTATATTTATTTATATTAAAGTTATTTCTTGTTTATATGTTCATAATAAAATATTTATTTTTGCTATTGTTAATTCAATAATTTTGTACGTAACTATGTGCTTATTGTGAAAAACTACACACAGAAAGCGTTTTATTTGAACGTTCCATTAAAATACGCACATTAATATAATATTACTGATATTAATTGTCAAGTTTGCCTTAATTATGGTTCCATTACAGGGTCTACAGTCGGGCATAGTCATCGTTACGAACTAATCTCTACGTTATAGCACCAAGCTAAAAATAAGTTTGAGTGAACGCGATCAAGACGTTAGCACTTTAATAACATTTATGTGTATGATATTTTTACAATAACCGACAAATCTCTGATCGACTGTATGTAGATACATATATAATCTAACAAGTTTCGTAACATTCTTAAATCTTATCTCCCTTCACATTAAAGTCGTTGTCACTTACGTGGCCGGCTGATTCTAAAGGCAAATTCAGCTTTAACGCGAACAATAATTTGAGCAACACGTATTAGTGAGCACAAGAAAAGAATGTTTTTTTTTATATTTTAAAAGCGACGCTACAACATTGATGGGTCCTCCATTGAAAGCCTGCAGTTTAAACTGATTCTTAATTTATTTCAGCATCAAATTGTAAACATTATCTGTAAAATCAAAATTGCGAAGGAAAAAGCTTACGCAAAATGGACTAAATTTTTACGTAAGTTTTCTGTATTCTTTTTGTGCATTTTGTAAAAGCTCTCGATAATTGAGCGATGCGTATCCGAAAAGTTACAAAATTGAGCGCCCGTACTGGCAAGAAATTCTTATTAATATAGGAAGGATAAGCTAATTGGCAAGTAAATAGCCTCAAGCAATATCATACGTATTTGTTCATGTAATATAGAATGATTTTTGTAAAATAACTAATATTAGCCCTAGAGTATTTGTTTTTAGAGTATAACATATATGTTAAAATGTGTTAGTATCATATGATTATCTTAATAAAAACCATTTACAAAATGTGGGATAAGCTATCTAGCTACCTAAAACAGCATCATATTTTTAAATACATAAATACACGAAAAAAAATTACACAAATTATCACTTTATATACTTTATGTAGTTATCCAAAAAAATATTGTAAGTATCATAACATTATATGATATGTTTCTTTGTTAAACGAGTTCCATAATAGTTTTAAATTGCTAGTACATTTTGTTGAACTGAATCGCCAGGATTTTATAGTAAATATAACAATATTTTGGCTGCCCGATACACTTCTAAACTTTCTTTATCTGTAAAAATCTCCCAAACGCGAAATATATCAAATGTTTTAACAAGTTAATAACACATTAGCTTGTTATGGCGCTTTTTATTTCGTTCTTGCCGGGTAAATATAATGCACTTGCATCGTAAATATTTATAAAGCATTGCATTATAATTCGACATAAGTGGTACAGAAGCGTTTAAATCACGTTTCAATTAAATACGTCATCACTGTAAAGCTCCGTATATTAAATCGTTCATTTTCAGAATCAAATGAATATCAGTTTAATCGATCTGCAATTTTAACAATCACTACCCAACATTCAATTAAATTGTAAATGCTATTTGGATTTATCGACCATGAAATCAATATTTTAACATTGACTTTGAATTTATGAAATTAATCAGTCCCATTCAGGAAGAACTGAAACTGAGCCATTCCGGACGGACATTGTTGGACACGTCATTATAGCTACGAACGTACGGAACTCTAGAATGTCTGACAAATATCAATAGAACAATGATTACACTAAAATGCGTCATATTGAGATGAGTACAAATATATCATCGATTGCTCTTAATTATGCACATAGCACACATAATCAAAAGCTTTAACAACTAAAATATAACTTGTTCATAAAGGCGTAGTTACTTACGTAGTACGATAAATACGATACTTGAATAATGTGATGGCGAGGTACAGTCACCAAATAGTTTGCGAGTAGATACATCACTTATTCGAACGACATGAGATTGGCCGGTAAAGGCTTTTTAGTTGTGACGTCTTCAATCACCCTCACCCACATCTTCGCTGCAGACTCTGAAGCGGCCCTAAAACAAAAAGGTTCACACGTAAAAACAATATTTCTTTCAAGCAGTTTTCCCAACATGTTCCAAATAGCCGAGGACGTACAATGTGTCCAATATTTTAGTATTTTTTGGCTAGCATTTTTAAATAAAATGGACGCCTGAGGGAGGACATCTGCATCGAGGTCGACCGCGGAGTGATGGCGATGTGGTCATGTTCGCGGGGCGAACATAGCCAGAAATTACCAAAAATAGAGAGGTTTGGAAGGAGAAAGGGGAGGCCTAAGCCCAGCAGTGGGGCACCGATTGAGCAAACTGTATACTGAATCTAGATCAACATCTCAAGTCAGAAATTAATATTCTATCTTAACTCAAATCCAGTTCCTTTGTTTTTAATGGTTACTTCTGATTGAACATCTTTAAGATTCTGAGATCCCTTCGGTTCGAGAACTACTACCAGCCTTTCATCATGAAAATAGTAGGTATATGTTTTGCTCCGTATATACTCACGTACGTTTTCACTCGATCGAGCAAACACGTCGAGTGAAAAGGGCATGGGCTTTCGTCTATACATTCAGCATTAGATGCGTCCACAAAGAGCGAGCAGCCTCGCGAAGCATTTGCCGCGCGAGGAAACTGCCTCGCGAGGTTGCTTGCTCTGTGTGGACGCGTCTTTTGTTTCTCGACCGAGCCACAAAACAAAATACACGAGCAAAACAAAAGCCGATACTGGATGGCCCGGGCGCTCAATCGCCCGCCCACGGCAGCGCGCGCCTTTACTCGCCCGAGACGTCCATACTAGCCGAGCACCTCTTCACCTATCGAGCAACGCGCGACGTTCAGTATTCACCGAACCGTTCGAGCCAAATGCGAAGGAAATTACATTTATTTAATTCCATCCCGCTCAATACGAGCTTTCGAATTTTGAGTTCTGCCATTGAGTTGCGTTTTACTCGAACAACTGCTGAACTAAAATGGGATAAGACTGGATACATCTGACATTTAGCAACATATCCACTAAAAAAATTAAGATACAAAAAGTGGAAGGGGAGTAGTTTGGATTCGATATTATCCACCCCGCTGCCACGTTCCCGTCAACGGTGTAGATCCAAGAAATATGTTTCATCGAGCTCGCTAGTCGGCATCGGACTACTTCAATGGGTACCATTAAAACAAAAAAAAAATTAACCGCCTTCAAAGACAACCACAAAAGAGGGTAAAATAGCCTACAAAATAACTTTTCTTTCGGAAGTTGGTGGCTTTGTTTTTTTTTTATTTCGTTGTCTTTTTTGCCACAGACTTCCAAAGAAAAGTTATTTTATTTTAATTTTATGTCTATATTTTACCCTTTTTTGTGGTTGTATTTGAACACGGTTATTTTTTTTAAGTTTTTTATTTTAATTTTTTTTTAGTTTATATTCAACCGAAATTCTTGTTAAATACATAATTTTCTTACATGTGCACTAGAATTTTGTAATTCGTAGCACACCGGTAAGTATTAACATCGCTCATGTACACAATAAGCTAATAAAATTCCCTATCACAAAAACTACTCAACCGATTTTGATGAAACTTACAGTATTCTCTAAGTTGAACGGTCCCTAGTACAACAAAAAAGAATTACTTAAGACGCGGACTGACTACGATTTTAATCGCTTATGACCGCGTAAACTATTGTCACCACTATGGAGCGTCAATAAGATTGAAAATTGAAAAAATGACATTTGTGTTGAAATGTGACGTAAGCTGCGAATGGGCATTTATTTTACTGCTTTTCTTTAGATTATTTAAAATATAGACATAAAATTAAATAATGGTTCGGTTAAAGTTTTAAAAAAATGGAAAACCTACTAAATTCTTAAAAAAAAAACTGTTGTTATCGCTGGAAATACAGAGATCTTCGACATCAAAGTTTATTTTTGTGCTACAACTTCCCAATTTTTATTGGGAATATCAAACTCTTATTTATTATTCTGTTCGGTTTAAATTCTTCTTTATACCCTTCTCTGTTCACTGTATTTTTCGCGTTGCTTATTTTTATTATATTACGTCATACTCGACGTTCTAAGAAACCAATTTTTGGGAATATGAGATAAGACCGCGCCTTAAATCGGACTTGTAGTTTTGGAGATCATCATCATCATCAGCCTATAAATGTTCCCACTGCTGGGACACAGGCCTCCTCTCTGTGAGAGGGAGATATGTGAAATCAATCGATGCCTACTCCTTACTGTTAAGGAGTTGTACCTTCCATCATCAGCTCAGCTACATAAGATGATGATTACCTTGCGTATGGTAAAATACGCAAGGTAATCATCATCTTACTTAAATTACTTCATAAGATTTCAGAAAAACGATAAAATTTGAGGGTTGCCCTCGATTTCTCCAGGATCCAATCATCAGATCCTGACTTGGTGACTATGGGACCACTTCAGAAGTATATTTTTTCGAACAAAAAAGGAATTTTGAAAATCGATCCACAATTGGCGGAGTAATCGCGTAACAAATACACAAAAAATAAAGATCATCCACATAGCGGTAATCAAAGAAAATGCTCACAAAATAAAAAGTACTGAACCAAATTTTGTGAAATTTTTATGGGACCAAAAACCAAATGGAGAGTATATTGCATCGAACAAAAAAAGAATCACACTAATCGGACTAGAAACCTCGGAGTAATCGGTGTAGGTACATACATAAAAAAAAACCGACCGAATTGAGAACCTCCTCATTTTTTTAAAGTCGTTTAAGGTGCGGTGTTATGGTTTCTTAGAACGTCGAGTACGACGTAATGTAATAAAAATAAGTAACGCGAAAAATACAGTGAACAGAGAAGGGTATAAAGAAGAATTTAAACCGAACAGAATAATAAATAATAGTTTGATATTCCCAATAAAAAATTGGGAAGTTGTAGCACAAAAATAAACTTTGACGTCGAAGATCTCTGTATTTCCAGCGATAACAACAGTTTTTTTTTTAAGAATTTAGTAGGCTCTCCATTTTTTTAAAACTTTAACCAAATCATTATTTAATTTTATGTCTATATTTTAAATAATCTAAAGAAAAGCAGTAAAATAAATGCCCATTCGCAGCTTACGTCACATTTCAACACAAATGTCATTTTCAATTTTCAATCTTATTGACGCTCCATAGTGGTAACGTAGTAATCGTAGTCAGTCCGCGCCTTAATGATATTGTAGCAGGCACTTCAATTAAGTTATGGACATAATTAACATTATAAAATTCAACAAAATAATTTACATTAAGGGTCAGTACAGACCGAGACGCGAAGCGACGCGACAATGCGTCTGCGCAGCAGCCTGAAGCGGCGGCGCCGCGGTACGCCCCGCTGCGTCGTGCGGCCTCGAGAGGCGCAGCGCTGTGCCGCTGCGTTGCGATTCGTCTAGATGCGCCGCTCTACACCGCGAGGTGTCAGAGCTGCATGGCGCAACGTCTTCTAAATTTTCTCAACGAAATGTGTATCTATTCGTGTAGAAAATAAAGTCGTATTTTGAGTGGCTCTTAAAAGTGTGCGCGCATCGTCGCGTCGCTTCGCGTCTCGGTCTGTACTGACCCTAAGAGCTATTTAACAAAAATATCATACCATTATTTCATTTCACGTTTCAAATGATGTTGCGTCGTTAAAATAATTACTTTTAATTATGTCCATACATTAATGGAAGTGTAGCTCGAAAATCATGTTCACATTCAATATGTAGTTAAATTTTTATTTGGAATTAATTGTCGGATTTTGTGTGAATATTGAAGAACTTTAAAAATTTTATGATCTTGAAAATTATTGAATTTGGGCCATCCATTTCGGGATTCAATTTGTTGCATTTGGGCCCCTCTACCAGCTCATGACGGATTAGTCGAGTCATCGAACTAGAAGTGTATACGTACTTAAACTTGTAGAGTGTGCCAGAGTGGTGGTTCATGAGCTGGAAGCCGTCGGCGCTGTCACCGTCTGTCATCTTGGCGAACCAGCCCGTCAAGCATAGCACCTTACACTTCTCGTCCCGGAAATCACTCCTGGTTGTCCTGTGGGCAGTTAGACTTTACTTATATGGCAACAAAATGCAGCCACGACCGTTTAAAAAAACGGGCTAATTGCGAGTGGGACTCGCGCACGAAGGATTCCGTATATCTGTTGTATTGGAGCCCCCTTAAATATATATTTGATTCTGTTATTTAGTATTCGTTGTAATAGCCGCAACAGAAATACCTACATCATCTGTGAAAATTTCAACGATCTAACTATCACGTTTCATGAGATACAGCCTGGTGACAGACGGGCAGAAAGAAACAAAGACAGATTGATAGACAGACGGACAGCGTAGTCTTAGTAATAGGGTCCTGTTATAACCTTTGGGTATGGAACCCTAAAAAGCAGAATATTTGTAGGTTTAGAGGCTTAATTTCATTTGCAGTTTGAAAGAGCTTTCTCGTATTATCATTTTTATAATTTTTGACCCCTATATAAAATTACTACAATCTGATTTGAAGGATATGGGTGGTATGTAGCAGCTTGAACGACAGTCGCTATTTTCGATTTTGTAATGGTACTATCACGAAGACAATGACTTAGACTTCCTCCATTTTCTAGACAAAACTCCAACTTATACAAGAGTTGGAGTTTCCTGTCATCACAAAGTTCGTGTCTTGAGCAGTTTAGTTTGCAACTATACAAATTACTTAAAGTTCGTGAATGTTTAGTTAACGTTGAACATAACTTACATAATACATTCTGCTGCTGAGTTAATGTATGTTTGTAAATATACAAACTACAAACAGATTTCATAACTTAATAATTATGAAATCTGTTTGTTTTAGCTTTTATAAATTGACATAGTTATATAGTACGATACGACACTATAATATAGGGTAATTCATCTGGTATATAATACTAGCTTTTCCGAGCGGCTTCGCTCGCCCCCGCCCTTATTGCCTATGTCACTCAGGACCAAAGCAGCTTTCAACTGATGAAAGAATTTTTGAAATCGGACCAGTAGTTTTTGAGTTTATCCATTACAAACAAACAGTGTAGATTATTAGTGTAGAAATGCACCTATATGTTATTGCTCTTTGTGTCGTAACTCTATAAGAGGGAGATACTATCTAATAGCAATATTAACAATAAAAACAGTCGTGAGTCGAAGTCTTCCCTATGTGTCGTTGACAGCGCTTTGGTTTTCGTTCGCAGCAACCAACTGACGACAGACACGTGTCAGCCACACACGATGCCAGTGTGTGTGACACAAATTGACGTAGGTAAATGTTGCGGCTAAATGAACTACATATTGTTTTATCTTTTTTTGAATATTGATCTCATTAACACTTACCCTTTGAAAGATTTCGACGCATAGAACACAAGGATGTTCCCGGAAAGCTGAAGCCAGTATCGCTGCCACGAAGACAAAGAGATTTTTCTGCCTTCTTTTAAAATCGTCTTCCTCCTTACGCAGCCTTGAAAGTCGCACTGAATGACGTCTGCCTTTGATATATCACTAAAACAAACATGTTCTGTGTCAAACCTTTAATATTTGTCGATATTTGTCCCTATTTCGAGATGGCACTAAAATAATAACTAGGTCAACGTAGATACAGAAATTCTGCATCGAGATAAGAATAAGAATGAAAAAAGAGTACATAATGCTCAAGATTTGAACGTCAGACTATCGATGAAAGTACAAAATTATTTTTAGTATAATTAAATTATGCAAAACCTGAATATAGTTTGTTCAGAATTCATGTCTTATTCGCGCCACCCGTGTCACACCGCTAACCGGTTAGAAGTCGTGAACGGGACTTATTAAATTAAAGACGTACTTCTGAGAACTGGCTAAACACTGTTCAACCAAAATGATGTTCATTAAACACCAAAGTTTGATATTACGCTTTACATTTTGTGGTTGTCTGCTTCACACGTACCAGAAATAAATTACATCGCATCGCAGCGACAAAAGGTTGTTTGGCGTTGTGGTACCAACTAAATGTGTATGTGTTTGTTGTTATTCTTGCGATGTGGCCAGCCGCTAGCTCGTGGTTGCGACGTGGCTGAGATGTGGCATATGACAATGGCGGTAAAATGTTGCACGTGTAAATTCTTCTTTTATTTTCAATACATATTTTTTATGTAAACGAGTTATGTTGTGGCACGTGTGTAACAAAACAACCCTAATACTAGATGATCGCATTTCTAGACAATGATATTTTCTGCAAGTTTTAGTTTTAGAAAACATTAATTTGCATGATCCACGATCTGATAAAATAGTTTCTACAATAAATATGGTGAAGTTCGCCTTGAAAAATAGACTCAGTATGTAGTAATACGTATTTAAGATGTATTTTTTTTACCGACTTCAAAAAAAAGGAGGTTATCAATTCGACCCGTATGTATGTACTATTATCAGAATTGCCCAGTTTTCATATATGTTAGTCTATATCAGCGTCTGAACAAATGTGCCAAATTTCATAAGTGTATGTATGTATGTATGTATGTTTTTATGTTTGTGCACGCATATCTCCGGAACTATAAGTTCGATTTAAATAATTCTTTTTTTGTTGTACTAGGTATTGTTCAACTTAGGGTACACTGCAAGTTTCATCAAAATCGGTTCAGTAGTTTTAGAGATATGGATTTTTTATGTTGTGACGGATTACAAGATTAGTGCATATTATGTAAGAAAATTTTGTATTTTACAAGAATTTGGGTTGAATATGTAATAAATAAACTAAAAAGGGTAAAATAAAAAACTTTTTTAAAAAAAAGTACCGACTTCAAAACAAATACAAAAAACTACTTACCAACCAACATGTCTGATATTGCAATCAAATCAATGTTGTATTAGATAACGACTTCTAACCTAAAGTTATATTTTTATACGCAATCACGCCTGCGTAGACACGCAGGCGTGATTGCGTGGTTGTCGTTATCTAATACAACATTGATTTGATTGCAATATCAGACATGTTGGTTGGTAAGTAGTTTGAAACACTACCAATAGATGGCGCAACGTGTAAACAGCGTTCAAAAAACAAGGAAACGAGAAATTCAGCTTTGTGAGTAGTGGTTGCGATGGCCTAGTGGTTAAGGCGTCTGGAGTACCTATCCAGAAGACGCAGGTTCGAACCCTGCTCGCAACTGAATTTTTCGTTTCTTTAAAAATATCTTTGCGAAGACGCGACGCAGGCGTGATTGCGTATAAAAATATAACTTTAAATACAAAAAAGTTTAAAATAACTTTTCTTTCGGAAGTCGGTGGCTTTGTTTTGTTGTGTCATTGACTATTGCCACCGACTTCCGAAAGAAAAGTTATTTTAAACTTTTTTGTATTTGTTTTGAAGTCGGTACTTTTTTAAAAAAAAGTTTTTGTGTACACATACAGAGTGTCATATTCGCTTTGGCGAAAAATCTCTATAAATAAAGATTAAAAAAAAGTTTTAGTTTATCTAAAAGAAAACCAATCACTTGAACTTGACAATAAGTAGATTTAAGAAAGTTACTCAAGACCCTTATTAGAAAAAAAGCGGTTCTATAAAAGAATTCAAAGCTAATTTTGTACAAAGATTTTTTGTGGTTTTGTATTCATAATCGCTGGACCACAAGCTTAACGTAAGCTTATTAACTAGAAACCTCATAAATAAAAGAAAGGAGAACCGATAATGAAAACGTAAAAACATCTTACAATGTTGAATAAAATGCGGTAGAATCTATACCTACCTAATAATGAACGCTAAAATGTTTGCAGAAATTGATACATTTATACAACAAGTGGCACTTATAGTTGTTGCTAGTAATACAATCTGACCATGAAAATCGATAGCGTAGCGGGTTTTAACTTTTCTGGTACCTAGGTATTGTTGAACAATAGGCATGTTGACTAACAAGACGTTCATTCTATGAATAATGAATATATTTCAATATAAGTGTGATAAGAAAAAATATAACATATCTCACCTATGAGGCAGCGACTGCGACATTTTCCCGCCTGATACGGAACTGGGCGACTCCAGCAACGTATCATCGAGCAAGTTTACCGATCCTGCGGGTGTCTTGTTCTCCATTTTGTCGTCCGTATGACTCTTTCCGAATATGCTGAAAGTTATGTGTCAACTTAATACATGCTCAGATAACGCAAGCACAAACTAAAGGCTCAAAGATAAAAAGCATACTTTTATGCAAATTATTTTCAAGCATTGTTATTTCAAGAGGAAACGCGGTGGCGAGAGTCACGTTTATGGAGAACGCATTGCGTTTTACTTGTTAGTGTGTAAACACGACATATCTGCTGGCACATTCCACTGTTATTTTTTTCATTATTGTAGTAGGTATGTATTAAGACTTATTATGGTGCTGCTGTGGGAAAACTAGGAATTAAAGATCAGGAAGAGAACTCAGTGTCATGCCGATTGACTGCACATTAGTATCTAATTAGTAGAGGTATTTATTTGTAACAGCGCCGACCGAATTTCCTCTTACAATAAATAAAAAGCTCGATTTTCATCACGCGAGCGTAAAGCCTTACGCAAACGACAGACTTTCAAATGCGTTTTTACTAAGAAATATACCACCACTCGACGTATAATATAACGGTGTTGTCTTTATGTTGCACAAAAAGTTAGTCATCTGTGTTAAAAAGTTAGTCGTCTGTCTTCAAGTCACTGCAACATTTTAATGATTTTCTAACATTACGACTTCTTTAGTAGATATTAGCAGCATAAACCGCTTCTTAAATAGGGCTCGTTGGGAAGAAACTATGGCTAATAAAGGGCAATAAATATAAGAACAAACCTCAATAAAATTCTAATTTTACTAGCTTAAAATATATGCATAGCAGCAACATATTTATCAATTGAATGTAAACTAGTCTGCTAGATATATAACCCTAAAGAGTACTGAGATGGTGAAACATGCCATAAGTGAATTACATAGTGCCGGGAATAGGATCAACATTACCACGAAGCATCACAAATTCGGTAAGCACAATCAAAAACGACACAACACTGATAAACTACAACACGAAGAGACACAGTGGAAATGGAAATGTTATACAGAATAGCAATGACATGCAAGCTTAAAAATAATTACATAATTGTTTACGCTGGCGTCCAATAGACATAATCATCTTTAAAATATTTTTAAAGTTTATACAAGTACAGCCAGCATAACTAAGCAAGAGCTTTGCTTCTGTGAGAAAGCACTGGAATTTGAGACAACAACGGAAGCGACGAGAGTGAGTGAAGACAACCCATTCATTCCAAGAACGTAAACTTATACAAACGCAAAACTTTATTGCCTTGCTATGCTATCTGTACCTTACAATATTTTAAGTTGTTTCTCTGAACTGGAAACTTAATTTTGTTATCAAAATAACGGGTTAATGCTGCCTCCATTTATATCAGAAACTACACGGAAACGAACGAAATGGATGACCGATAATGTCTGGTTCCCATCTACGTATCTATACTGCGTCGGTAAAAGTAACTTGAGTGAACAGATCGTCCATTTTAGTGAACTTTACACTAAAATTGGCTAACAGCCTAAATAAATAATATAACATAGTTGAATGAATTTTTTATTTGAACCATGATGACATAATTATGAACTATGAATAATGAATGTCATTTAATATTTAAAGAACACAATTACGAATTCAACATAATAAAGACAGGACATAATATGCAATCATGTAGTTCCCGTATGCAATTTACATTTAATTACGTCAAAAAGTATTTGCAACTTTATTTAAATGAATCAGAATATTACTGGTTTACAAAGTAATATGTTATGGTTATTTTTCTTGTAAAAACTTAATTTCAAATAAAAAGAGCATGTATTATTTATGTACATATCTCGGTCCCCCAGGTACTAAAGAACGAATAGGATTTATTCTCCCTGCCATTTTCATTATTAAAACCTCCCCATATGAAATATGGCCATAAAGAGTCCATTACTCGTAACTATCTCTTTGTTACAGTAACTTATTGCACTTTACATGGAAGCGCAAATCAAAATAAAAACTTTTCCATGAAACTTTACAGGGGATCTAAAATGGCCACTTTAGCAACGTTGCTATTTTAGACATTTTAGACCCGCAGTACAAATTATTTGTTTATAGAATAAACTTTAGTTAAAATGAAGAAGGCACGTTGATGATTTAAAATGTTATTTCATGAAGGGGTTATGCGAGCTCGGTTTATTGTTACAAAAAAAAATAGAGAAAAGTTGTGTTGCTATTTTGTTTATTTTGATCATCCATCTGCAAACCAATCAGCAAAGTAGTGTTCCAAGATGCCTTCTTATGAAAATGACACAAAGATCGAAACAACGAGATGAACGGGAAAAAAATGATGTCGACACATATGAATGTGGAACTTAAGACTTAATCTTGTTTTGTTGGTTCATAAGTCTGTTTGCCCTAACTTTTCTGATACTCTACATTATAAGTAAAATACTACAGCTTGAACCAAAATCTTTTCTAAATTTTAGTAATCAAATCATATTTCAATACTATGTACATGTAATGTGCTAACTTCAATTTAATTGCCTCCACAACAGATTGCATCCTATGTACAAACAGGGACTATATTTGCATTCTTTATTTCTTTTTCTGAGTCTTCCAGCCCCTCTGTTCCTGTTCCCTTTGCGTTCCAGGGCCACGGTATTCTACTTATACAATCCCGTGACCTGGGATTGGGTCCCTGGGGTTTACATTTTGGTACGAAACGAGCTAAAAAAATGTAAGCCTGTTTGGCAACTCTCGTTTACCATCCATTATTTTAAGTTAAAATACTACCTTCATGTACCACGGCACGACACGTATGACTTCCTGTCGTATTTCGAACTTTGTGCCACGCAAACACAAGAAAGTTTAAAAAGAAAACATGCTTAAAATTACTGTTTAGTTCTACAATCTTTCGAATAAAATATACATATCATATACAGTCGTTGTCTACATAACATAACAACGCAAACCTCCGTGTCCATAACTAGGAAAAAACTCACCCAATACCAAAATTGACCTTGTGAAAATTTCTTGGCAAGCTCGCGCTACGAAACCTAGGTGCCAATCGCAAGAGGAAAAATACACTGTACATAAATGTATAAATAAAACATGATTATGTCTCAGGGTTTGAATTTCAAAACGCCATAAAATTTTGATTACATAATATAATTCTGTGCCAATTGTGTTCCGGGATATTTCTTCCAAAATACCGAAATAAAAACAATGAGTGGAGAGTGAGGGAGAAGGTAGTCAAATTAGACAAATATTAAGAAAAGAAAATATGGTACTGAAAAATTAATACATTTTATGAATTTTCACATTATATTACGGTATTATAATTGCCACAAAGGCTCGAATACGGATTAATAATTTACAGTATATTATGTATATATTTGGGAAAACCAATTAATACAGCCAACAAAACCTTTGAGCATCTGATAAAATTTACAGCCCGAATTAAAGTAGGTATATCTTATTTTCATTTGCTTTGTTGCAGTTTAATCGATATAATCGACTAGCTTTCAATAAGTTGCGATCTAACATCGGACGACGATGCGATTATATTTCACTCAGTATAAATGATAGAGCAAAAAACTTTTTCAAAAAAATGTAACCGACTTCAAAAACAACCACAAAAAACCGGCCAAGTGCGAGTTGGACTCGCCCATGAAGGGTTCCGTAGTAGCAAGCATAGATTAGGGATATAATAAAATTATATTGAGATTAGTAAGTATTATACACAAACAATAAAAATAACTTTGTTTTTCATAGTGTTTGTATGAATGGCAAAGTTATATTTGCGGTTTTTGAAAATGTGCTATATCTCAAAAACTGCTAACTGTATCTCATCCAAACCAATTTTCGTTGGAAGTTTTTGTTGAGGTCTACGTTATATATTTTTTTAGTTTTATCGTTTTCTTATTTTAGAAGTTACAGGGGGGGACACACACATTTTACCACTTTGGAAGTGTCTCTCGGGCAAATTGTTCAGTTTAGAAAAAAATGGTATTACTAACCTCAATATCATTTTTAACCGTATAGTTCGGTACCGGGTCCGAAACGGCCGCGACAAGTAAACCTACGCTGGCTCAATAGTGGGTCCGAAATGGGCAGACGTTGTAGTCATACGACATCTTCATTAAAAAATAAAAAAATATAATATTCTCTGCGTTAAATCCTATGAGTGCGCATTAATTAAGAATGTTAAATAAAAATCTGATTTGTTCACGCCATTAAAACTTCTACATTTACAACGCATTTTCTTAATTTACCATTACAAAATCCAAAAGTGTAAATACGATTTACGCCATTTTGATGGCAGTGCTGGGTTGGGCTAAAAATCATAAAAAATGTGGTTTCCGGATATCCAAGGTATCACTATAGAAGGGATGAATAACTCGTCATTTAGTATTGTAACGAATTCATACGTAATTCAACATAAATTAGCAGTGGTAATGAAGAATTTGATATCTGAACTCGAAGTTTCGCGCCACTTGTGTTTGTTTACATTTTTATTTTTCACTTGGATCACACACACACGCTTATACTCAATAACAATTACGATAAATATCATGCCAAATTTTATAAATTACGTAAAAAAGCCCAGATCTTAGCTTAATTCTCTAATACAGGGCCAAAAACACGAATTTTTCATTACCACTACTCAATTTGTATTCGTAATCGACAACCATGTTATTTTTTTTAATCGTAATGATGTGTGAAAGCGAGTATTCTAATCGATTCCATAATTGATTTTTTTGTCAACTCGAGTGAAATAAATAAGGAATTTAAGAAATCGATTCATAAAAATTAAAATAAATTCGTTTTAAGCTTAGAATACAATTATTATCCATTGTATTCTTTTTTAAAGCTATAAAATAATTTTACGTGCATTGTAATTACCAAAAAACAAAAATAGACAAAGGAACAATGTCAGTAATAAATGTTTGAATGCGCGCCAATTTATTAATTCCAAAATTTGAATTAGGAATGCGCTCGCTGATGTACTCGCTATTCAAAATAATAACATTTTAATTTATTAGCTATTTTTTAATGTACAGACGCCAGGCAGATCAACCTACCCCAATCTGTCAAATTTTACCAATCGAACATTGACCTTCCAATATTGTGATAAGTTTGAAAATCTATTAAAGTTTGTCAGATTGAGGTAGGTTGATGCCAGCACATCAACCTACCTCAATCTGTCAAATTTCTTCAATAGATTTTCAACCTTATCATAATAGTGGAAGGTTAATGTTCGATTGGTAAATTTTGACAGATTTGGGTAAGTTGACCTGTGCTGGCATGCATACAGATCAATACTGACGATTCGTCAGTATCGACACCAGTATAATAATATTTTTATTTAGGTATTTGTTAAGGATACTTTAGATGTGATGCTGTCGCGACTTAACTTCAGTAAAACACACTGTTATAGTTTAAAATCTTTTGATGATTCTCTTCCTGGGTGGAGCCGAAGGAGAAGTCAGAGACTATTACTAACTAAAAATACCTTGTTCCTTTACATGCCTTTTGCGTTCCAGGACCGCAGTACCCTTTCAATGGTTTCAATACAATTCCGTGAGCCCGGCACGCATTTGGCACTATTATGGCCTCGTTAGTTCGCTGATAGTTCCTTGAAGGTCGCTTGGAACACGACGCGCATTCGTCTCAGGCCTAGTCCTTGATCGGACGGTGAGTTACCCAATACTCGTCGTTCGCAAGCCCGCAACTACAATCGCAAAAATTAAGTCTGCGTCTTTAGATTTTTGTAAAATCAATTTGCTTGTCAGGAATCGAGGTTGTAAATTAAAATAAGAACACACTATACACTATTCGATAGGGTCGTTGTTAAGGATCAAATTCGGTGAAGTATTAATCAATAATTTAGTCATCGTACCTACGCAGATCAAAATTCGCGCCAATTTACTTAAAGTTCGAATTTCAAAAATTTCGTTATGTATTTGTACCGCGAGGTGATTATAAAAATTTGAAATGAGAACACGATGTAGTGAGCTATTGGCCATTAACTAAAGTTTGAATTTTAAAAAACCTTTTGCCATACGTTTGTCGCATGTAATTACTTCACTAAACATTGATGGTTTGTTTGCTGGAAATTAATATGTCAATTTAATTTTTATGCTGTAATTTTATTTTTTATCAAAATCAGCTACGAGACTTCTTTCAGTATTTTTCGCTATTCCTCATAGATTCTAATTTAGCCATTCACGCCCAGTTGGAAATTCAATTTGTTTATTACTGCAAGGAATCTTTTGGAAGTACTCCCATCTCTTACTCCAGCATTTGATCCGTACCCGGTGTTTGTCTTTCCACGTTTTTTAGATTCGTTTTTATAGTGAAATAATCAGATAAATTGAAATTAATTACCGAAGACACAGTATAGGTAAAATTATATGGTTGAATTTAAATTCAAAATGAAAAAATCAAAAAAAAAAACACACGTTTGGCCTCCATTGAAATACCGATATTTATTTCCATCTAAATCATGAATTAAAAATTAAATAATTTATTGTGTAATAAAAAATCATCAAACGAAATAATACTCAAAATATTATAAAAAATAATCTTCAGGTTCAGTTTCATAGATGTATTGCATAGACTAAGCTAACTATAGTCAAATAAGCAGATAAATCGGTCCATGCTCTATGTCTTGTTTTACTTTTTTTTCCATGTTCGATTATATTGCGAGTATCGATTAGGCTGAATGAACCTTTTTAATCGTTATAATGAACATTGGGATTACGGCAGCACTAAGAAGTGTCATGTTGCAACATAGTTTTTGGTATTTTTTATCAAGACTTTGTTTCGTTATTATTATGAAATTATGTATGAACACTGGCAAATGTAATAATGCATGTAGTAAGTTACTTTATTTATTTCACTGTATAACCGTTTTTTATCACGTGGGAAGCTTGTTTATGTACTATATTTTCAGCACATCTAAATTATCTAGTTTTTGGAATGATGTAGCATTTTGAATGTTACACACATTTTTCAGTAGAATCACGCAGTTTTAGTGACCTCAACACGTTCTTAGAGATATTGTTCACAAACTTATCGTATGAAATAGCTGTAGCAATATAATTTTGATTGAAAATCGGATGCTGAAAATGTACAAAAAATCTTGAGTGTCGTCTTAAATTTCGAATCACCCGGTCGACTCAGCTGATGTGTCATGTGTCAAAATGTTGTCGTGCAGAGTGGTTAAAGACCTATCCATAGATACCTCACACGTATGGGTTTGGTGAAAAAAAAATTTTTGAGTTTCAATTCTAAGTATGGGGGGCACCACCAAAATTTGTTTTGTTATTATTTTTGTGTGAAAATCTTAATGCGGTTCACATAATACATCTACTTACCAAGTTTCAACAGGATAGCTCTTATACTTTCGACAAAAAGTGGCTGTCACATACGGACGGACAGACAGACAGACATGACGAATCTATCAGGGTTCCGTTTTTGCCATTTGGCTACGGAACCCTAAAAAGGGTAAAATAACCTACAAAATAACTTTTCTTTCAGAAGTCGGTGCCTTTGTTTTTTTTTCATTTCATTGTCTTTTTTGCCACCGACTTCTGAAAAAGTTATTTTGTAGGTTATTTTACCCTTTTTTGTGGTTGTTTTGAAATCGGTTACATTTTTTTGAAAAAATCCTCCTCCTTTTTTTGAAGTCGGTTAATAACTGTACCATTTCAGATACGCTGGTTCAGCCTAATTCCATTGAATTGTAATTCCAGCTGTCAGTCCAGTTGCCAATCACTACTTGATTGGCAACTGACACTGATATTATATTCGATTTCAGCACAACTTTATTGTGACGCTTATTAAATTGGAACACTATTTTTTTACTTCTCTCTTTTCATTGATTTTATTGAAAACTGACGTAGAGTGGAGAAACATAAGAAACGATTGGTCGTAGAGAGGTAGAAGTCTATTGATCTTGAAGAACGACTTCCTCGAAACAGTCTCTCACTCAGTGAATTTTGCAACTGGGCGTGGATAGCTACATCCGAAACCTTGAGGAATATCGAAAAACATTGAAAGGAGTCACAAGGCGGAATTGACGAAAACTAAAACTGCATTATTGGATTTTAGAAAAATCAAAATTCTGGCCAAGAATCAAATTGATTTTGGAATAAATCACACCCTGTATTTCAATTAGTCGTTTTCCTTAAATCATTACTTCCTAGAATTTGATCCTTATTAGCAACACTATCGAATGGTGTAATAATACAGGGTGTGATTTTTTTCCAAAATCAACGGTTACGATTCCTGGCTAGGATTATTGATTTTTGTATAATCCAATGATGCAGTTTGTTTTCGTCAAAATCAGCCTCGAGACACCTTTCAGTATTTTCCAGGTAAAAGCATTTTGTTATACAATACGTTTTGAAGTCTGATAATACCTTTCCTCTTGCCGTTCACAATGGCGTGAGGTAAACAAAGCTTTGTTGCAATTCGTAAAGCGAACTCTCGCAACACAATGGCGAGAGGAATACTCCAAGTTTTAAAAGAATAAAGCGCAGATTTAGGTCAAAAGCATCTGCGAAACAGATCGTACCTGATCGATCCAGATGTAGGAAATATTAGGTTGGGGAAAAAGTCTTTTCGCATTATAGTATGTATGAACTTGTAATAAAATCTCTTTGGCTATACTATTTGTATCTGGCTGGTTTTGGTATCATTGAAAGTTTAAATTTTAAAGAACATAATTTCAAATTCAAATTAGGAAAATGTGTGATTTTCATTTGTTTTTCGTACCATCAAGATGAGTGAATCTAATGAAGAAATTCGATACATTTTTAAATTTTACTACAAAAAAGGTAAAAATGCAACGCAAGCCGCGAAAAAAATGTGCGATGTTTATGGACCTAGTGTAGTGTCTGTGAGAGTAGCACAAATTTGGTTTAAGCGTTTTCAATCCAGAAATTTTGATGTCAAAGATGCACGTCGCTCTGGTCGCCCTATTACGGATAAAATGGATGCCATTTTTGAAAAAGTGGAGCAAGATCGGCATACCAGTAGTTACGACGTAGCTGAAGAACTGAAAATTGACCACAAAACAGTTTTGGCGCATTTGAAAAAAACTGGGTACACAAAAAAGCTCGACATTTGGGTACCTCACGAGCTCACTGAAAGAAACCTAATGAACCGTGTACTCATTTGTGATTCTTTATTACGACGTAATGAAACCGAACCATTTTTGAAGAAGCTGATAACTGGTGATGAAAAGTGGATCACGTATGACAAGAACGTGCGAAAAAGGTCGTGGTCAAAGGCCGGTCAGGCTTCACAGACTGTGGCGAAACCCGGGTTAACTCGCAACAAGGTGATGCTGTGTGTGTGGTGGGATAGGAAGGGCATTATTCATTATGAGCTGTTACCACCAGGCAGGACCATCGATTCTGAACTCTACTGCGAACAACTGATGAGATTAAAGCAAGAAGTTGAAAGAAAGCGGCCGGAATTAATCAACAGAAGGGGTGTGGTTTTTCATCATGATAACGCTAGACCTCACACATCTTTAGCCACCCAACAAAAATTAAGAGAGTTTGGCTGGGAGGTGTTAATGCATCCGCCGTATAGTCCAGACCTTGCACCTTCAGATTTCCACCTGTTTCGGTCTCTTCAGAATTCTTTAGGCAGTGTCAGGTTAACATCACGAGAGGACTGCCAAAACCACTTGTCGCGGTATTTTGACCAGAAGTCCCAAAATTTCTATAGCAATGGGATCATGTCCCTACCTACAAGATGGCAAAAAGTTATCGAACAAAATGGTACCTACATACTTTAGTTAAATGTAAATAAACTTTATTAAAAAATGTTTTGAATTTTCTTAAAAAATGCGAAGAAACTTTTTCCCCAACCTATTATGTCACTAGGTACACTGCATCACTACATTTTGTTTATGAACGGGTGGAACGGGTACTAAAAAAAACAATTCCAAACTGTATTAATAGATTTTTATAAAATTACATGGTTGTACCGAGAATCGAACCCGCTACACGAGAAAAAAAATGATCCTGTAGTTTTATCATACCGATCGAAAGGCTTCATTATAAGGATTATTTTTCGCTAAATAACATAGTGTCCGAAATAAAAGGAAGACCATGAATTTTAACATTTTTGTTACAAAGTTAATTAATATCAAATGCTCAAAATGAGTCCCATTACATTCCGTTAAATACAAAGTCGCACTCTTTTGATTATTTCACTCCCTGTCGATTTTTTGATCTTGTTGTGGTGGATATTTACAATAATAGGTCTAAGTTCTGTTTGTTCTTTTTATTTTTCGGAACAAAATTTCACATCAAATGTTAAAATTTATGGTCTTCCTCTGATACTATGTTATTCAGCAAATAATAATCCTTATGATGAAGCCTTTCGATCGGTATGATAAAACTACAGGCTAATTATTTTTCTCGTGTATAGCGGGTTCGCTTCCCGGTACAACCATGTATTTTTTTCTAAATCTATGAAAGCAGTAAAAATTGTTTTTTAAATTAAAAAAATGTCTTCTTTAGTAAATTGTTCCATCTACAATATTCCAGGTACTTTCCCTCTATGTGGCATAGCCGTGTGACGCCCTGTATACAGGGTGTTTTTTTTATTTCCCATAAATAATACAAAAACTCCTACATTATGTGGTCCAAAAATGCAGTTTCGAAGATATCATTCATTCATAATTAAATTATATCAAAAATTGCCACCAGTATGACGAATCATTACTTTTACGACGTTGGCGTTCTTCACAGCATTGTAAGGTAAACTAGTGAAGAGAAAGCACCTACTCGTTATCGATGAAATCTCGAGTGGTTTGAAGAAAAATTACTAAACAAAGTTGAAATCACATTAAAACAGGTAAATCTTTATTGATTACGTTTTAGTACTTACAAAGGGTAACTTATGGCTAAAGTTTATATTTAATTTTATGTAAACTTGGTTAAGGTTATTATTACTTTGAGCAAACTTTGTATTTATCGCTATTCTACTGAATCAGAAAATTAATTAGTAATCTTCGTTTAATACCTACTTATGCCCGTTCAATCAATCGGAGTATTTAATAAGCAAAAATAAATTCTGGATTTAATCGACATCGATAACATTACAAAGATGACAACAGAACATACCCTAGCTCGCGGCGGCGGCGCCCGAGTACAAGTACTTTGCAACAATGCTGTGTGTTTAGGCAAGTCGGTAAGGTGTAGCTGCTATGATTCGGATATTTCACTCTCTCATTGATGCTTGCCGCTTTGCGTAAATAAGATAGAACTATTGAGTAGGTTCCTGCTTCAGGACAACGGACTCTCGATGTGCGCATCTTACTCTAACTTTCATAGATAAATCTGAGTTTATTCATTTTATTCAAACTAATCATTCATATTAAAGCTAAGAAAATGCGACGTTGTCACATTTCACATAAGGGTGTTTTACATTAAATATTGTGACTCTGCCGAATTATTTTGTATGAAAAATCAAAACAAAAAAATACACGATTGAAAAATAATTCTTATGCCAATTGATTCTATTATATGCCCTCATTCATACCCTAGTTATAGGAAATAAAAAAACACGTTGTATAAAAGCAAAAGGTCACTCACTCATAGGACACGAAATCTCAGAAACTACCAATGCTAGAAGTTTAAAATTTTGCATAGGGGTTCTTCTTAGGACGTAGGTGCTCACATAGACGGAATTTTGCGAAATTCCACCCCTAAGGAATTGTTTTTGGGGTTGATAGTTTGTATGAAACTTTGTTACTAAAAGTACCTGGAGTTTCAAATTTTCATGCGGGTTCTTTTTAGGACGTATGCGCTGCCGCTTATTATTTTTTTTATATTCATTTATAATTTGAATTATATGTTTTTATTTTATTATTTATTTATTAACAATATATTTTTTTATTAAAATTAATTTATTAATTAAAATTAATTTATTAATTAAAATTAATTTATTAATTAAAATTAATTTATTAATTAAAATTAATTTATTAATTAAAATTAATTTATTAATTAAAATTAATTTATTAATTAAAATTAATTTATTAATTAAAATTAATTTATTAATTAAAATTAATTTATTAATTAAAATTAATTTATTAATTAAAATTAATTTATTAATTAAAATTAATTTATTAATTAAAATTAATTTATTAATTAATAATATATAAAACTTTCGTTACTACAAGTGCTAGGAGTTTAAAATTTTGCACAGGGGTTCTTTTTAGAACGTAGGTGCTCGCTAAGACGGGATTTTGCGAAATTCCACCCCTAAGGGGTCGTGTTTGGGCTTGATAGTTTGTATGAAACTTTCTTACTACAATTACTAGGGGTATCAAATTTTGCATGGGTTTTCTGTTTAGGACCTAGATGCTCACCAAGATGGGACTTTACGAAATTCAATCCCTAAAGGGTTGTTTTGGGGTTGAGTTTCAAATGCATGGGGTTTCTTTTAAGGATGATGGTGCTCACTAAAACGGGATGTTGGGAAATTCGACCTCTAAGGGTTTGGTTTTTGGGGTTGATTTGTATGAAACTTCATTACTACAAGTGCTAGGAGTTTCAAATTTAGCGTGGGCTCCGTACCCAAATGGCAAAAAATGGAACCCTTATAGATTCGTCATGTCTGTCTGTCTGTCTGTCCGTGTGTGTCACAGCCACTTTTTGTCGAAAGTATAAGAGCTATCCTGTTGAAATAGGTGTATTATGTGAACCGCATTAGGATTTTCACACAAAAATAAAACAAAACCCAATTTTGGGGGAACACCCCATACTTAGAATTTAAATTTTTTTTTCGCCTGACCCATACGTGTGGGGTATCTATGGATAGGTCTTTAAAAAATATATTGAGGTTACTAATTTCATTTTTTTCTATACTGAACAGTTTGCACAAGAGACACTTCCAAAATGTCCCCCCCCCCCTGTAACTTCTAAAATAAGAGAATGATAAAACTGAACTATGCAATAGCTTAAAAAAAAAAAAAGATGTACATTGGGCCATGTAAACTACCAGCGAAAATTGATTTGAACGAAATCAAGTAATTAGTTTTTTTAATACGTCATAAACCGTAAACCGCATTTTACCTTTCAAAGTTGAAATGTAGGTGCTACTTAGATGGGATATTGTGAAATTTGACAACTAAGGGGATGTTTTTGGGGTTGATAGATTGAAGTCTCTTTTGGATAGGGATTCTTTTTAGGAAGTAAGTGCTACCTCAGACAGTGAACAATGAATCGTAACTAAAAAAAATTGTTTTTTTTTTTATTTTTGTGTGAAAATCCTAATGCGGTTAACATAATACATCTACATACTTACCAAGTTTCAACAGGATAGCTCTCATACTTTCGAAGAAAAATGGCTGTGATATACGGACGGACAGACATGAGGAATCTATGAAGGTTCCGTTTTTGCCATTTGGCTACGGAACCCTAAAAAGTATTTTAATTTTTTTTTTTAATTCACGTATTTTTTTAAATAAGTTTTTACGCAGTCGCGTTTAGTGTTTTTCATTTTTTTTATACTGTTTTATTGACTAAGTCTATTTTTTAATACTGTTTTGAATCCATATTCGAGCTTTTTCACTGACCTTCACAATATTATAAATATGAAATCTACTGAATGTTAAAGAAACTCCTTCATATTGTGGCATTTCAAATCCAGACACTTATTTGTATTAAGCTACTGTCATTGATAGTAACACAAAAACACTAAATTGCTACATCAGTAAATACATAACAACATACTGTTACAAAACTAACATTTAACAAGAAAAGCAAACTAGGATAAAAAATAAGTTATTTATAATTGAAATCTATAGGTAGATTAAATTAACGCTTAAATATCATGAATACTTAACTCGTCTGTCCAATGTATTGATCCTAGAGAGCTTACTTGGTAAGCCAAGTTTATAGCTAAGTAACAACGGCTAGCTACGCCTGACCTGGCTCAGCGGGAGTTTCAATTAAGATATTAGTCTTGCTCGTAGGTAATAATCAAGCAACATCAAATTAAGTTACACCTTTAAGGTAGGGACAAACTGAACCCACGTACGTAACGTATGCAACGCGTTATTAAATCTAAACGGTTGAATTAGTATGCCTAGAAACACACTTATCATACGCAATACTGTAACTGATAAGTGTGTTTCTAGGCATACAAATTCAACCGTTTAGATTTAATAACGCGTTGCATACGTTGTGTACGTGGGTTCAGTTTGTCCCTACCTTTATTCTCCAAATTAACAGGCGCAGATAACTGTCAATAACTACAACAAGATTGTCTCCATGGGTAAGTTTTCTAAAACAAACTTTTAAATACAGGTTAGCTTATATTTTTTTTATTACTTATTGTATGTCTCAAATATAAATAACATTTTTAATATTACAATATTATTAAAGGCATTATACATAATTTGTCCCGAGAAGTATGGATCAAATTATCAATTCCAATATTAATCCTTCGATCAATAAGCTTTTTACCTCTGAGATTTACGGTGCTATTTTTGTTCGGTTCAAAAGTTATGACCACTTTTCGTGTTCAGATAGGCAACAAATACCTAGAAATTTCCATTAATACCTACCTATAATTAGGTTATCATAATATTTTCTAAAATAGAATGTTAAAAATTGAAACTTATATAAATTATGTATTATTAATGCTGCTCCATCGGTGTGGGCAGATATGCCTTAAGAGCGTTTAGCCAAACAGTTGGCAACGTCGCAATTAGCTGTCAAATATTTACAAGTTTTAATTCATTTGGCAATTTTACTGAATGCAAATAAGAAATATGGCTCTGCAGTGCACTAAAAAATTGATTATGAAATGCAATAATAATTAATATCGTAACACCGAATATAAAATATAGTTTTAGATGTAAAATAGTAGATTGTATGACAAGGGAGCAAAATAATATTTTTACGAGCGTAGCGAGGGATTCTTTAGTAGAATCCTGAACGTAGCGAGGGGTTCAAAGTACGTCGTCCGAGCCAAAAATTTATTTTGAGCCCGAGTGATACACTCTACTTTTCATCGCCCACTATGAGAAAATAAAAAGCGCCTCATATTTTATTCACTGTCACTTGAAGAACTCATTTTTCAAAACAAAACCATGAATTTCTAACAATCCGTGAAAATTGACGAAAACGCGGGCTGTAGGTCGCGCGTTTTTAATTGTTTTTTTTTATTCAGCCAGCGACGGCGTAACTATGGGCCGTCGTACCAGCCAGTCTCTATTCAAACAATATTTGCGTTCGATTTCTTTGGCGCTGAACACTAAGATGTTCCAAAATCGCGCATTTATAAAGAGGATTAAAAACTCATTACTGCCCGCTAAAAGTTTCCTATAGAAAACACCACTTTGGGTGCACTTAAAGGCGAACCAAGTCGTCCTTTTCGAATAGATGGGATGAAAAAAGTATTAGGGAACTTGCCGAATGCCTTTTTTTACACCTGAAACGGTTACAACATCAAACTCAGGGTTTTACTTGCAATTCAAAATCAAATTTTCAGCACTACACAGCCATATTTCTTAATTTTATACAGTAAATTTTCCAAATTAATTAAAACATGTGAATATGTGACAGGTATTTGCGACGTTGCCAACTGTTTGGATAAACGCTTTTAACAAGTGATTTTGATGACGGATTTTGAGATAAAATTAGCACACAAGTAGTAGGTATATATACCTAGGTTTATTATCATCATCATCTGCCTAGCTTTTCACCTACTGTGTTTGAGTCAGCTTCCAGTCTTAGTAGATGCAGTCTATGTGACGTCCAGAACCCAATTAATACTGGGTAGTATGATATCCCTTGGAAAAACTGGTTGTCAGTCTTTCGAGCTACTGAACTGTATTGACTGCCCCAGGGATCAACAAATGGCAATCGGTACCAACGTTTATGGCATCACATACTTTTTATTACGGTAGTAGGTTCGCATTATTTCTACGGAAACAAAAACCTGTCTCCAATGATGTAAAATTCAAACAAATCTATAATTATTTTTAAGCTCGACATAGTGTTATCCATATGAAATTGAAATTAGAAATAGCGATGTGATTGCAACAGGCGAGCAGCGATTTACCACCCTAATGTAAACGACATGTTTTGTGGTTCTAAGCAATACTTCATTGCTAATAGCTACTTTCTATTGGAATTTTCTTAGCTTTGATTTTAGAATGAAGACCATGTGATATTCCTAGAGTATGAAGCAATTGCTTAAAAATGTATTGTGATATCATAATTATTTTGGCATGTCATAAAAAGCAAATAAGAATCTATTCAAAAATAACAAATTTCTCCCAATACCGAATATAATGTTTATATGTTTCAAAAACATGTACTAAGAAATTAATTTTTCAGCATAATATCCAAGTTAAACAAGGACTCTACGAGGTAGCAATGAGTGTTAATTGGAAATGAAATATTAGACACAAAATTGCTGTTAGTAGTATAAATAAGTTGTAACGTACTTGGAACCGAGTGATCGGCACTTCCGATGTGTGGGGATGAACTTGCCCTGATGGCTGGAGCCTTGTAGACGGAGGGAGCCGGAGCCTAGCTTGTGAGACGGTGATATGTTGGCCGTGTTCGACGCTCCCGGTGTTATCACTTCTTTCACAGACTCTTTGGAACCAGCGCAACTGCCCACAGGTGATGGAGGCTCCAACTTTAGCGATAGCCTGTAATTAAACATTTTGTTAGTTTATGAAAAAATAAATAAAATAAGCGCATGCTAACTCTACTACTAAGGCGCCATCTCCACGAGCGAGGAAAACGCTGCGAGTCCGAGCTTCTATCGTCGGAGAATCTCCACGACGAGCGTTTATTCCGCCAGCGTATCGTCACGGAAACGCCTCGCGCCCGCGACGAGTCGTTGTGCTATAGTTTTCTTTTGTTTCGCTACTGGTAACGCCTCGTCGCGGGCGCGCGGCGATTCCGTTGCGAGTCGTTGCGCGCCCGCCGCGCGCTCGCTACGAGAGCGCCACGAGCGCGCGGCGATACGCCCGACTAATGTCACACATTGCCACTCGTCGCATCGCTGCGATAATATCGCCGTGTGGAGACGCGTTCATAGAGAGTGTATGGAAATACGTGGTACGACGATAATATTGCCGCGATTCTCTCGCTCGTGGAGGTGGCGCCTAACATATTCCATAATAAGTTTTAGTGTCTATTTTATACAAAATCGCTTTGCAGTACGTCAACTAGTGTCAGTAATTTGACTTGCACATTTGCAGATCAAATGACTGTCACGGGGTCATAGACACACAGTAGACGATAACAAGACCCCGCTATAATCAATTGCAGGGCCAAATTATGAAAATATTATATGAAGTTGTTTTCTTCTTCTTCTTCTTCTAATTATTGCAAAAATAAGATAAGGCTGAGTTTACTTTTACTTTCTAACAACGGAAGTACAATTAATTCGCATAGGCAGATGATGTGGCACACAAACACAGGATGTATATTATAACAACTATTTTGAAATCGCAGTTGCTTTACTTTCTATTGAAACGTTAATCACACATACAAATCAGAACGATAAACAGTGTCACTTTCATACATTTAGCGTAGCGCGTCACGACACGCCACGACAGTCAAATGTATCCCTGATACTAAACTGACGTGCTTTTCGCTCAGCACGAGACGCCACGATACGTACATAAATGTGTTTCTGTTTTTATGGGCAAAGGTAGAAAAAAGAATAAGTTAACTAAAATAAACTGATCAATAGTAATTAGAGATTACACCGACAGAATAAATTAGGATAATGCGAGCAGAGAGAACAGCTGTGCTATGCATCCTTACCCTTCAAAAGCCGACTTAACTGCTCAGATTCAAACAGTAAATGGTTGGAGGGATTGTGATTGAGATTACAGTGGAAGTGAATTAACAGAATTAAATTCTAGAACATGAAGATTGACGGATGCATTATACCATCGCAGACGTAATTGGCGAATGTGGCCTGATCTTGCGTGCACCACTTTACTTATTGGCTGTATGAAATCTTTATTCTCCCTAGAAAAATGTACTCTTCAAGGTCCTTCTCTAATGTTTTTTAATTCTTACGGTCAGTTTAGTCTTAGCTTGGGTGTCAGTGGTACAATCGGAGATGTATGAGGTTTTTTAAATTGCATGTCATTATCTGATTTGTAAGAATCAAAACGATTCTATGTAAATTGCAATTTATTGGAAATAGTTATATTATATTACTAGCACTCCGCCTGCGACTTCGTATGCGCGTGTTTGTAACCTCGAACTCAGTGAATTTAATACCCGGTCACCCTCCTTATACTAACTTTGTCTAGCTTAACAATGGAGGGTAGTTTAAACTAGTAATATCTTTATTTTTATTTACATATACTCATATTTGTACCAAGTTTCAAGTTTATAAACCTAAGGGATAAGATTTTACATACAAAGGTTTTCACCCCTTTTCACCCCCCCCCCTATAGTTGGATTTTCGCAAAATCCCTTCTTAGAGCTCATCTACATAATAAATTGCAAATACCATCTAAAATTCAGGTTATACGTTTAGCGGTTTTAGATCCTTCCCTTTAAACTTGAATACCCATTCCACTAACTTAGGGGGTGATTTTCGAAAAATCCAAAAACACGATTTGATTATTTTAGATTTAGTATATAAATACTGAGTTTCAAATACATAGTATATAAATACTGACTTTCAAATACATCAGGTCACGCGTTATTAATTTCCCATAAAAACTGCAACATCGTCTAGATTACCAATGGAGGGTAGTTTTAAAAAAAATAATAGTGGCAATCTTTTTTATTCGTGTTCTTATTCGTGGCAAGTTTTAAATTTATAAACCCAAGGAATAAGATTTTTCATACAAACGTTTTCACCCCCTTAGAGGAGGATTTTCGCAAAATCCTGTCTTATTGCTTCCCTACATGGTAGACTGCAACTGCTGTCCAAAATTCAAGTTTCTGCGTTTAGCGGTTTCGGCTGTAGTCGAGTCTTAATAAAAAAAAAACCCTGTTCTTTTATATACAGGGTGGTCCAGGCCAGATGGATATAATATTTTTTTAGGTATTCGGCTTAGGGACCTATTTGTACCCACCAGGAAAAAAATCGCTTGTCACCCGCGTACAAGATATATGTTTTTGTTTGTAATTTGACCACTTTTAATGTTTTAATGATTTTTTTTACTTTGGAAATGAAAAATTATATTATATTTTTATTTTAGGTGCTGACTTAGACATTGCACTCTCTCAGAAAGAAAAAAAAAAACAGACTGATCTGCAAATTTGAAGTGCATTTAATTTCATATCAATGCAAGAATAATTACTTTCCTTGAAATCGACAGATTTTTCGTAAACACCAACTAAAAATTAAAAAAAAAAACCTTTAGAAAATACATTTTTTTTAAATTTTCCTGGCGGGTACAAATAAGTCCCTAAACAGACTACCTAAAAAAAAATATATCCATTTGGCCTGGACCACCCTGTATATACAGGGTGAATTTTTCAACTGGGCGTGGACGGCTATATCCGAAACTATGAGGAATAAAAAAAACAATAAAAATCTGCTATTTCCTTAAGTTTGCCGTATATGATTACTTCTCAGAATTTGATCCTTATTACTGCTTTAAAATAAACAATTGTCACATGAACATAACTATAACATAATGTTTTATTTTATGTTTTTGTAAAAATATAGAAAATAAGAGTAAAAAATTAATCAAGGATAATACATACTATGAAAATTAATTGGCACAAAGCATTCTATTTCCAAACGTTATTTTCGAGTGACAGTTGACAGATGGAGACCCGGTCATCGACTTCCTTAGAACTTGTGTACATATTCTTAACTCCTTACTGCCAGACAACGCGCAAGGAGCGGAGCTTATGTCTCGCATTGCCTTGATGCAGTTAGTGATTTAATAAACAGTCAAATGGTCATTTGATCTCATCTGACATTCGATAACTGATGCAAAAACCCAACAACAAATAATTTTTCAATTCGAACCAGTAACCAGTAGTTGTTGAGATTTTCATTAGTTGTTCAACCAAACAAATAAACTCTTCAGCTTTATAATATTAGTGTAAATTTATTATAATTATAGAGAATAAAGATACCCGAACGTGCCCTCTTATCAGCAGGACTACGCGTTCAGGTTTATAAAATTATATTACGACAAAGCGGGAAGCATAATAAGAACCGCAACCACAGCAGTTGATTTCCCTGAGTTTCATTTCAGAGCAAACAAGAGCTGTGAAATGTCCCGTTATGTGTGGAACATCTTCACTGTAGTAATTATAGCAACGACCATTTATAACTAGACGCCTCATGCACGATCTGACTAACGAAAATTATTCTGTCAAGTCGCTGAGGTACGACGTAAGCGAGGGAGACGGGGTACTGCGTTCTGATTGGCTAATACTGCGTTCTGATTGGCTAACTCAAGGTCAGTGCGACACGGGGACTCACAGGAGTGGTCGAGTCACGACGGTTATAAGATTCTTTTACCTAATGTGTTGACAGACATCGGTCGCCTGTGATTAGGAGTCTAGTTATATATGGTCGTTGAATTATAGTCACCTCTTGAGTAAACTTTATTATTGTCTACAGGTCTTGTGCGAGTTTTTATCACTGAGAAAATCTACTCGATCTCATTACCAATAGAAAACTTCATTTATTTTACGAATAATAAAAAAATAGTCATTGTGCGTCGCTCTTACATCAGGCATGCTAAAGGGTGCACAACACTCTTGCTCATTTCGATCCTGAGCCTAAAGTTCCACAATGAGGGTCCCCGAAAATCTTCGGGCAACATCATGGGCAATAATCGGGCAACTTATCGCCTACTGATAGATCTACATTCTCTTAAGATAGGAAAGTACAAGTTAATGCGAGGAATAGGTTTGAAAACCCACGCTAAGCCCACAATACTTACTTATACTGATCGTCTTCCAGAAACTTCTGTAGTTCTTCAATGTAACGTACACTATTCAGGTAGTTGGAAACGTGCGGCAGCGGAGCGATGTCATACTCAGACGTCTGATACTTCTCCAGAGCTTTCAGAACAACTGCCATCTTCGCGACGCGGTGCGGCGAATCCGGGGGATGTGCGATGTCGATGTAAACGAGATCCGTCAAGAATATACCTGTACAACAGATAAATAGAATTAGTTAATTAATATACAAAAGTAACATGAAAGGAGAATATATCGTTCTTGTATTTTTTTGGTTTCGTAAAAGGTCGAGGTATTATTCAATCCGCTCAAAAAAGGATGTAATTAAAATAGTTTTAGTATTTATTGCTTCCGCTCGCGAATTTAATGTTAAGTTCTCAATAAAAAATGTACGTCCATCGAATGACTTGTACTCCAGTTTTAAGTATAGTAATGAACAAGCAGGAAAAGATGCTGATTGTTATTATATTGTATGCCTGGTTGTGTTCGAACTCTGGCCGTTACCACTGAGCCACCACAGCTCCCACAATTTAAAAAACAACCTAATATTGTAAAAACCATACGAAACAGGCAACGCTAGTCATTAATAAACAATACAGTAAGCTATCTATAATGTGTAGCCAAACACATTTTATAATGAAAACGAATGTATCTAACAATTACTTATATTTTAATAAAACGATACAAAATATTGTATAACAAGTAGGCAAGCTGTCCAGTAAACGGCATCCATTGTACGTCCATTAAGGGTACTCTATAGCGCATTTATCGTCAAAGCAATGATGAGGCGGGCCAGTTATTTATAGAAATGAGTAAACTACTGCTTTTGTTACGAGAAAAAGCTGACACGATATGACTATTTGACCTTCTTGGCCTAATTGATTCAAAGAAGTAGATGCTTGTTGAATTTGAATAACTGTACCTATGCTGGGATTAGAACAGTTCTTTTTATTCTGGGTTTGGGAAACCTCCAGCACTGAGTGAGACGGAAAGAAAAGACAGACTCGTACTGGATAAAGATAATAAACCATAGCTTATTATTTACTAACTACTACTGACTACTACTAATTAACAAAATATACAGTCAAAGCTAGGACAATATATCCAACACATGAACACATCAGATGCGTCAATAAACATTATGTAGTCCAACAGAGACTACTAATACATTTATTATGACAGCGGCGCGGCGTGGCCTTTGCTTCGCATGGGTGCAATGACAACAAGGACATTGCAGTCGACTTTATTCAATATTGATTTAATGTAAGTAATGTAAGTAAGTACAAATCTTTAAGTGTGACGGGGAGAATAGAAGAAGACTAGAGATAAAGACAAAAAGATAATGTTGCTGAAATCATCCGGAAAAAATTCAACTATTATTGGGAGATTTTCGACATTAATTGTCACAGGCAAAGAGATTTAAAAGAATCATAGAGCGGGCTTTGGGGAAATTGTCATACAAAATTTTTGATGTCGAACGTCAGTAGCGCGATCGAGCTTCGAATAGAAAAAATAGATATTCAAATAACACAGGCCTGCAACGGTTTTCCTCTTTGAAATCTGAGTAACTTTTTCTATAGTTTCAAATGTGCTGATTACGAGAAAAATAATAAAAAAATTCCATTACGTCAGGATTTTTTTATATTAAATATTTAAGATTTTGCTGAAAAATGTCGGAGCGCATACATTTTAAAATTTGTATAACGTCATTAAAGTACTTCAGCTTAATTTTTATTGCATTAAATTAGTGTATGGGGACATAGAAATTAATCGAAATCATTAATTTGTCAATTACTACATATTGAGCATAAGTAATTCGCATTAACCATGCCGAAAACGGTTCATTTTGGCTTAATTTAGTAATAAGCTTACACAGGCCTGCAATGGTTTTCTCTTCGAAATCTGAGTAACGTTTTCTACAGTTTCAAATATGCTGATTACGAGAAAAATAATTTAAAAAATCCATTACGTCAGGATTTTTTGATATTGAATATTTAAGATTTTGCTGAGAAACGTCGGAGCGCCTACATTTTAAAATTTATAAAACGTCATTAAATTACTTCAGCTTAATTTTGATTGCATTAAATTAGTGTAAGGGGACACAGAAATTAATCAAAATCAGTAATTTGTCAATTAGTACAATGAGTATAAGTAATTCGCATTAATCATGTCTAAATCTGTTAATTTTGGCTTAATTTAGTAATAAGCTTATTAATACATAATGATTAGGTATTATAATAACCTAATAGTTATGAATATTTAGAAAAGGGTGTAATAAAGATAAACCAAAGGGTTTTTTATATAAGTTCCCGCACTGATTTAGAAAATTAGCAGTTGAAGTGCGCATCTTGCAACATAAACTTTAAAGTCATCTCGAAGTTGTTTAAATTCTCCGAATTGTTTTTGTTATATTTGCGCCAAAGATTTCACCAAGATTTTAAAAGTGTTTGAAGTCTGGTATCTAGGAAGATGGAATACTAGCATGATGGCGGACTATTGTTGGTTATTGAAGCGCGAAGAACCAAACCAGAAATTTAAGCGGAAATGGCACAATCGAAGCTTCCAGAAAAAAAGGACCAGGTTCCACAAATAAAATTTACATGTAATTTAGACTAGTATTATGTTGTTATTATATATTAGTAGTTTTTAAAGTTATATGTAATGTACTTTTTTAAATATATATTTTTTTTAAGTGACAGCTTGTGTTTTTCTCCTATTTTCTATCTGTACCTTTTTGAAAAATCTGGAGGTGATGGAGAAAATCTAAGTACATATTCGTAATTAACGCACCAAAATACCCTGAAATCAGCTATCAAATTCCTGAGAGGAAGTTATGACCCTCATTTTGCAGGCCTGTGTAATTCATCAAAACATGTTTCAACTATTACACGGTAGATGGCGTTAAATGACAACATAGAATAGAGTTGTAATAGGATAGATTAGATTTATCGATAATATCGACTAGTTTACAAAACTGTTCGAGCGACCTTTTTAAAATCAAATTCAAATTATTTATTGTTTGTAACATGTCGAAATGGATCTTAAAGTAAATGTATGTATAGTAGCAGTGTAACATACCTTTAAGGTGTACAATATTTTTAGGGATGCATGGGTTACATAATATTATTTATTAATTTATGTTAATATTACAAGCAGTCGGTTATATTATTACTTGGTTCAGTTACTCTTACATTAGTCAAATATAACATTAAATTATACACTAAATAATAAATGAATTAACTATAGATTAAAATAAACATTAAATTTTACTCTCTGTTCTCCTTTCAGGAGGCCAATAGAAATCATAGCGCAGCATTATGCTGAGCGCAAAGCCTTCTTAGTTTTGTAAATCATTATTTAGTTTTTTTATTTTCTCTTCACTCTTGATCTTTTTGTATGTACAATCGACAGAGTGGAATTATGACCCACCATAAGCCAGTGGTATCGGCCTCGACTTACGAGTGAGAGCAGTGGTGGCCCAGTGGTATCGGCCTCGACTTACGAGTTGTAGGTCGTGGGTTCGAACCCCGTCAGGCGCATTACTTTGTGTAATTTATTTCAACACCACTGCTCTCAAAACGGTGAAGGAAAACATCGTGAGGAAACCGGCATGTCCTAGAACCAAAAATACGAAGACATGTGACAACTACCAATCCGCACTGGGCCCGCGTGGTAGATTACGGCCCACTCCCTCTCACAAAGAGGAGGCCTATGTCCCAGCAGTGGGAACATTTATAGGCTGATGATGATGATAAGCTTATTTTCCTACAGACATTTAAATACAATTAGGTCCACATTCGGTTAAAAACATACATATTCATGGTAATAAATAATTTGATCTTTGTCAATTTCACGGATTCAAACAATTTAATTGTCGAAATGGGTCGTGATTCCACTTTGTTGATTGTGCAATGTACATATTTCTTTGACAAATAATTCTTTTTTTTTAGACTTTGAACTCCTTTTTTTCGCATTAAAACGTTTACGACGCGCGCCGGAATTGGATTTTGAGTTAGAGCTTCCAGCTAAAATCTTTCCGTACCAACATTCATTTAATTCATTAAACAATATCGACAATTTAAATCGATAAACAAACTACTCAAATCCAGTTGCAAATTAATGGTACTGCTTTTGAACAACAGAGGGCGCTTATTAATTTTTTTTATAATATAAAAAAACGTGGCGAGAATTAAGTGAAATAATGTCCATTCCTTTAAGAATTACGATATTTTTAATATCACAAAGCGCAACTAGGCATATTTTCTTCGAAATATTTTATTTGTAAGTAAAACATTGACGCACGCATACGACCTGTCAGGCGGACGTCTCAAACAAGACTAATTGACTTGTTACTTAATGGTAACAAGTTGTGGATCACAATTTTCTTCGTGATGTCCCATCTATTGCTCGTATATATTTTAATGTCTTTGGTCACAGGTAAATATTTAGACCCTAGGCTGAGTTTAGATTTGGTCGATGGCGTTATGATTTCCAACTGAGAAAAAATTGGTATATTGTCTCGCTGCAAGCTGACCTCAACCAAAATAGAGATGTTTATTTTGCTCCCTCAACTTAGCTTCAACATAATACAATGAACTATTGGTTGTTCGACATCTCCTGACCAGAAAACCAAAATTAAATCTATTAGTTGTTTTTACTCAAAACTTGTAAATTTAATAAACCATCGTAATGAAATATCGTCTCGAGATAAGCGATGCGATGCTAAAAATAATAGAGAAACCAATGAACTCCGTATTAAAATCACGGGTATTCCCAGAATCACTAGCTCGGGTATTTCAATGCAGTGAATGGTGATAAGATTACGCAAATAAAGTATTTGGTTCTAAAAAGGGGGTGGCCTACCCTACTGTTTTCCGAGAACAATGATGATGTATTTTTGTAAATTATTGTTTGTGTTTTACAGTAACACACGCAGTGCCCGCGTGGTGAATTGCAGTAGTGGGATCACTTTATGCTCACTAAACCTATACAATACTTACCAAGATATGGAATACACGGCAAAGGAATACATCTCAAATATTCCCTCAACGCAGTCCAGTTGTCTTTCTCACCGAACAATTCCGCGAGTTTATCGAACTGTTGTTTATCCTTCTTAGATAAGCACGCCCATGTTTTTGTTAGCCTGTAAATGAGAGAATACATTAACCAATAAATGAACAAATATATTATAAAATAATTCCAGTGAAAACGCATAGAAAGATGCATTTGTTGAATTTCTTACAAGTAACAAGACTATGTATTTCAATTTTGAATAGCACCAATATTGACGAGTATATAATTCCCTCACCTATATATACTGGCACTGTGCAACGCTGAGATAACAGCAAAAAGTGAGTGCAAATTGTTCAGATCGTGCAGTTTTTTCCCTACTTTGATAAAATGCGCCAATATTTCAGCTCGAGCTTTAGGCGATTGGCCATTTAATATCTCTTGTACAGTCCAAAAACTGACCTGGGAAGAAAAAATAATTCATGTTAGGTATATTATTAACATTGTATTAGTTAACTTGAAAATAAAGTTTCAATGTCATGAATATAGGAAGTTGTACTTTTTATCGCAACTGATTCCGCGCCACAGCATTGATACTGAATAAATACCGCTTTGTGTACTGAACTGTAACTCGAAGTTGAAATAATGCTTTCTACATAACCAACGCACTGGCTGCAGACAGACTCTAATATTATTATTAGATAATTAAGACAACAGATCTGAGATAAAGCGAGGTCTATCTGTACCTACTTGTGGACTGATATGCATTTGGAATTCGTAGAAATCTAGATCTCAAGAGCACTGAATCTAGACGAAAGGATGTAAACTATTCAGTGCCGGAAATTGCAATCATCAATTACCCCTGATGAGGTCACTCTTAGTTACCACCTACTATGAACTATTACTGACATCTATAATATTTATGTCAATTACGTCTTATTTTGAAATACTTAAATCTGCGTAATTTTTAATGAGGCTACTTTATAAAGAACAGAGATGCATGTTGCATTGATATATAAACAAAACTTGTATGAACAGTGAAACGCAAAAGTATAGGGGCAGGCTTTAATGGCAGCCTGTGACAGAGATTGTGCGTTCAATGCACTTTTGGCGCCACGAAAAACTTTAATAGTATATACTGCCGTCGTCGCAAGAATAAAAACTACTAACCCTGTTAAATCTTTTAGTAAAAGCTACAACGTTGGGCGCCACAGTCAACTTGTTAAGTTTGTTCCACCCGCATGTAGTCAATTCCTCTGGTCTAATGGATTTGAAGCAAGGCAAGTCAAGCAGAGTCAGCTGATTAGCGATATCTTCTGGGGTGATACGCAGTGCTGAGCACACTATCTCATCCCAAGACTGGTTGATAGATGAAGCTGGAGGTAAACTGCTAGTCTTGTACTGGTATACTGGATCATGTTGCCTTGCATTTCCATTCTCGCCATGGCTGCGCAAAGAAAAAAAAAAGGAAAAAAGGTTTAACTAATTTTAATATTGGTCACTAAATCACACCATAAATTGAATTTGAGTTGTCGCAGATATCAATGTTTGGCAAATTCAGATCCTCACATGCACTTCTCATCAATTTGTGAGGGTTTTGTTCTGATTACTTTAAAACACTACAGGGGTTGAAATTAAGTATAGCAACCCGCGAAGGTTCATAAAATCCAGTACTAAAATAAGGCTACAATGATAGCTGATATTAGCAGTGGGTACAATAACTTCAAACCAGTTTCAGCTAACTCATTTTGTTTGTCGATAGAACATTCAATATGCATGTAACAGCTGTATACAAAGAATAAATTAGAAAGTCTAACTATGTCACGTTTATGAAACTGTAGTAGTAAAAAACAGATCACTAACAAACTCAAGTATTGAAAGTTCGTTCAATTTAAAAACATCAGAAGGTTTGTTCAAGTTTATTGAGAAGTACAGTATCATAATAGATAACATTATCTCAAATGACCTCTTGTATTGTAATGCTATAACAATCACTTGTTAAAGAACAATGTGTCCCTTATTTATAAACATCCTTCATGGATATTATTATTAACAAATTAACAATATTATAACTTTCTATTTGATTAAAATGCATAGGTAATCACAATTTCGTGGATTCTGTGAACCTTAAGGTCAGTCCATATCTAAAATGAAATTCTGCTTTACAAAAAATATCTAGTAGAAACGGGTAACTATTTCCCATGAACCCTCATTAGCCCAGTCAACAAATGCTAAAAAACCGGCCAAGTGCGAGTTGGACTCGCCCATGAAGGGTTCCGTAGTAGCAAGCATAGATATTGAGATTAGTAAGTAATATACACAAACAATAGCAAAGTTATATTTGCGGTTTTTGAAAATGTACTATATCTCAAAAACTGCTAACTCTCATCCAAACCAATTTTCGTTGGAAGTTTTTGTTGAGGTCTACGTTATATATTTTTTTTAGTTATATCATTCTCTTATTTTAGAAGTTACAGGGGGGGGACACATTTTACCACTTTGGAAGTGTCTCTCGTGCACACTGTTCAGTTTATAAAAAAATGATATTAGTAACCTCAATATAATTTTTAAAGAGCTATCCATAGATTCTCCACACGTATGGGTTTGGTGAAAAAAAAAATTTTGAGCTTCAATTCTAAGTATGGGGCCCACCCCCCAAAATTTGTTTTGTTTTTATTTTTGTGTGAAAATAAATCCTAATGCGGTTCACATAATACATCTACCTACCAAGTTTCAACAGAATAGCTATTATACTTTCGACAAAAAGTGGCTGTGACATACGGACGGACAGACAGACAGACATGACGAATCTATAAGGGTTCCGTTTTTGCCATTTGGCTACGGAACCCTAAAAAAGGGTATAGAGGGAAAGTCTTGGAACACAATTTTTGACTACGTAACTTTGTTTGGACAAGTTAGGAGGTGAACATATCAAAAGTCCCCGCCCCTAGCCCTTGAGCTGTGGGGGAGGGGGGGTTTGAAGGTTCCGTTTTTTTGTTTTTTTGCTTATATCTCGGAAACCATGCGCCGTATGGGCATAGCATGTATGAATGAAATAAAAGCTGAATAAATTTCCCGTAAGTTTTATTCAGTGAGCATTTCGATATCTTGTATAGTTTTCGAGGTATCTGCTCTTGAATGTCTGTAATTTGGGAAAAAAACATTATTTATTACCTTTTCACATTTGGAAAGTTGTATTTGATTTCACCAAAGGTCCAGAAAACAGCAGCAGTCTTATCAGACACTCCCTTTACCACCTACAATGATCAAACCCAAGTGAAACCTGCATCTTGAGGTGTTGTGAGCCTCTAGCTAAAGGGGTCTCTTCCAATGCCCACAGGTATAAGTGATTCTTGAATTCGGTAGCCACCATCAAGCTTGATATCTCTTGTCTTCCTCCCACCGAGGGAGCAGTAAAATTTGCTCAGAAACTCATTCTAGATAATAATTATTAGGTACATGTTCAGGGTCATGCTTTTAAGTAGACCAATAGGGACAAATCCGCATCCCTAAGAGCTACAAAAAAAACGATCTTAGGAACCTTTAATTTTTTTTTATGTAAACAATGGCATATTTAATTTTTGGTCAAGTGTAAGTTGTCCATAAAAATGAGTTTTTCAATTTTTAGGGTTCCGTAGTCAACACGGAACCCTTATAGTTTCGCCATGTCCGTCCGTCCGTCCGTCCGTCTGTCCGCAGCTTAGCTCAGTGACGCCTAGTAATAGAAAGCTGTAATTTGGTGTAAATATGCGGATTTTTTGTGTCAAAAAAGTGGTAAAATAAAATCTCGTAAAATATTTTTTTAGGGTTCCTCCTGTACACGTAAAGTGGGGATGTTTTTTTTTTTTCTCGCGTACCCCTTAGTGTGGGGTATCATTAAATAGGCCTTTAAAAAATATTGATAGTTTCCATTACCAATTTTTTGATAAAAAGATTCGTTTGTGAAATATTAAGCTTTAAAGTGCTAATTTTTGCTCGACTCGAGTGTCCCCCCCCTCTACCAGCTAAACGGTTACGTTTGGGGGTGTGAAAAAATTCACAATAGTAGTATATATAACGAAGTTTAAAAGAAAATTATCATGACTAAGCAGGCTTTACAAGTTTACGAGTAATAGTCGACCAACTTATAAAACGTACTTGGATTACATATTTTTCTTTCGTTATATCGTATAAATATACTTAGGCTAAAAAAATCTATTAAGATGCTTCAAAATAAATATGAATCATACCCATAATTGTAGTAACAAGCACAATCATCCTTTGTGATAGATTTCTGGCTGTTTACGGGAATGTTAGAGGATTTCTTACTACTCTGCTTACATGATGGCTTGGATTCCAGTGGCCAGTTCTCCTCATCTTCATGCTGAAACATCATTGTCATAGTAGAAAGAGGTTCTAATTTTTTTACAAAGATCGTTTCATTCAGGGAATTTGATTATTAAACAGATTAATTTATTGCCTTCGTAATTATGATTGGCAAACAAATAAACCTCGTAACTTGAATGTCAGAACAATTTAATTAATCTAAGTTTTCTTATTTATCATATTCCCTGACTTATAAACTGTTATTTTAAAGTAAAATAAACCTTACTTAAGACAGCAATTTTTGTATAATTTGTTTTAGAAGAAGCTAGCCAGAAATTTACTGAGTAAATATTATACTGTACTGAGTTAATGAGAATGCAAACAAATGATAATAGTCATTAGTTACATAAGTTCTTTATGTAACATTTAATTACTAGGAAGAGATATCCATTCATGTGTTATGTGTCTGTCTATGGAGAAGATATAAAAAACCATTCAATTTAATGATATTAAGAATGCCTAGCACTGTTTGTTTTGTAAACATAAGTTGGTACAAAAGTGTTCACTTTTGTAGAAGTTCTTTGACCAGAACAGCGAGTCCTTGATATCAATGATTGCATGCTACACTGGTGCCAATCAGGCCCGCTTGTATATATAATAAAATTGGGACTAAGTATCAATATTACAATGCATTTGTTTGTCCCAGCAATGGGAACATTATAGGCTGATGATGATGATTTGTTTATGAAATTAGTACCTATACTAATTTAACAGAAACATTAACAAAAATGTAGTACTTTAGGCACATCATTACAATCTTAATATTTATAAGCCGAATAGATGTCATTAGATGATAAGGCACTAAGTCCGTCTTGTGTCACAATTATACAGGGTGAATTTTTCAACTGGGCGTGGATGGCTAAATCCGAAACTATGAGGAATATCAAGAAACGTCGAAAGGTGTCTTGAGGCCGATTTTGACGAAAACTGAAACAGCATCATTGGATTTTAGAAAAATTAATAATCCTGACCAGGAATCGAACCCGCTGATTTTGGAAAAAAAATCACACCCTCTATTATTACACCATTCGATAGTGTTGCTAATAAGAATCAAATTCTGGGAAGTAATCATATACGGCAAATTTAATGAAATAGCTTATTTTTATAAAATTGTTTGTAAATAAAATAAAAATAAATTGTTATAAAATTGTAACTTGTATTATTACACTATTCGATAGTGTTTCTAATAAGGATCAAATTCTGGGAAGTAATCATATACGGAAAACTTAAGGAAAATGTATAATTACAAAAAAACTGATCAATCTTAATAATAATAATAATAATAACTTCTGGATCAAATGGTTTAAAAGATCACATGTCCGCTTGGCATCCCAGTTCCAATTAGCCTTAGAGTCAGGGTCACTGCCCCAGTTCTTGACAACAGGAATGACCCACCTGCTCCATAAATCGGGTAGTACCGCGGAACCCAAAAATTATAGACCGATTACTTGTTTACCAACGGTCTATAAAGTTCTTACATCCATTTTGAGAGCTAAAATCAATCAACATATTGTGACTAATTCTATCATGTCTGCCTCTCAGAATGGATGTAGGAACGGGTCTCGCGGTACTAAGGAGCTCCTCCTCATTGATATGGCCATTAGCCAACAGGTTCGTCGCTCCCGAAAAGATCTGTCCGCATGTTGGATAGATTATAAGAAGGCCTATGATTCGGTGCCCCATACATGGCTCATGAGGGTGCTGGAGTTGTATAAAGTTGATATATCTCTACGTACCTTCTTGATGTCGTGTATGGGGAGCTGGAGAACAGTCCTTCGCTATCCAGGATGTCGACAGGTCCGAGGTAGCAGCGAACCGATAAGGATTGAGCGTGGCATATTCCAGGGTGATAGTTTGAGTCCCTTGTGGTTTTGTCTGGCCTTGAACCCGCTCAGCACATTGCTGGAGGGTTCGGGGCTAGGATATCGGTTGAAGAGAGGTGGTCAGGTCATATCTCACCTTCTTTACATGGATGATCTGAAACTCTTTGCCCCCAACAACTTGCAACTGATGAAGCTACTGAAGGTAACGGAAACTTTCAGTAACGCCATCAGGATGGAATTTGGTGTGGACAAATGTGCAGTCATGCATGTGAAGCGAGGAGAGATTATGGAATCAGAGGGAACTCAACTCTCGGATTCCATACACCTCAGATCCCTCTCTTCAACAGAGACCTACAAATATTTGGGTATGTCGGAAGCATTAGGCATCAATAATGCTGACATGAAACAATCGTTGAAGGAGCGCTTCTTTGGCCGCCTGAATAAAGTGCTAAACAGTCTTTTGTCAGGTGGCAATAAGGTGCGCGCTTTCAACGGTTGGGTCATGCCGGTGTTGATGTATTCTTTCGGCATACTCAAATGGACTCAGACAGAACTTGACGCCCTGGATAGGAGAGTCCGTTCACTGCTGACTGCAAATCGGATGCATCACCCACGTTCGTCGGTGATGAGGCTGTATATCCCGCGGAAGTGTGGGGGTCGTGGCTTCTTAAATGCTAAGAACCTGCACAACCGTGAGGTATGCAGTCTCAGGGAATATTTCCTAGAAACCGACGTGGGGATGCACCGAGATGTGGTCACAGTGGACAAGGGTCTTACTCCGCTCTCCTTGGCTAACGAGAACTGGCGCAAACCTAAAGTATTAGACACTAATGACCGAAAGGAGGTATGGCAGAGCAAGGAGCTTCACGGACGCTTTTACCGGGCATTACATGGTCCCGATGTAGACTTTTTAGCGTCCGTATCCTGGCTGCGCTTTGGTGACCTGTTTGGGGAAACCGAAGGTTTTGTCTGTGCAATTATGGACGAAGTTATGATGACGAATAACTACCGGAAATACATTGTGAAGGATGGCACGGTTGACATATGTCGGGCATGCCACCGTCCGGGAGAATCGATCCGACACATTATTTCTGGGTGTTCTCGTCTGGCTAACGGAGAATATTTGCACAGACACAACCTCGTCGCCAGGATTATCCACCAGCAACTTGCTTTGAAGTACAATCTTGTGGAATCGGAAGTGCCGTACTATAAGTATGCGCCCGACCCAGTTCTCGAAAATGGCAATATCTCGTTGTATTGGGATCGACCTATCATCACTGACAGGACTATTGTTGCCAATAAGCCTGACATTGTGGTGATAGATCGATCGGAGCGTCGCGCAATGATTGTTGATATAACGGTCCCGCATGATGAGAACCTCGTGAAGGCAGAAAAGGATAAACAATTCAAGTATCTTGATCTGGCCCGCGAGGTTGTTGACATGTGGGACGTGAATACAGCAGTCATTGTGCCGATAGTCGTGTCTGCCAATGGCTTAATTGCCAAGAGCCTCGAACAACATCTGAGGAGGCTCTCGCTTGGCAGCTGGATCAGGCGCCTGATTCAGAAGGCAGTACTTTTGGACACGGCGCGTATTGTTAGGAGGTTCCTCTCTCAAGAGCCCTGACCACCGGCGGCCCGGACCCTGTTCCCGGTGCTGGTGGACTGCTATTTTTTATATTTTTAAATGTTTTTTATTTCTTTTTTGTAAAAATATTTAAAAATGTAATTTATAAGTAAAAAAAATGAATAAAGAGATAATAATAATAATAATATTCCACAACTATCACACAACGCCATCTAGTCCCAAGCTAAGCAGAGCTTGTGTTATGGGTACTAGACAACTGATAAACATACTTATATATATTTCTAAATACATACATATTATAGATAATTTACACCCAGACACAGAACAAATGATCGTGCTCTTTACACAAACATTTGTCCTGGGTGGGAATCGAACCCACGACCTCCGGCATAGCAGTCAGGGTCACTAACCACTAGACCAACAGGCCTGTCTATCTTCAAGGCAATCTTCAAGGCAATGACTGTATTCGAAACATAAGTTAACCATTTCTTCTTTGAAATAATGCTAATTTTTGTTCAACTCAGTAATTTCGTATTGCTGAATACAGTGCGATAGTTAAGTTGTCAAATCCAGTGAAATATTGAAAACAATGAAATTTTATAATTTTGAATATATTATGGCTCAGTAGAAGTAGTCACCTAGAAAAATAGCAATTTTATAAAAATAAGCTATTTCATTAAATTTGCCGTATATGATTACTTCCCAGAATTTGATTCTTATTAGCAACACTATCGAATGGTGTAATAATTATAGAGGGTGTGATTTTTTTTCCAAAATCAGCGGGTTCGATTCCTGGCCAGGATTATTGATTTTTCTAAAATCCAATAATGCAGTTTTATTTTTCATCAAAATCAGCCTCGAGACTCCTTTCAACGTTTTTCGATATTCCTCATAGTTTCGGATATAGCCATCCACACCCAGTTGAAAAATTAAGTCTGTATATGAAATAAATAAATAAGCGTAATTGTGCTCCTGAGATAAAATTAAGTTCCACCTTAAATTATATGATTTATTTGTAAAACTACAGACATGACTATTATATATAAGTCTTTTAAAATTGTTAGCAATACAATTTTAAAAGACTGATATTAAAATGCTCCATAAAATAATAGCTGGAAAGCTAACATGCAATATTATTATAGGTAGGTACAATAATATATATTGGTAGGTACATGTGTTTCAGCACACACTGAAACACTTACCATAAAATTGCAAGCTGCTACCAATAACACCCCAACAACAAGGCATATGCATGTAATTAAAACCATTTTTACCTTTTAATTATACATTGTTACAAAAAAAAAATGTAAACAAGGAAGCAAGTGAATTATGAGGGCACAGGAATTATGATGTAGGAAATTGAATAGTTAAAAATTAAATAAAAAAATTAAAAAACCCCTGACACAAAAACCTAAGTTCCCTTTAAAAACTAAAAAATGATAAAAAAAACTCAAGCTTAAAGTACCTCAGTATTTATTAATAATTCTAAAAAAAATATGTGGTGTTGGGGGACGCTCCAACCCTTTTATAAAAGTTTTCTTTTCCTAATTTTGTTTTTAAATTCATCTATGTTGCTTAGTTAGGTAATAGACTATTTGTTTGGAGCGGTCCCCCAACTCGACATATTTTTAGAATTATTAATACATACTTAGGTACAAATACCGGCACGGTTCTTGAGCGCTCGGCGTAAGAGTGGGGATCGCTTTGCGCATCGTACACTTATAGACAAATGAAACGCACAATAAAACGCACAAAACAACGAATCCCGAGTGGCGGCTATGACGCGATGCGCTACGGCACGCTACGCGGGCCAATCACTACACTTTCCCCGCCCCCTTCCTCACTTCATCTACCAAAGGGACCTAATAACTTACTTCTGCGCAAGTGAAGGTCAGCGCTCAAGATCCATGCCGGTAACTGTACTTTAAGATTTTTTTTTTTACTTTTTAAAGGGAACTTAGGTTTTAATGTGGGGGTTTTTTAAATTCTTGTAATCTTACATGCATATTCCCTATTGCTCAACTTCGAGAATCAAACACAAAACCCTATATATACCCTATATTAGCAGCCATAGTAGCATAATTAGTTAAGCCACTCATAAATTATAAAAATTTCATGTTTACTGTCTTTTTTGGTATGATTTTATAAATGTTTTAAATTACCAATTCTTTTCAATAATAATATTTGATAATTGTAAGAAACAAGGTATTGCCACGCAATATTCTTTAGTTGAGCATTCAATATCCATTCTAATTAGGAAAACTTTTATTGCTTAGTTACAGACAGATATTTCTAAAATATCACCAAAAACACAGAACATAAACACAATATAACTGAAATAAGAGATAAAGTAGGGCCTCGTTAATCCGGACTCCAGGTTGTTCAGTGATTGTTGTAATCCGGCCGGGCAATAAGGTGACAGCTACCCACCCTATCATTGCTTGGAAGTTTGGTATAGGCAGGTCAACTGGTAGGCGTCATAAAGAAAAACAAAGACCAAATCTTGAAGGTCCCGGTTTAGAAAAACATTTGTTTAAAGAAACTAAGCTAACTAATAACATGTGTATTATTACCATTAGATATGACATGCTATAATCCGGACGCCTCGATAATCCGCAAGGGGTCTGGTTTTGGCCTCTCCGGATTAACGAGTTCCTACTGTATATTGTAAGATGATTTCAGTGATATTGTTGTATTTATAAATAATTTCGCAGACATGATGAAACAAAATGAATTAGAAAAAATTAAAATATACCTCAACTATCCTGAGGACAGCTAAACTATCACTCAAAATATCCCGCGGCATGATGGCCTTACTACAGCATGTACCTACTGTGATAAAAAAAAAATTGATGACCAAAAGTATAAACACACACTAGGTTGACAAAAAATTCAAGTATTTCCCAACCGATCCCCATCAATATTTATCACACAATGTATTCAACTCATTTACGATTACAATTCAAATCATCATTATATAAACAGAAGTCTGTTCATAATTTTATCAACAAACAAATATTTATTCAACATTGCAAATACCAATATTTACTGTAATAACAGAGGCTTGCTACTAGATGCTTTACCCATTATTTTAAAAGATACGTTAATTTTAATTTAGAAGGAACAAAGATGTCTTGGTTTGTAAATACAAAAGCAATAATTTTATAAATTAAATTAGCGCCCCTTGAATTGAAGTCCGACCTTTCTAACATTATGATGTCTGTTTTCTTCATGATACGTGGAAGATTATATATCTGAATATTTTCGAGAAAATTACAACTACTTACCATTGCATTAGACGGATTTAAAAACATATAAACTAGCTTTTATTTCATTAATTTGCATTTGCAATTTTATTGAAAAAAAAGTAAGGTTTCACAAATTTATTGGGGTTACAAGAAGAAAAATAATGTTTGTTGAATTTTTTTTTATGTTTTTGGCATGGCTTCGAGACCTTTGTGCCAATGTTGGACCACTGTTGGACGATTGGACGAAAGCAGTGCTGCCAACCTCAAAATAACTTAGAAAAGTAAGCTGAGAACATAATCGATGCTTCCGACAACAAAGGTCGTAAACACCAAAATAGCACTTTTGGCAATCAACGAAAAACAAAAAATAATTTCGTTTTTGGCTTATATCTTTTTAACTTTAAAAGTTGTAAAATTGTGTTCTATACAAGAAATACGTAAAATACGATGGTGTTTCATAATATATTATTGCTATTAATGTCAAAGCCTTATTTTAAAAGTTAGCTTGGACATACACCCCAGAAAATTCAAGAAGTTGGTATTTACGACCACTAACAAATCAATGGAAAACGATTAGTCTAACGGAAGTTAGAAGTATGCACCAGTTTTTAAATACAATAGTTCTGGGTTTGGTTTTAAAAACCATATACTGAAATAAAAATGAGTGTAAACACCACGATCTGATGCGATGGTATGTAACAAACATGGAAATATCTGAAGCAAATCAATGAATTTAAGACTGTAAGTTGAGTTTTCATTACTTGTAATAAAAACAATAAAATAAAACACAAATTGACATAATTAAAAAAGGTGTTTTATTCATTGACCGTCATCGTTTAATCAAATTAGTGGTTAAGCAAGGCACTAATACAAATCCAAAGTAATAAAATGTCTAAACCAATCACTTACATTTTCCATTAGAGGATCTTGTACATCAATCATCATTCATCATCACTGTTTGTGTCGCGGCTCGAAATTTTTATACCTTTAGGACCTGGCAGGTCCTTAAGTAAGTATAATTATAGGCATCGTCCCGTATAATTTAATCAAACGTTTGTTACAAGATGCCTATAGTGTTCTACCTACAAAATAACTTTTCTTTCAGAAATCGGTGCCTTTATTTTTTTTCATTTCATTGTCTTTTTTGCCACCGACTTCTGAAAGAAAAGTTATTTTGTAGGTTATTTTACCCTTTTTTGTGATTGTTTTTGAAGACGGTTACATTTTTTTTTAAGTTTTTTATTTAACCCTTTTTAGTTTAAATATTCAACCCAAATTCCTGTCAAATAAATCATTCTCTTACATGTGCACTAAAATTTTGTAATCCGTAGCACCGGTAACAACATCGCTCAAGTACACAATAAGCTAATAGAATTACCTATCTCAAAAACTACTGAACCGATTTTTATGAAACTTGCAAGTATTCCGTAAGTTAAACAATACTTAGTACAACAAAAAAAGAATTACTTAAATCGGACTTGTAGTTCCGGAGTTATGCGAACACAAACTAAATCAGTCGATGCCTACTCCAAGCCGTTGAGGAGTTGTACCTTCCATCATCAGCTCATCCACCTGAGATGATGATTATCAGACGCAAATACTTGAACAGCTTTAGAAAATATAAATATGAAAATGGTACTATGTGTCTATAAAATTTGAAGGTTGCCCTCGATTTCCCTGGGATCCCATCATCAGATCCTGACCTGATGATCATGGGACCACTTGGAAAGTATACCCTTTCAAACAAAAGAAAAAAATTCCAAATCGGTCCAGGCGTCTTCGAGAAATCATAATAGATAATGCCTTGTGGCATTAAGTCCGCCTTATGTACCACAATTGTACGTAAAAGTTTAAATAAATAAATAAATAATAAATAAATCAGGGAACATACATAAAAAAAAAGATTCCGACGAATTGTGAACCTCCTCCTTTTTTTGAAGTCGGTTAAAAAGTAGACGCCAAACATAATACGACGACGAGTTATAGAAAATCAGGTCTTCAAATTTCTGATTAATAATCTTCTGTCATTGGATAGAAGAGAGAACCAGAAATTTGAAGACCTGATTTTCTGATAGAAGATAATTAATCAGAAATTTCATCTTCCTCGTCAGTCTCAGGAAGAGTATCAATGACATTATGAGACTAATTCAATTTTCAACATAATTCAATTTTCAACATAATTCAATTTTCAAACCAATTCTCCAAGACGCAAGTGACATTACGACAATTGTTTCTCAGCAGAGCTTACGTTTTAAAAATGATTGTGGGGTGTAATTACAATTAATTACGTATTCATGTTTTTACGACCGACAGCTGTTTGTACGTTGTATTATACGACCTGCACGGTTATTCGGTTCTAAGCAATATGAGTTATACATACCCTCTTTTCTAAAAAATCTTGTTTACACTAGTAAAAATTTTGGGTGTAAAAGTATTTTTTTTAGGCGAATATTTTTTTCACATTTTTAGATCGACGCAGCGCCAAAAATTAAGTAGGGCTGCATTCTTAACTCATTTTCGCCAAAATGGCGTTTACGACATTTGTTGTCGGAAGCATCGATAATATTATTAACATACATTCGGCTTAGCAGTGTGCACGGTAGTTCGGACGACCCTCTTCGGATGCACAAACATCTAGCCGGCCAGATTCTGTTCGGACGTCCGAACGCTCAAGATCACGTCCGCGTCTTACGACCGACAGTTTGCACAGTGTAGTGTTAAATGTACTGGCTAGATAATGAGTACGCCGCGTCTTTCAGCCGCGGCTGACGGACGCGTCCGATAATTTGTTCGCAGCTTTAAGGTATGCACCACTAGGCAGAAATGCACTGGAGCGGAACTGCGCGACACGACGCGTCATTTTTTAGTAAACCGCACTTGAACTGCAGCGGCGCTACAAAATATATTCAGTTGCTAGGCAACCTCTGAGCAAGATGGACGATGAAATAGCCTGGCCCTTAGTCGAACCGCACTCAGCGGCAGCGGCAGCGGAACTACACGTCGCAACACTTTTGGTCAGTTGCTCAACTTTGACGCGCAGTTCAGTTGCATTGCAGTTCCGTTACCGCTTAGTGCGTAATGTCTCGTATAATGTCATATAAAGAATATTTTGACGCGTCGTGTCGCGCAGTTCCGCTGAAGTGCAGCTCCGCCCAGTGCGGTTTCACAAATGCAGTTCGAAAAGAAACGCCGCGTTGTAAAAGCGGTGACGTGTGAACAGATACTTAAGAATGCATTTGTTCTATTTCCGGCGCTCACGCCTGGAAAAAAACGCTCGTGTTAATGGGCACTCTGGAATCAGTTTTTGCTGTTGATCAGACATTCAAGTTGGTTTCTTTTTAGGGTTCCGTAGCCAAATGGCAAAAACGGAACCCTTATAGATTCGTCATGTCTGTCTGTCTGTCTGTCCGTCCGTATGTCACAGCCACTTTTTGTCGAAGGTATAAGGGTTGGAGTGTACGTAACGGGACACTGAGGAAAAAACACTTAAAAAAATTTTGATGAATTTTTCAAACATAATAATACTAAGGTCTTTAATCTCGAGGGTACCCCGTGTCTGCGTATTATTTTATTTGACCTTGACCTTGGGGTCAAGGTCACTGTCCTTGGGGTCAAGGTCACTGTCCTTGGCTTCAAGGTCACTGACCTTGGCGTCAAGGTCACTGACCTCAAAGAGTACCCCGTGTCTGCGTCTTTTTTAATTTGACCTTAACCTTGGGGTCAAGGTCATTGACCTTAAGGTCGTCCCCCGGTGTTTCCCCACCCTAGTACTCCCACATCCTACCGGATCCCGAAGGCTTGATTAGGCGTTGTTTTTGGGTGAAATTTTTCTAAGTCTTTTTTTCAAAGTGCCCCGTTTCGTATACCATGACCGGTATAAGAGCTATCCTGTTGAAACTTGATAGGTAGATGTATTATGTGAACCGCATTAGGATTTTCACACAAAAATAAAAAACCCAACAACGAAAAAAACGCGCACTGAAAAGTATAAAAAATCAAGTGTTAATTAATGAACCCCATTCTGTTTTGAATAGCTTCCATACGAAATAAGTGAAATTTCGAAAAATAGTCATCGAGCACATCTATATATATATATAAAAGAAAGTCGTGTTAGTTACACTATTTATAACTCAAGAACGGCTGAACCGATTTGGCTGAAAATTGGTGGGGAGGTAGCTTAGAACCAGGAGAAACATATAGGATACTTTTTACCTTTTTTTTGTTTTTTTTTTTTGTTTTTGTTTTATCCCGTTGCCGTGAGACGTGACATAAACGTGGTTGACATGGAATGACAGCAACACGAAAAAATCAATCAAAACATCAATTGACCGGTTGATGTGTTTGTATTGAGTTTCTAAACTTATTGTGCCGATATTATCACAATTATCAATGCCATACCGCCACCAAGACGATCAAATTTGTATCCTGTTTCCGTGAGACGTGACATAAAACGTAGTAACATAATCACGAAGAAGGTGTTGGTGCCGAAATTGAATAAGGGATCTTAACAAAAAGTACTAAGAAAACATGAAGAACAATGCCGCCCGACGCCCACCGGTCTTCAATGCTAAAAAAGTATTTCGGTGAATACTGAATACCCAAAAAATGCACTAAGTAGGGCTTTTTTTTTTTTTTTTAGGGTGGCAAAATCATCAAATGAGTCCTCCCGCCCTGGGTGGGACGGGAGGGACTGTCAGACTCTTACTGACTAAAATCCACCCGTGTTCCGTCGGATGCCCTTTAAAAGCTAGCTTTAAAGTTCCAACGGTTTTATCATCATCTACACTAATATTATAAAGAGGAAAACTTTGTATTTTTGGTTATTTGTTTATAATGGATAATCTCAAAAACTACTGGTCCGATTTCAAAAATTCTTTCACCAGTTGAAAGCTGCTTTGGTCCTGAGTGACATAGGCAATAGGGGGGGGGGGGGGGCGAGCGAAGCCGCTGGGAAAAGCTAGTAACATTTTATAACGTCTTTTTTATCCCAGAAAATTTGAAAAACATACAGGATTTCTTGCATATATTGTATTTATTCTTAATTTTTTAAGCAGTAACAGGAGAAGAAAATGATACTTACTGATTTTAATAAATAATTATTCGTAAAAAAAATTGTAATACAAGTATCAAGACTATAGTTTGGTACGCTATACGTTCACAGCGGGTTGCCATAATGAATAGCACAGTGGTGACGTCTTCAAAACTCCATAAGTATTGTCACACTAATCAACGTTAAGTAACAAAATCTTAAATATTCCTCACCTGTGAAATGATACGCCACAACCAATATTATGAATCACTTCTATAATATGTCTTATTATATCACATTTTACTATTTTCACAATAAAAATAGAAGAGACCCGTAGTTAAAACGTATTTTTATAAAAGGTTGTAACAGAGTGGGTACTCTACCTCTGTTCCTTCAACCTCTTTACTTTTTTTTATCTATTTCGATTTTTTATATTTAAACATTTATATTTCGAATTTCAGAACGCGGTCTAGATTATTATAATATGTCTATGAACGTAATATAGACCACGGACTTCAATTTTATTGCCACACAAAAGTTAATCTTAGTTTTCAAGACTTAGATTTCCTTTTTTTGTCTTGCAATAATAGCGAGGGAAATGAGAGGTTAACTTTGGAGAGTGCTATCTCTTTTCCACAATTGCCAGTAAAACTTCTACTGTTCAGATATTTTCCTTCCCATACAATGAAATGATCTTTACGTGACACTAAATCAATTAATATCATAAAATATTGATATTTTTTCGTTCTAACTATTTGTATGAAAAAATATTTTGAAAGATTTGAACAACTTCCACCGTCTCGATTTTTTTCTTCCAATACAATGAAATGATCCTTATAGGAAGCAGAGTCGAACGGCATTAAAAATTTTTTTGCCCAATTTCACTCATTTCCATGGACAACTCGCACTTGACCAAAAAAGGGAAAACGCCAAAATTGTTAAATTCAAAAAAGAACTGAAGGTTCCTAAGAAAGTTTTGCCGTATCTCTTATGAATGCAGATTTCTCCCTTTTGGCCAATTTAAAAGAAAGACCCTGTATACCTCGAAGGTTAAGGTCGAGTGAATTGATGGTCAAGGTCAAGTGACATGAGAGTTCAGGTTCATGACCTTGAGACCCCCAGTTACGGTACTGGAACTCCTGTTGACTTGACTTCAATTGCAATAATATATTTTTCTCTTCTTTTGTTTAAATCTCCAAAATTGTGTCCTGTCACAAAAACAACGAAAAAATTCAGTCAAGTTATAGCGGGAAAAATCTTGTTCCAGAATCTTATGGTAACCTTACTAGAAAGAGACGATACCCTCCAAATTAGCTCTCTCAGCTGGCACGTTTTTCGGCATGAGTTCTCAATCCAGATTGTTATAATCATGGTTATAATACGTCCAAGATTATGTCTATGTGTCTATGACTATTCCCTTTGCCTGTCCCAAAGAGGGACGAAAAGAACCAAAAAAAAAATGTCTATGACTGTGCGTCAGTATTTTGACATTGACACTTGACAGATTATAACCTCATTTCGCCTCTGTGCATTTCGCCATCCATTGGCAATAGTGAACATAGTGAAGCGACGAGAATCTATCGGATTCAAATAATCAAATAATAAACATGGCTAAACCAGTAGATTTGGAACTGAAAAAAGCATTTATTGAACTGCAACTGAAAATGGTGGAAACTAGTGAAAAAATTCAGATCATCGACTCGCAGATAGATGTCCTGAAGCGTGTCATGCAACATGTAGATATTACTCAGCGAGAGATCAGCACGTTCCCACCTGATACTAAAACATATGAATCCGTTGGTAGAATGTTCCTTCTCACAAATCTAAACGATGTGAAGAACAACCTTAAAACACGAGAGACTCAACTAACAGCTCGCACAACAGAATTAGAAAACAATAAACAGTATTTAGAGAAGAATCTAAAAGAAAGTGAAGACAACATCAGAGAAATGGTACAACAAAGGAAGGAGCAGGGTGAAGTTAAATCTAACTAAAAGATTACAACTTACTGAATAGTTGTTGCTTTAAATTGTGTATTTACTAATGTGTAATAATTGTATCATTATTTTGCCTTGGTTGACCCATTGAGTTATTCTTAAGCTTATGAAATGTATCTTCCTGAATATTATTATATATGTTTATCAAAAAAAGTTGATTTCTCTGGAGCAGTGATAGCCAGTTACCCAGACCCTAAACCCACTAACAGTTAATATGCAGTGTAAACTCTATTTATTAACACTGAAGGGACTGTGCATTTTATGTCATTATAAGAAGTTTATGTTAATAAAGAAAATAAAATCAAAATTAGACATAAAAAACTTATTTCAGTCTGTTATTTTTGTCTGACATCTAAGAGTATTACTGCACCAGAAATTTTGTTATATTTTTTATTTATTTTATTCATATCTTGCAATATTGAGGCCATTTGAGGCATCTCAAAGTGTAGTACTTTTCTAATGAATACGAAGACAGAAGTATATGTAATCCATGACTTCTAAATATGATATCTTAGTCAAAAACAGTCTACATGCAAGCAATCTAAATTTGTAAAGTTTGGTATGCATGATGCCGACGCCCGACAGTCAAGTTTATTAGGCCCTAGGATAATTTAATAATTACATATTATAAAACATTGTCCATCTTACCAAACAAAAAAGGCAGACATTTTTTGAATGGTTGTCTAAAAAAAGTGTTACTGCAAAAGGACCCTTATATCAAAGTGAAATGTTGTTTGAACATTGACAGTTTTTTGTGGTGTCTATGCATGTGAGCACGATAAACTCAACAACTACTGTACCAATTTTCACACTGTTTTCGCCAACAGATAGTTCGGATAGGTTCGCAAGGATGGTTTTGGTACATTAATTACTAGGGCGGTTTGCCAGTTTTAATAAAAATGGTTTCAAAAGTAATATTTAAATTGTATAGGGAGACAAGCTCCTTAAATAAATAACTCTCGTCACAATGAACAAATTAGTAAACTAGATACCTTATGTAATGTAACATTATAAAACAATGTCTTGGATGCCTCATTACAAAATTGTACCTCTCTGTCTGCTGAAAGGTACATTTCAACAGCAACAACAGGATTCCTCTATTAGAAAAGATGTAAAACAATTCTGCTGAATTGTTATCTTCTCTAATAGAGGAACCCTATATTAAATTCATAAATGCTACTGCTAATGAGATGCACTAAATAAACTTATATTATCCCTCACTCTACCTAAGACATGCTAGGCTTACATACATTGATGTAGTATTTTATTAGGCGCGTCCACATAGAGCGACTCGCGAAGCATTTGCCGTGCGAAGCAGCTCGCTTCGTGTGGATGCGCCTATTTACTTATTTTTAAGTTTCTTAGCTAAGCTTTTGCAGCAGATGCAGATAAATTATAATATCAAATAAAAAACTTCTAACAGTATTGTGTGTTAGTGTTTTACTTAACGTTTAGTCCCTACTACTACTTAAATTATATGATTGTCTTGGTTAATAAACTTATTGTGCTCAAACACACTGCGAGCCTAGCGCGGTGGCGGCGGCGGGCGCGGAAATATTGAATGTATGAAATCGCCGCTCGTGGCCACATTGAAGTGACTAAGGCGGGGGCCTAGCGCGATGGCTACAAGCGATTTTGCGAGCCTAGGCGTTGCTAGGCAACAACCGATACAACGGGCGGGTGGCAGGTGTATCAAACCTTTTCGGTCTTTTAGTAGCGCCATCTAGTTACCAGAACATGCACTAAAGTACTACCGTTGGATGTTTTTGTACATATTTAAATTATTTTTACCATACTTGAGTAGAAAAATGTAGAATGATTGATAATTTACTTGTATGCAATCCTAAACAACCTATAAAACATTTTAAAATTAATTTCTTTAAACAAGATTTATAGAAACTACTTTGTACCACCGGTTTGCAACACCTGAATTCGCCGCTACAAAAACAAACGCTTGATCGGCAGTGTGGACACAGATCGCGCCCGCCACCGCGCCCGCCGCCGCCGTCGCGCTAGGCTTCCAGTGTGGACACACACATTATAAAAGTTTTGTTTTGGCTTAGTTGTGATTGGTTCGATTCCAGAAAAAGATAAAAACAACACAAAGGTCTAATTATACATATATACCTACTAATATTATAAAACTGAAGAAGAGTTTAGTTTGTTTGACTATTTGGATGAATGTGCTAATCTCAAGAACTACTAAAAATTAAAAAAAAAACTCATCCCCCCATCTCGGAAATAATATTTTAACTCTTCGATATCTGAGCGCAAAAACTATATACGAGCACTAGACGGGACATCACGAAGAAAGTTGTGATCCACAAATTTTGACCACTAGGTAAAAACTCAAAGAGATTTAAAAGAACTATAGAGCGTGCGGGCATTGGGAATATTGTCATACAAAAATGTTGATGTCGGGCGTCAGTAGCGCTATCTAGCGTTGTATAGCAAAACCACGTATTAAAATAATTCATCAGAATATATTTCAGCCATTACACAATAGATGGCAGAACTGAGCATCTTGTGATAGGGGTGAAACATTTTAGAATGGCACAATTATCGATACATACCTAAACATCGATAAAATTAACTAGGATTTAAATATTAGAAAAAAAATTAAAAAGTGTGTAAGGGCAGAACAGAAATTAAATTTTTAGTTATTAATACAATCCTATATTATTGTTACGTCGATCGGATCGCGAGACCAATCTATAAGCTTCTCGTAGGTTCCACAAGGTTATCGACAATTCTACTGAAGATTGGTCTGGAAGTTTCTAGAAAGTTCTACCCTGTTCTAGATGTTTCGAGATGGTTCTGGAATGTTCCAGAAGTTATAGGATTATGTCGAAGTCTATGGATGTTTCCAGAACATTCGACCATCTTCTAGAAACATCTAGTGCGCCCGGCCGGGGTATAAAAAGGGCGCCGATCGGCAACCTCAGTCAGAATGATCGGCTCGAGGGCGCCATCTGAAGTGTTTTCTCCAGTGTGCAGTATTGTGTGCCCACTTGTGGGTACATGGAAAAAACTTTTCTCCCGCCCGGACCGCCTTTTTGAGGAAGTACCTCCTTTGTGCCCGCGCGATTGCCTAGTGCTTGTGCGAGCACAGGGGGGGGGACATACCCCGCTGCCCGGCGCCTGAGACGCCGTTGCGATCGCGGAGCCCCTCGCCCAAAAAGAAGATGCCGAAGAAAAAGAAACCAGGCGCCCGTGGCTCACTGGAGCCCGACGCCAGGTCGCCACCGGACCACGCGGAGGGCCGGGTGATGTCGCTCCCACACCTGGGGGCCTCGCCGCCGGGCGCCCCGCGTGCCACCTCCGGTGCAACTGCCGCCTCCAGCAGAGGTGCAGCCACGCCCATATCAAGACCGCCCAGCTCCGACCCACCGACGGCGCCGTCACCAGCGCGCGAGTCGCCGCCACCGTTGGGCCGCCAGCCGGCGGTCCCCGTCCGCCCCCCGGCCTTCCGCCCCGTGCCCATTCAGGCTCCGGGGCCAGCCGGAAGTACAACCCGCGCACAGGGTGCGCGCTCAATCCCGGCCCGCGCCGCTGCCCCGCACCAACACCGGGCGCATCGCGTCGCCCGTCCCACGCCGCATGCTGGCAGGCTCGACCGCCGCACCAGCCAAAACCACGACTGCAGCCAAGGCCCCGGCGGGGCTCTTCTCCCCGACGCCGCCGCGGATTTCCGCGCAAGACTCGCCGGCCACCATGACGCCCTACATGTCGAGGGAGGCGAGCGACCTCTCGACGCGGTCGGGCGGTTCCGTGGCCGGCGAGTCAATGGACTACGACTTTTCGGACGGGCTGCTCGAAAACCTCGAGCAGTTGATCGAGTCCAGGGGCCGACGCCGCCCCCGAAGCCCCGACGACGAGGCCGCCGAAGAGGCGAAGCGAGTGTGCGCCGACTCCCCGCTCCCGCAGCGTGAACCGCGCGGTCGAGCCGGAACCGGCTCACCCACGTTCGCCGAGGCAGCCCGCCGCTCGCCCGCGACAACCCCCGGACGAGACGCGGCCTCCGCCGCTGCCGCCCCGGATCCCATGGTGAGTGCCCAGCCTACTTCTCCTAGGAGCTCGGGCGCCGCCACCGCCGCCACAACCACCGCCCAAAGGAAGCCCCGCTACCCTCCACTGGTGGTAGAGAGACTGCCGGATTGGGCCGCCCACTTTCGGGCCCTGAGGGACAAGCTGGGTCACCCTCCTAACGCTCGGCCTTTCCAGGGGGGGATTCGTTTCCTCCCCGAGAGCGAAGAGGAGTACAGGGTGATCCAGAGCTACCTCACGGGCCTAGAGAAGGAGAGCGGCCTACACTGGTTTTCCTACACGCCGCCAGCGGAGCGGAGCGTGAAGGTGGCCATTCGGGGCCTGCCGGCGGACACCGGCGTCGCCGACATCACAGATGAACTCCACCGCATGGATTTCCAGCCGGAGTACGTGCGCAATATCAATGCGCGCGGCGGACGCCCCGGCTGTCTGTTCCATGCGGTCATTGCAAGGACCCCTGACTTCAGGCGGATCTACGACACCACGCAGTTCTTGAACATGCGTGGTGTCCGTATCGAGGCGTGGCGGAGCAAACGCGGGCCCGCCCAGTGCCACCGGTGCCAGCAGTTTCGACACAGCTCGCACCAGTGTCACCGCCCGCTCGCCTGCGTCAGATGTGGAGAGGGGCATGCCGCTCGCGAGTGCCCACGTCCCAAGACGGAGCCGGCTACCTGCGCAAACTGTGCAGGGGCCCACCCGGCGTGCAGCAGCGCATGCCCCGTCTTCCAACGGGAGGCCAAGAACAGGCGGGCGGGCACTGTCGCCATCACGCGACAACAGCGCCGGCCAGCGACGAACGCCGAGGACCATGAGGCCCCCAGCGCTACGTTGATGGCGGCAGCGAACGGGTTCGCACGCAAGGACGCTTCCGCCACAGGGCGGAGGAAGCGGAGAAACCGGAAGCGTGGGGGAAGGAAGGGAGGTAAGCCCGAGTCCCCCACGCCCCCACTCCAGGAGGACCCTGCCCCTGTACAGGCGCAGGCAAAAAAGGGCCCCACCACGGAGCCCACCGACGCCGCTGCTGGCGCCGGTAAGAAACGGGTCAGGCAGGCTTCGAAGCCTGCCCAAGCAGCCCGAGACCCGGAGGCGACCGAAGCCGCCCCACCATCTACCCACCCCGACCCAGACGCCGCCGGCACTCCCATGGACGAGTGCCGGAAGAAGAAATTGACCGCCTGCGCCATCAAGTTGTCGGTGGACCTACTAAGGGCCATCGGCCAGGGGCAGGACATCCAGAACCTGGTCCTCGACAGGCTCCAGACGCTGCTGTCCATCTGCAGAGAGTAGCCCGCCGAGGCCCACACATCGGACAGCCGCGGCCCTGTAGGGCCTTGGGCCGCCCCTTCCTCCGCCTCCGCCTGAAGTCCAGCGCCCACTACCGGATTTGACGACACCGGGTAAGTCTCATTCCCGGCTACACGGGACTTGCTCAACAAAAAGACTCATGCACGACATACATGACGCGCGCCGTGTGCTAAGTTAATATAGGCACGGCGTACGTCGCTACTGACTTTATATGATTGATTTTTGAATTAGAGGAGCGTGTCGAGCTATTACAGCTAAAAGTTAATAATATCGAAAAGCATTCAGAGAAATTACTGTTAGTAACATTGAAAAATACGAAGACGAACCTTGACAGGTCTTTTGTCGTACGCGAAGAATATTAAGTAATTTTTGTAGAAAAATACCAACATTTACGTCCAGCCAATATAAAAACCGACCGATTTTTCATACAATACCTACCATAATACAGCCAATGGGAGTAAATACGTAAAATAGGTGCTATACCGCGAGAAATTGCCTCGTCAGCTATACAATCATTTGACAGGCCTGTTGGTATAGTGGTTAGTGACCCTGACTGCTATGCCGGAGGTCGTGGGTTCGATTCCCATCCAGGACAAATGATTGTGTGTGGTTTGTGTGATGAGCACGATCATTTGTTCTGTGTCTGGGTGTAATTTATCTATAATATTTATGTATTTAGAAATATATTAGTATGTTTATCAGGTGTCTAGTACCCATAACACAAGCTCTGCTTAGCTTGGGACTAGATGGCGTTGTGTGAACTTGTGTGATAGTTGTGGAATATTATATTATTACTAGCTGCCCCGGCAAACGTTGTTTTGCCATATAAATAATTTAAAAAAAAATTTGGGGTGGACTACCCCTAACATTTAGGGGGATGAAAAATAGATGTTGGCCGATTCTCATAGATACCGGATAAGCACAAAAAATTTCATCAAAATCGGTCAAGCCGTTTCGGAGGAGTATGGCATCGAAAACTGTGACACGAGAATTTTATATATTAGATTATACATGGGTTACTGCTTTCGGAGAACTTCGGCAACGCTCATGGTTGATTCCGGAGCCGATCTCACCACTTAAAAACTCGGCGGCTGGAAGTCCAATACGGTTGCAGAAGGCTATATTGAAGACTCAATAGAAAATAAGTCGAAAATCTGTAAGCGTGTAAAGTAAGTAAGTAGTGAAAACAATAAGTCTGAAGTCGACCTCGGATCCTTGGTTTCACCCACGCCCATCCACTTCCAACGACGCACAGTCAGAAAGCCGATCAGAGTCACCAACGTCCACCGTTGTTCCTTCTCAATCCGCCACCGAAACAAAAACCTTAACCCCAGATAATCAAACTAAACTCAATGCAAAAATAACGTTGCCAAATAAATCTGTTACTTTTAATTTGCAGAATAGGCTATTTGACAGTATCAATAAATTATAAATCTAATAAGTTTTTCTTATGTAAAATCAATGAATATTTACTCGTGGCTCGTGACGTCAGAATTCAGTAAAAAATGTAGTAAATTGTGAGTAGATATTTCTTATTATTTAGCTCCACTCGATTATCTTCCATCATCAAACCCTAATTACCGATTTCAAAAAAAAGGAGGTTATCAATTCGACCCGTATGTATGTAATATTATCAGAACTGCCCAGTTTTCATATATGTTAGTCTATATCAGCGTCTGAACAAATGTGCCAAATTTCATAAGTGTATGTATGTATGTTTTTATGTTTGTGCACGCATATCTTCGGAACTATAAGTTCGATTGATTTAAGTAATTCTTTTTTTGTTGTACTAGGTATTGTTCAACTTAGGGTACACTGCAAGTTTCATCAAAATCGGTTCAGTAGTTTTAGAGATATGGATTTTTTTATGTTGTGACGGATTACAAGATCAGTGCATATGTAAGAAAATTTTGTATTTTACAAGAATTTGGGTTGAATACTTATGTAATAAATAAACTAAAAAGGGTAAAATAAAAACTTTTTTTTAAAAAAGTACCGACTTCAAAACAAATACAAAAAAGTTTAAAATAGGTAACTTTTCTTTCGGAAGTCGGTGGCTTTGTTTTGTTGTGTCATTGACTATTGCCACCGACTTCCGAAAGAAAAGTTATTTTAAACTTTTTTGTATTTGTTTTGAAGTCGGTACTTTAAAAAAAAAAAAAGTTTTTTCCATATCATGGAACTCACCCTTGAAATATCTTCTTTCCAACAAAAAAAGGATCATCAAAACCGGTTCATAAACGAAGAAGTTATCCGCGAACAAACGATGATGTATTTTTTTTTTACTTGTAGTGTTTATTTGCATTAATAAGCCTTTTGCTATGTATTTAATATGACTTTTTTTTTTTTTTTTTTTTTTCGTGGTAAAATCATCAAATGAGTCCTCCCACCCCGGGCAGGGCGGGAGGGACTGTCAGACTTGTACTGACTAAAATCCACGGTGTCCTTCAATAGCCCTTTATGTTCCAGGGTCACGGTAATGGTATAAGTCCCGCGACCCCGGCAGGCTTTGGCCCTCTACAGAGGGGGCCCCGTCATTACGCTGACGCTCTTTGAGGCGCGCGTGGAACACAACGCGCCGTCGACCCGGGCATGGTCCATGGTCGGGCTGCGAGTTGCCCTTTACTCGCCGCCCGCATGCCCGCGCCTACGGTGGCCGGAGATCGTCTTGCGACGTCCGACGCCGTGGGCGCCAACCACCGCGGGTGGGGCGGAGGGAGGACATTGCCCTCTCTCTCGCGCGGCCCGCCTCCTCCTTCGCGAGCATTACTGCTTCGCAGAAGGAGGCGACCGCTTCCCACTCCGTCTCGCCCCGCAGCATGGCCGCAACCAATGCCGGGCGCGAGAGGTCTCCGCCTATCGCCGCCGTGAGGACACGTCGGTGCTCTGCCCAAGCGGGGCAGTCTTGCACCGTATGCTCTACTGTGTCCTCCGGGCGATCTTCGCAGTGGTGACACCCAGGCGTTTCCTCCTTTCTCCTTAGACACAGGTACCTCCCGAAACTTCCGTGTCCGGTGAGGACCTGCGTCATGCGGTAGGTCAGGACGCCGTGACTCCTATCCAGCCACTCCTCAAAGAGGGGTCTTACCGCCGCGATTGCGGCGTGCCCGATGTATTTAATATGACTTACTACATTTTTAGAGTTTTCTTTATACTTGCATTATTAATATTTTTGATTTGCTTATTATTAGGCCTAATGCAATTAGTATCATGAGTATAGTAGTGCCTTAGTTTGAAATAATGCCCACGTGAGAAACCTCCTTTTTTAGATAAATAAAAAACTAGCGAATGGCATCGCGGTGGCGGTGCGGGGCGGCGGCGCGGTGGCGTCCGTGTACACAGCCTAGAGGCGCGGTGGCGGCGCGACGGCGGGCGGCATCGTGTACACGAGCGCCGAGGGCCAGGCCATTTCGTCGTCCATCTTGATCAGAGGTTGCCTTAAGCTACTGAATATACTTTTGAAGCGCGGCGCCCGCTGCAGTTCAAGTGCGGTTTACTAAAAAATGACGCGTCGTGTCGCGCAGTTCCGCCAAGTGCGGTTTCACCTTAAAGGTGAAACCGCACTAGGCGGTACTGCGCGACACGACGTGTCAAAATATTCTCTAAATGAAATTATACGAGACATCACGCACTAAGCGGCAACGGAACTACACTGCAACCGAACTGCATGTCAAAGAAAAGCGTCGTGTCCCGCAGTTCCGCCTAGTGCGGTTTCACCTTTAGTGTAGAAAATAATTGAATACAAAACCTGTTCGATTTTTGAAAACACTTTGCGCTCTAGAGCGCAAAATGGAGTTTTGCGCTCAGATTTTGAATGAGAAATAGAATCTTTCCGAGCGTGGGAGGTGAAAAATTACTTTGTCTAAAGCTGATCGCACATTTTGTCAGCACTGTACGGTCCGTATTTTAGAATTTGTTGTATGAAATGAAATAAAATGGAAAAATGCTGTCAACATCAGAATATTGACGTCCTGTGTTGGCGTCTTCATAAAATGCGACGCGTACGATCTGTTTATGTGCAATCGACATAAATTAGTATTTAATTATGAAATGCTTAAAATTAAACTGTCCTATACATATTCTTGATGCTGCATTTATCAGAAATTGGAACAAAAATGAGGGATGGTGTTAAAATTCAATAAAGCTTAAAGGTTGATTAAAGAATACTAAGGTTATCTTGATCAACACGTCAATTATTTTCAAAATCTTTATTTTTACACAAGAAAAATTGTTTTCAATAATTCTTATATGATTTGTTTTAATACTAGGTTCATGATTTTTATTTAAACTAAATTATTCTTAACGAAAAATACTTAAAAGTGCTAAAAAAAAACGTTGATCGTAAATAAAATAGTGAAATATTTACACAACAATCTAAATTAAGTAGTATAACGTAAAATTTAAATTTATTTAATAACAAATATTACTTCATGTGACGTTATAAAATGGTAATAATGTTCAGTAAATTAAAGCTAAAAAAGCTTATTAAGCATTGCTATTAATGAATATAATTAAATAATGTTAACATTAAAATATTTATATGAGTATAAAATACCTAGTGATATTGCAAAGACTGCTTCTTTTATAATAATCAATAACCATTTAATATAATAGATATTATGTACTTATAAATTTTAACATTTTACTATTCAATAAAATATATTTGAGTATATGGAATGGGCAATACAATAATTGTACTAATAAAGCGTATTCTATTCCATTTAAGGATAACATATAAACCTTTAGGAAATAGCCTACGCAACTACAGGTACATTACACTGTAATCATTCAACATATTATGGGAAAGACAAAGGGATTCTTCACTATGTGTAGGTATACTATCTTGATACAGTTTGTAAGAAGCAGTCTTTCACTCAAGTCATCACAGGCTTTGTGAATACTATTTTAAAATAAGTATAATAAAAATAGTTCATTAAACATTAAACTTGTCATGATATAAAATAAACATTGCCATTACACAATAATGTAAATAAGAATTAATCATCTTCACAAAAATGCTACATTAAATCTACAAACAATATAAATTACAATTTCCTATAACAATAGTCACATTTATGATTATTTATTTAGGATTCCACATTATGAAGCTATGCTACTGTCAACTTCTCTAGAGCCATGAAGGTCGGTTGATGTCATAAGGTTGCCTGACGCCGAGGGTGGGCGGGTAGCCGCCGGGGTACAAGCTCATAATCTGTGCTCCTGTTTGCCTCAATAACTCTTCCTGATGGCGCTGAAGATACTGTTGGTACAGTGGTGACGTCGGATCTGTTCCTACAAAGGGATAACCGGCTCTAACTTGTGAATGGCCAATAAAGGGAAAGGTGCTTGCAGCGTGAGTTGAGTTTTGATGAGCAGGTTTCACTAATTTATCTGCATTCGCTTCGGCATTATTGCGTTGCTGATGAGCAACAGCTGCAACCATATAGTTGGCTGCCATGAGTTGATTAGCGGTACTGTTGCGGAAATCTTCAATTGTAAAGCTGCCATTATCTCCGTACAATCCACTACTTAAAGCCATATTTGTTGAAGTTCCGAAATTGAATGCATTCCCAGGCATGATGCTCGACTTTACTGATGATAACACATCTGTCCCGCATGAACTAGGATGGTAAGCTTGGCTGATCTGCGTTGTTTGTTTAGCGTCAGATGTTCTCTTCCTTTTATTTTTTGTTTTCGCGTCTATTTGTGAAGCTGCAACACTGGATGTTTTGTAAATACTACTGTCTTTACTCATTGACATGGATGGCTGGGAATATATGCTAACAGATGTGCTGACTGGGTGTATCTCTGAAGCAATACTCTTGTTGAACATTTGTGCCATTTGAAATGATTTATCATGGTATAATGAAGCAGCTTGGCTACTTGCAAAACTGGACAAATACCTCTCATCATTAGTGTATCTTTCTAGCATTTGAGGAATATTAGGCATATTACGCAAAGTATCAAGGGGTAGTGACGAAGGATTACTGTATGGTGTTTTATATGGATTTGAATTTACTAGTGGATGATTTTGTACAAGTTTTTCAGTTTTCTGAGATTTGGCAAGTGTATCTATATTTTTGGCAATTAAATCAGTATCAGTTATTGACGAGGCAGTAGTCATATGATCATTCTTAAGATGACCTCTTGGATTGGGTATTCTTAACTCACCAGGAAGATTTTGTTGCATCTCCTGAGTTCTCTGTAATGGCGGCCTGGCCACATTATATGAATTGTACTGCTGATGCTGAAGACTTTTATTATAAGCAATAGTATTCGCACTTATTGCACTCATTTCATTCTTCAATTTTTCCACATTATTGGCACTGTACGGCGTAGAATAGTCTGAAGGTAACATCTCTTGTTTGCGCATATGACTTGTCATCTTCCAATTGCCATAATCAATTGCAGCTGATGAAGAAGTAGTATTACAAGAATACAGTTTTTTGTTTGCCATGTCTATGTCACTTATTGAAAAGTTGCTTACGTTCTGCCCGCTGATACTTTCGTATTGTTGGTTATGATGTGCATGAATAATATTTTGGTTCATATTCATATCATTGTGAGACTGACTGTGTGCTGGAGGTATATTTCCTGAATTCATGTTAGCTTTAGCAATACTTTTTTGCATGTGTTGGTTATTTAATCCTAAATTAATAGCAATAGCATCAACATCATACGCCTTCTGTTGTGAGTTCATATTCGATTTAGATATGTCTCGTGGCAAGTAATCAACTTCGTGTGAATGCGTATCACTACTGTTTCTTCGATCAATCTCGGGATTTAAATAACCCATGTTAACCATGTCAACATTATCTTTTTTAATGATGCCTATGGGCTTATCCAAATCGACGTTGATCGTATTTTTGTTATTCTGTAATGATTCATTCATTTCAAACTTTACATCTCTGTTTTCTGTAGCAAATTCCATGTGAGTCTTTTCCCGTAAGCTGTTAATTTTAGCCAATTCCGATTTCTCACTTAACGCCAATGCTATGTCATCAACTGAGGTAGGAGTCATTGAATGCAAAGATGTAGAATTTTTCTGGTATTCATTCTTACTAGAAACTGGTGTAACTTCTTTGTTTTCTGCTTTTGAAGCAGAGGGAGGTGGTGCTGGAGAATGCTCCGGTTCATTGTAGGTCCGTTTTTTGACAGGAAACAATGCAGTTTTAAGATCAGCCATCATTTGTGTAGAATTAGTTGGAGGGACTGGAGTATTTGATGTAGGCGGTTGCGGCGAGTTTTGTACTTGGGAATAATTGACTGAGTTCTGTGGGTATGGTGTATATGCAGGCGAGAAGGGACCTGTATATTGACTTTGTTGATATGAATCTTGAGGCAGTGGAGTGAAATCACCATGGGCATGTGCAGGTTTGTTAGTTGCTGGAGTTTTTGCATTATCAAAGTAGGGAGGTGGGTTCTGAGGGTATGCAGGAAGCGGACTCTTGTTGTGGTCTACGAAATAATTCGGCGTCGTCGGCCCCGTGACATTGTTTGAGGCGTAGACATGTTGAGAATAAGGCGAATAAGGGGACTGTGGAGCCTCACGTGGACTGCAGCTTTTCTCTGGGCTGCTTTTCATTGATGTGGTGTCTTGATAGAATCCAGCTCTAACGGTTCCGTTTATTATAGGATATGTAATCTTTTGGAAATCTTCAGTTCTCGGAGAAGCGGGCGATCGCAGCAGTGGAGAAGTATGTGACATTTGATGTCTAGGTGAATCAAGATCCTGACTGAAAGATGATCTCTCTGAGACAGAACTACCAGTACTAGTTCTTCTTTGTCTCGGTGTTGTGCCCACATTTGGCAATGGACTATCTCCGCCTTCAGGATTCGGAGTATCAGGCCCTGTTGGAGAGTCAGATTTCACGGGATTTTTAGGGCTGGTAACCTTTGTGTCAGTGTTGACATTTTCTGGCACTTTTTCTTCAGAGTCAGTTTCATCAGGCTTCTTCTTAACAACTGGTGCAGTTGGTGCACCAGTGCTTTTGGGAGCACCGAAGGCTTTAAACCACGCGCTAAGGTTGGGTGTAGCTTTTTCTTGATTTGGTTTAGTTATAATTTGTGGTTCAGTTTCAACCTCAGCATCTTTTTTGTTTGGCTGAACAACTTCCTCTGTTTTTTTCTCAACAGGAGCCTCTTCAATTTTCTCTTCTATCTGAACTTCTGTTAGGTTACTACTCTCATTTTGATCTTCTGTTTTATTTTCATCATTATTCCCAAAGTTGTGATCATTCCCTAGAGCGAACTCAACAGCTGGTAAAACAGAACCGAGGCTAAGTTTTGGGCTAGATTCTTCTGCTTTTTGAGCATCACGAACTTTATTTTGAGGGCCAACTGGTAGAACTTCCTCTAGTTTTTCTGGATTTATTTTATTACTTAAATTAGTAAGCAAGTTACCTTTACTCTTCCCTGGTTGAAGTCGTTCAATAGTCCTTTGAATTTCCCGTCTTTTAAGCAGCTTGGGCTCACGTGATGAAGGTCTTTTTCTAGAAATTTCTTTTCTAGTATGAACAGGTTTTTCTCCTTGAGAAAGTTCATCGTCCAGCCGGCTGTTTTCGTGGTCTTCGGTAGAAATAGTTTGAGCTGGACTATCGCACGGAGAACTCACATTAGATCCTTTTGGGGCATCATCAAGCCATTTGCTTATATCTTTCACAGCTTGTTCTAACGCCTCAGAAGCCGACTCGTTCTTAGCTGAATTTTTCTTACTGCCTTTTTTAGTTGCAGACTTAGTCTTTAAGTTTTCGATTGATTCATCTTCTGAGTCAACTTCTTTGACAGTAAAATCGTTTGTGTTGCTTGATTCAGAATTATCTAAATTGCTTTGACTTGAAGAGAACAACGTATTGAAAAGTGAACTATCTTTATACTTTTCATTTTTTGCTTTCAGCTTTTCAATAGTTTCTCTTAGTTTTTGATTCTTCTCTTTTTCAGGTATATGAAGATTTTGCTTTTGTTTATCAACGGTTTTTTGTTTATAGTCAAATAGTGATTCCCATGCATCCTTGGCAGCATGACGTCTTCTTTCTTTAATTTTATCGTATTTATCTTTGACAAAATCTGGATCATTAAGTTGGTCTGGAGGATCAGTTTGGTCCAGTTCAGTGGGTGATGGTGACGGTGTGTGGATGGAAGGCAATGGGCTGGCACTCCTGCTTCTATTGGAACTCTCTAGTGATTCTTGTGAGACACTTCGCTTCAAAACTTCTGGAGGTTCAGGCTCATGATGTTTGCTCTTCTTCTTCTTTTGTTTTGACTTCTTGCCCTCCTTGTCTTTGTTCTTACCATGTTTTTGTTTTTTGCTGTGTCTTGTTTTAGATTCAGAGTGGTCAGACTTATGAGAATCTTTTCTATGATTTTTGGAATGTTTACCATGATGACGATGGTGCCCTTTGCGCTTCTTTTTGCCTTTACTTTGTTTATTTTTATGAGATTCTTTAATCTTTTTTGTTTCTGATTCAGGTACTTCCTCTTCAGGCTTTTCTTCTTGTATTATGTCTGATGAACTAGATTTAGGTTCACCTGGAAATTAAAAAATAAAATAAATTTATCCTAGAAGCTTTTGAGAAATGATCACAACAATAAAGTAAAACGCATATTCACATAATATCTATACAAACTTATATTATAAAATTGAATAGTTTGTTTGGTTGAACGCGCTAATCTCAGGACCTACTGGCTCGAATTGAAAAAATATTTTTGTGTTGGAAAACCCATTTATCGAGGAAGGCGCGCTACGACCAATATGAGCCGAGCAGCGCGTGAAACCGCGAGGAACTGCTAGCTATGGATATGGATTGTCTCGCGCTCTATTATTTTGTCACGCGTCTTCACAAAGGTTACTTGGAGTGAGCCGCAGTTAACTCGTTTAAAACATTAAAGCTTACCTCCTTCAGAATGAGACTTTCTCTTTTTTCTCTTGTGGTGACTTGGAGATTCAATCGTTTTCAGTTTATGTTTTCTTGATGGTGTTGGTAACTGATATTCAACAGCAATTTCTTCATCAGATGATGAAAGTCTATGTATATATTTTTCAGTCAATCGATCAAATGCAGCTTGTAAATTATCTACCATCACAGTATATTCTGAAAAAAAAGGAAGATTATTTTAAAATGTTTAATCAAAATTTATGCAAGTTTAAAACTAGTAAATATTTTATACAAACCATTATCCTGGCCATTGTATAAACGGCAATTGTTAACAATAAGCTTAAAATCTGCTTTAAACATAGAAAAGTCAGTGTAATAGCCACTGTCAAGACGTTCTTCCATTTTCCGCAAATCCATCGGTCTCCTAATAACGGCATAATAATTGGGCGCATATTCCTCTTCCACAGGGTCCATGAAAGGCCAAGCATCGTCATGAGCAGTCAACTGTTTCAGAACTTTGTACATGTCAGTCTGGATGTCCTCATCGGTTTGACCAAATCTGTAAAACGTCAGGATGGTTAGTAACTTGAAGTAAATAAGCTGATATGATTCGAGTGAAATAGGAATTAAATTTCAATACATTTGGGACGTCTTGAGTTTCTTCCTTGTACTGCTTACGGGTTCGTCATTGTCAGGTATTACAATCTGTCCTGTAGCCGACGCCAACGAGTTGTTTGTTTTCCTTCCCGATTTTATGAGCGGTTCTGGTGGAGGTTCGCCTTTGTGGGTTGCAGACGAGTTTTTTGAACGCTTTTCATGGGTTTTTGACGACTTTGCTACTTTCTGAGGCATTTCTTCTTTTGCACTGGATGAACTCTCCGATGAATCCGACGATTCTGATTTAGACCTAAAATAATAAAAGTTATAAAAGTCAAAGACATTAAAATATAATACGAGCTATAGACGTGACATCACGAAGAAAGTTGTGATCCACAACTTGTTAAGTACCACTAAGTAACAAGTCGATCAGTCTAGTTCAGGGTCCTTTCGCTCAATACGTTTGCATTTTGTTCTGGGCTATAAAGTGGAAGTGGCTTATACCCACGTATACGTATATGGGCTATTTTATTTTTTTTAAATTCACCTGTGCGAATTCAGAGCAGTTCGCTAGTCTTAAATGTATATCTATACTTCTATACTTAATAATATTATAAAGAGGTAATTTAGAATTTGTTTGTATGTTAGGGGGTAATCTCCGAAAGTAATGAACCAATTTCAAAAATTGTTTCACTGATAGAAAGCTCCATTATTCGTGAGTGCTATTCGCTGGGTGCGAAGTACTAGGTGGGGGTAGTGCTATTCGATTGCAGCGCTCATGTTGGCGAATAATAGAAGTGCCAACAGCTTTGCCTCGGAGTACATTCAGCTTTGTCAACTGTCAAAAACGCGCACTCAGAACTACTAGTTCGAATTGAAATATTATTTTTGTGTTGGATAGCCCATTTATCGAAGAAGGCTATAGGCTACACAACATCACACTATGACTAATAGGAGCAGAGCAGCAATGAAAAATCGGGAAAATCTTATTGAGAGCTTCCATTGCGTGCGCTGCGTAAACGGTTTACATTACGCAAAAATTATGTAAGATGGAATTGTTGGGGTGCTAAGACAGGAAACCTCCACGTGCGCCCGTGGACTGGAGTTCCCTCTCGGATACGTCCGGGGGGAAGACCAGTTTTTCGGGCCGGTGCGCCCTGGGATGCGGGCAAAAACTCTCCTTAGGCACTGTGTGCCTAAGGGGTTTCTTTGCCCGTATGCAAATAGCCTGTCGGGTGGACGCTCCAACGCGTGACCCTCTGAACAGCAGAGGGCACAGCGGCGGAGCGGGCTTGCGGACGGTGGGTAATGGGTATGCTCGCCGTCCGACCAAGGACCAAGCCCGGGTCGGTGGCGCGTCGTGTTTCACGCGTCACCGACGGGGCCCCTTATGGGGCCAAATGCCTGCCGGGGTCGCGGATTTTTCTTAATCCAGGATACCGTGGCCCCGGAACGTAAAGGGCATCCGACGGAACACGGGTGGATTTTAGTCAGTAAGAGTCTGACAGTCCCTCCCGCCCCACCTAGGGCGGGAGGACTCATTTGATGATTTTGCCACCCTAAAAAAAAAAAAAAAAAGATGGAATTGTTCCACATGAAACGTTCTAAAATAAAGTCCGCGACAGCATATGTCTATCTTTTAAGATTAACTCACCATAACCTTTTTTTACGGAAATCAAATTGGTTTTAAAATAAAACATTTCTTGAGACGATGTTTTTATGAACATAATATTAATCCTTACCCAAATAAATACGTTAATCATTACAAGCATTTAATTTTGAACAAAATTGCCCTTGACATCATTTGATTTTAATGAATATCTGACGAGATATCGTAGTTTCTTCAACGGCAGGTGTTGGGGAGCAGTCAAAAAACGGCGACTCAGACTCACAGTACATTCGGTTCTGCAATCTGTACATATTTTTTTATAATCGCATTATTCCGCCGCGGCGCGCCGTCGTGCACGGTGCCAATAGGCTATAAATTATAAAGATATCATGCATATTAGCCGAACTATCTCAATTTTTGTCTAGCCAGGCGGAAAAATAGCTCTTGCAACAGAGCTAGAGTTATTTGCATGCGCTGCCTTAACAGTTCTATATAATTGAAAACTATGTATGCCGGCCGACACTACTGTACAGATGTCAAACTTGGTCGTTTACAAAAGACATCGTACAAAAGATCAACGTGTTCCAAAGAGCTGCTGAACGAGGTATGTTGAGTATAAAGCTAAAGGATAGGAAAAAAACACATATATTAGATCCACAACAAAGGTAACAGACGCCGTCGAGCTAGCAAGCAGACTGAAATGGCGATGGGCTGGACATAAAGCAAGAGCTACCGATAATAGATGGAGCGAAAGGATACTACATTGGTATCCCTATGAAGACAAACGCCCACGCGGCCGACCTAGACGACGCGACGCTGGAGTGATGATATCTACCAAGTAGCCGGATCTACATGGACTCGCCAAGCACAGGATAGACAGCACTGGAAAGAGTTGGAGGAGGCCTACGCCCAGAAATGGGTAGCCCAATGATATACTTGTATCAATAATTTAACAAAGTATTCCGAAAATCGAATTATACAAATGTGTTATTGGAATATCATTCAAAAACGTAATTTAAATAATTGAAAAATTGGTTTGAATGTTGAATATTATGATTAATTAATTAAAATTAAATAATAAATTGATATGATAATTATATAATTAAATGAAATCAAAAATTAATAAAAAATATGTCTAAATAACCATACAAAAATATATAATTTAAAAGAATTTAAAAATAGTATTTGTACGAAAATCAAATTGAAATCTTTAAAGTAACTGTGATAGAAATGTAAATGTAAAACTGTTTTTTGGAATTATGTAAGTATAACTATTATTTTGGGAAATAAAGGCTTATTATTATTATGTATGGCAACCTTTGAAAAATTCTACAAAAATGTCCGTGACACCATATTTCTATCTTTTATATTTTGCAGATATAGTAGCTTGTATGTGTTAAAATAGTAGTTTATAAAACTGGTACATAATGAGAGGTATTATACACGAGTGTGAGTTTAAAAAACGAGCGAAGAGTTTTTTTAAAACTACTACTACTTTATCTACACTCATTGAACACGAACATATCAAATAAATAAAAGGTAAAGATTCACGTACGTCTATATAAAGTCGTTTTGAGTTTTGTATTTTGAATTTTACCATATGAGAGTAGATAAAAAGTATTTTTTAATACAGTTGCTCAAAGTGGCATATTGCAGGGAAGTATAGCGTACGGAAAGTTGGCTATTACACACTAGTGCGTTCTCTTTCCCAACTGTCAAACTAAGTCTATTAAAAAGAAAAACCTGATTCATACAAAAACGTATATTTCTAAAAAGAAGCTACTAATTTATTTCAATGTCAAATGATTTAATTGAATGAGTTAGGTTTCATTTCATTTCATCTCATTTTCATTTCATATCAATAAAAAAAATCTACTGAAGACTAAGCTATATATACTCGTCAAAACAAAATTAGGGCCACTTTTTAAATTGCACTTTAAACAAGTATTGCTCTTATTCTGGGTACATAATAAATACTAAATATCTTGTTATGGTTTCTTTCAAGTATTTACATTGTTTCTACTGCATAATTGGAAATTCATAACTTTTTTTTAATTAGATATTTGAGATTACTTAGAATTTACGGTATGGTGTTTTTTAATTTTCAAACTTCTAACGGAGTTTTCCTCGACTAATACAGTAAGCAGGCTATAATGATCTTTCAATCTCATAATGTCATGTATTCGGAGACTTATGGACGCAAAAACAGCCACTTGGGGTGTCACCTTAATTCAGGGGGCCCGTAGCCAGAAGAGGTAGGTTTAATGGTGGAATATTCCCAACGAGTGGTTTAAAATGCTTGAAACTGGTCTTAAAAGACGAGTAATATCACCAGACGCCGTGATCAAGGAAGAAAGTAAGTAAGTAAAGCCCAAGAAGACCATTAAGTTTGTTTAACCGCGCAAATAGAGCGAAAATCTACTGCGCGGACCGTACAAACTCCATTGCGTCGAGCTACAGGCACCCCTATAATTGACTACACTATTCCGAATCGACTCCATAAAGACTAACAATACTCAAGAAGATGCTTGGTTCGCCTCCAGTTAACTGCAGCGTATGGTGCAAATCGTGAAACATTTGCGAATGAGAAAATTGATTGAACTGTTTTGACTGGGCTTCATTGCGTTTTATTGATGACTGGTGGGTTATTTTTATTTCAATTAAAACTGATTCATAAGAGTGTAGAGAAGATCTAAGCAACAGGTTTCAGATCCTTGCACTCTTAAAACAGACTGTTCTGGCGAGTTCTGAGTTATGCTCTGGGGCGGTTATCTCTATCACGCCAAACTGAGCCCGTACTTCTTAACGAGGGTGCTGTAACTCCTCAAAATTGCGTAGAGAATGTGGTGCAACTCCACATTATCCCATTCGCACAGCAAGGAATACCTGAGTTCTTCTTGAAGCAGGATAATGCTCGAGCGAACACGACGCGATCAACAGTGCACACATTCCCTTACGCTCGAGTTACGATGTTACAGTGGACACTTAGGATTTTTACCTGAGTTCTATTGAGCATTTAAGAGATGAGTTAAAGAAGAGTGAAAAAGAAAGTAAAATTCCCATCCACACGCAGCTGGATCTCATAAATTGTCTGAAAACTTGCTGGTAGAGTATCCCAAAAGAAAATGTTCGGTATTTAATCCAGACCATTCCACCTCCCATAAAATGATCAGAACAGAGAGAACAGAGTTAAAAGAGAAGCTTAAAAAAACACTTTGGAACATTAAAGACGTAATTTTTTCGATTTTTTATGTTTTATGTAACTTGATACATTCCTGCAATTCCTCACTTTTCATTCAATTTGGATTATTTTAACGATTTATTGGAATACATATTTAATTTTTGTGTATTTCTACCTAAAACCATTAATATTAATCAGATTCAGTCATTGTAACTAGTAATATTTAAACATTATTTAATAAATCGATAAAAACCAGGTGGCCCTTATTTTGTTTTGAGTAGTATATATATGGGCGTTCCCTTTGCCTACCAAAATGGGTGAAGAAAAAAAAAACTCTGCTTATATTCTACGGTTGGCGTCATTTTCCAGAAATTTTCTTTGCGTTTTTAGTTTATGTTTTTATTATTTATTTAATTGCTTCATTTTTTCGCAACTGTATTAAAAATAGTCGTTCAGTACACGTGCGGAACCGTCATTGCAACTTGTCCCAACTGTCAACCCTCGCCTTCGGCTGCGCCTAGGCTCGGGTAGACATTTGTCAGAACTCTTTGCAATGACAGCCTTTCCGCACTTGTTATGCAATATCCTATTTCGACGTACTTACATTTGGACGATTTTTTAAACAAAATATTAAACCTTATCGAAAAAAATATTATTATGATCACAAGAACATCATAGAGATACAAATTTCCCAAAACAGTATGTCAATTGGTTAAATAGACGAAGATAATATAAAATTACTAAAGCACAAAATGCCTCCGTCCATTCACGAACCGCATTAGAACATGCTTTGTACGGACTTATTATCCATTTACCTATAGATTTGATTAAGATTTTCTGCGGATTAATGACCCTCTTCATTTATTATTTAACTTATGTCGTTAGGTAGGTGAGTTGTACGCTGTTGGTTGGCTGTTTTTAGTCTTTCAAATTGTTTTTGTTGCTCGGTTTCTTAAGACAAATACTACTTCATTCTCATTCTTCGAGTTCGAAGCTGTTCTATTTCTGTTTTTGGGATATAGGACAGTTTCAGCGATTGTTTATCATGCCTAAAAGGAAATCACAACTTTCCCGTCAGATATCCCAGACAAGAGCAGCTCGAGTACGCCGTACGGAAGAGTCTGATCTTGAAAATTATCAGCGCCTCTCGAGTTTCGAGGAATAGAGAAAATATTTCACAAGCACGCGTTGGGGAATCTAGCTCCGAGCGTTCAAAGCAGCTTTGCTAACTAAAGCGGGAGAACATCGCAGGTCCGTTCTCGGGAATCTAGCTCTGAATGTGCGCAGCGTCTCAGTGATTTAAGGTAGCATGTCTCTGCAACAAGGGATAGGGAGTCTAGCGCTGAGCGCTGGCAGAGGCTCGCTGGCCAAAGCGCGAGAACATCGCATGCCCGTGCTCGGGAATTTAGCGCTGAACGTGCGACCTATTGCCACGCAACATGTCGCGGTTTCGATCTCCGCACGGAACAAATATTTGTACGACCTTTAATAAAGTAGTTGTTCGGGGTCTGGGTATTTGTGTATATGTTTTTCTGTTTGTAAACAGGATTCCTAGTGTGGGGCAAAGTTACTTTAAGAAAAACAATGAAGGCTGCTCACCCCCGGGCTCATAGGCCACAGTGTGACCTGTCGACATATTTGAACTTGCCTGCCACTAGAGCTCAGCTAACGACAGTCTTTTAAGAGGCCATACAACCACAACCGCAAATGGCTTTTTTTTATCGTGGTAAAATCAAATGAGTCCTCCCACCCCGGGCAGGGCGGGACTGTCAGACTTGTACTGACTAAAATCCACAGTGTCCTTCAATAGCCCTTTATGTTCTGGGGTCACGGTAACGAGATAAGTCCCGCGACCCCGGCAGGCTTTGGCCCTCTAGAGAGGGGCCCCGTCATTATGCTGACGCTCTTTGAGGCGTGCGTGGAACACAACGCGCCGTCGACCCGGGCAAGGTCCATGGTCGGGCAGCGAGTTGCCCTTTACTCGCCGCCCGCATACTCGCGCCTACGGAGGCCGGAGATCGTGTTGCGACGTCCGTCGCCGTGGGTGTCCACCACCGCGGGTGGGGCGGAGGGAGGACATTGTCCTCTCCCTCACGCGGCCCGCCCCCTCCTTCGCGAGCACGACTGCTTCGCAGAAGGAGGCGACCGCTTCCCACTTTTTTTTTTTAAATATCCAGCTTACTACCTACAATATAAATCAGTGTAGAAATAATATATCCTAGAGAACTATTGAAAAAAAAAATCATCATCAGCCTATAAATGTCCCCCCCCCCCACTGCACAGTGGTCCCGCCATAGGATATTCGACTGAAAAGTCGATGGTCAAATAATAATGTCATTTAATCGCTAAAGGGTACTCAAATAACCCCTCTATCACCAGATATAAAAGAAATGTCAATAACATACATGGAACATTTAATTTTGTGCACCCGAAGTAGTAACACTTCATAAGAGCTCGTTAGCGTTTTCTTTTCGCCGTTTCTATTATTTTCAAAGTTCTGTTTTTCTTGGAAAATGTATGATTATGAAATTTTTGTGCTATGGATATTCAAAAAGAAGGTGTGTACTTTATGTTTAACACAAAAATATTTACTTTAACCCAGTCATTATCGGTAACCAGCACCGTCTAACAGAGACTTCCGATTTTTCTTTTTTTTTTCGTTTTCCCATATTCAATTAGACTTTTACTAAGGAAGGAACGATAAGGAAAAGAGTAAACATATATCAAACTAATCTCTTGTTTGTCTAGTTTCGAATACCGTAACGTCTAGGTGCGCCAAAGTGCGCCGAGGATTGGTAAAATGCCATTGAAAAGACTAGGTCGTATGTAGATAAATTTGATACCTTCGGTATTTTTGTTGATTTGCTTTTCTTTTATCATGCAGGGACCACCAATAAGTGTTATTTTACTCGAATGGTGGTTCTAAATACCTGGATATCTGTGACGACTAAAGAAAATGAGGCAAATAGATCTAGTGAAGTGTTTGAAAAACTAGCAAGCTCTTTACCGGACTCTGAAAATATCCAGACCCATTACTTGAGAGATTTAATTTATAATATCCGTTAACGATTCGCTGCATATTGCAATAGAGTTTTAAATTTGATATAATTGCCAAATAAGGTGACTGGTTATATGAGACCAAAGTCTGTATTCTTGGGAGCTGTGGCGGAGGACTACTCCTGCTAAATCGACTGCGACGAGAGAAAGGAACCCCTTACCTCTACAATCTACAAGCAGGACACATTGCAAGGAGTTAGAAGGAGGTAGTAAGAGAATGAAACGGCGCAGTTTAGCACTTTTATCTCAGATAGACGATACCACAGTAAATACTTGCTTTCATCTATACATACGGTTCTGATGCACAGATCAGAGATGATTGATATTTATTTCTATATTGTCTATCGGTGAATTGTTTGATGAGGGCGCCGAATCTTGTAATAAATTGCTTAAATCATTTTGTAGCAAAAACAATAGAAAACATTTCCGAAAAGTGACTAACGTGGGTATTTGGAACTGACTTCTTAAGTCAGACCTATTTATTTCTAGCACTAGCTTCCGCCCGCGACTCCGTCCGCGCGGATGTCGGTCTTCGCGTGGATGGTTTATTTCTCCATTTTGAGTAACTCTGACAATGACATCTTATAAATATCTATTGTACCCAAATACGGCTAAGCCTATAATAATTAAGGAGATCCCTCTATTGAGCTACTGCTGTTGAGCTCGCGTTCTGTAGTAAGTATTTTTTTCATAGTAATTCCGACCTTGTATTTACAAATAACTGATCGGAACAGTAATCAAAAAGGTCGCGCTGAAAAGCACGGTTTAAAATTACACGCATACAATATTAATTCCACGGACGACCGCTCGCCACACTGGACACGTCCGCTCGCATCAAAATTCAGAATTTATATGCATCGCGCGGCGCGGAACGCGGCTCCTTATACACCGTGACTTTTTAGTCGTCTTACAAAAGCAGCCCAGTTCATGTATCCAATGACTAGAACACGTTTATAATAAAAAAAATATGTATTTAAGAGATTTGAAAAATTTAATTATAAAACTTTAATTGGTTATTATGACACAAGGCGTAGTTAGAAACGCACAAAAATGGAAATGGAATGATCTACCCGACTATTGCGCTGGGTAGGTATACTCTACAGATTGATACGTAAACATTTTAACATGGTGTTTCATATTTCTAATGTACCTATTTAATAAAAATAAAAATTATTATTAACGATTTAAAAAAAAAATAAACTCGCCTAGAGGTATTTTAGGTCGGATACATTAAGTGGACGACTTTTGTAAGACGACTAAAAAGTCACGGTGTATAGGAAGCCTGTCCCTATTAACAATGTCGGATCTGCAAAACAGTAATTTTACAGGAGAGCGCGTCAAAGTTTAAATTGCTTATATTTTTTTAATGATTCAAATTAGGTTTACAAAAAAAAAATACTAAAAATTGTAATATATTTAAGAGCTCATATACATAATAGTAAAATGTTATATTTCCTTTTGGAAATATGACAAAAGTCAGACATGACTTTTTTATCGGTATTTGGTACACTGTATTTAGTCGGTTCTGTCACATACTACTAACTTATCTGGAAAAACTTATCTATGAATTGTCGCAAATTCCACATACATCATTCTTCATAGGAAGTCCTAATCAAGATTTACTGATTTTGTCGTAACTGTTTAAAATGTAAGTGAAATATAATTTATAATTATTTTAAATGAATTATTTCGAAAGTAAATATAAATGAAACTAGTCTCTAAAAGAAGAAACATAACAGAATACCTCAATTTTACGAACAATATAATTGAAATCATTGAAATAAATAATTGAATCTAGCATCATCAATGGCACTAATTGTAATGAAACCTATAAAGGTTAAATAGTCATAATAGTCACACATTATACATTTTTAATAAACTAAAATAACTGTTCACTCGTGTTCCACTCCCAAGGATGTGAAACAAGAGTGTTCTGATCCTGTTTTTCAAGAAGTAAGACTCTACTAAAAACCTATCGTCCCATTTAACTCTTGAGCCACTTGTATAAGCTTTTTAGGGTTCCGTAGCCAAATGGCAAAAACGGAACCCTTATATATTCGTCATGTCTGTCTGTCTGTCCGTCCGTATGTCACAGCCACTTTTTGTCGAAAGTATAAGAGCTATCCTGTTGAAACTTGGTAAGTAGATGTATCATGTGAACCGCATTAGGATTTTCACACAAAAATAAAAACAAAACAAATTTTGGGGGTGCCCCCATACTTAGAATTGAAACTCAAATTTTTTTTTACCAAACTCATACGTGTGGGGTATCTATGGATAGGTCTTTAAAAATGATATTGAGGTTACTAATATCATTTTTTTCTAAACTGAACAGTTTGCGCGAGAGACACTTCCAAAGTGGTAAAATGTGTGTCCCCCCCTGTAACTTCTAAAATAAGAGAATGATAAAACTAAAAAAAATATATAATGTAGACCTCAACAAAAACTTCCAACGAAAATTGGTTTGGATGAGATACAGTTAGCAGTTTCTGAGATATAGTACATTTTCACAAACCGCAAATATAACTTTGCCATTCATACAAACACTATGAAAAACAAAGTTATTTTTATTGTTTGTGTATATTACTTACTAATTTCAATATAATTATATCCTAATCCATGCTTGCTACTACGGAACCCTTCATGGGCGAGTCCAACTCGCACTTGGCCGGTTTTTTTCAATTATCGTCACAAATCGTCTCGTAAGAAGACTTGACAAGATTCAACCTCCGAAACTGGCCGGGCTTCGCGGAATATTTAGCACAATATACCATATCCACACAGTGAGGCAAGTTATACAGAACTCTGAAGAGCATAAGCCCTTGTGCTTAGCATTTGTGGATAATGACAAGGCCTTTGACTCCATTGAAACCTGGGCGGTTCTACAATCACTGTAGCTATGCCAAATAAGCTGGCGATACATCTGAGAATTCAAATGTAATACATAGTACGTCGCTGCGACTGTGAAGGTCCAAGTACAAAACCAGCATTTTAAACATAAATACAGGAACGCCGAGGGTGAGGCAGGGGCATGTCATATTCCCGAAACTGTTCACATTGGTGAACAGATGGCATTGGCCATGACGATAATTATTATGTTTAACATGCTCGCTTGGAAAGAAAATAAAACCAGCGTGACAAAAGCTTTACAACGCATAGGGATCTAGGGACCAATCGCTATAAATGGTGCAATTCTAGAATGTTCATGAATAAGTCTATCTTAGACAAACAGTTTGGTTGAGTGGGAATAACTTCAAGAGAGAAGTCGACAGAAGTATTTAGTCGGGTTGGGCATCATTCGGTCTCCGTTAAGTCTTATCGTGTGTCCAATTATGATTTACGATACGGAATCGTGGACACTCCTATTGAGGCTATCAATTTAGTCCCACAGCAACCTATGGAACAAACTATACTCGGAATAACTCTGATAGATAAAATCATGGAGTGAGTGAGATGATCCGTCAAAGCACCAAAGTTGCTGACATAGCTGGCAGTAGGCTGGTCACATCTGTCTCTGGACAAGTAGTAATTTGGTTATACGTATATTTGAGTGGACATCGCGACTAGGTAAACGTAGTGTAGGACGCTTGCTAACCAGGTGGAACGACGACTTGCCATACTTTTGCGTACATTGGAGTTCAGCAGTGGACAAAAGGGCAGGCTTATGATGAACTTTCCAGTCCTTCTAAGTTTAATATTTGGAATTCTTGATCACAACTAATATTATCATCTATTTGCGTTACAAATACATAGTATAATATTAATGCTGCTGCTGCATTATAATGAATGCTGCTGAATTAATTTATTATAACATGGTATCAGGGATTCTCCAGGAACTGATATAGGCTAGAAGCAACATAATATATAAAATATATAAGAATTATTGTTTTCTGTTGGTTCTTAGAGTAAACATATTAAAATGACTAGAATCATACCAATTTAAGCAAAAAAAAAATACCCCAAAAATATTTTGTAATATCAATATAGGCACACGGTACCTATATCGAAACCTAAAATGTTTTTGTCCGTCGGTTAGTTTTGCAATATTACCATATCCTACGCAAAGTTTTAATACTTTTACCACTAACCTAGTAGGAAGTACCACATACAACAATTTAAAATTATATTGAAACCAACAAAAAAGTCTGATGTGGTACTACCAACATATTTTACATTACAACGGGCAGCTAAAAATGTAGGTAGTACCACAAACAACAAAATGCATATGTTATCAAACTAATATCAAAGTTGGATGTGGTACATGTTACAACTTTAATTGTATGATCCAAAAGAACCAAACTAATTAATAAAAGCTGGTGAAACAAAAAAAAACAATCTAGAATAAGAAGTACTAAAATAGCACGCCTTATTCTCACGCCCCTACAACATGGTTGTTAGTGACACAACCGACGGCGTTTTCTCCTCCTGCACCCCGTTAAAAACGTCGTAAGATAACATCGATCATTGTTAACGGGCAGTCATGCCACATACGACAATGTTAACTTGGCTATCTCAAAAACTATGAGGAAATTTAAAATGTTTGTTAATGCTACTGAAAGACAATACTTTTGTTAGGTCAAAAATGGAATAAAACGAAAAAGGCGGAAGTGGTACATCCGACCTTGTTAAGGCGCGGTCTTATCTCATATTCCCAAAAATTGGTTTCTTAGAACGTCGAGTATGACGTAATGTAATAAAAATAAGCAACGCGAAAAATACAGTGAACAGAGAAGGGTATAAAGAAGAAACCGAACAGAATAATAAATAAGAGTTTGATATTCCCCATAAAAATTGGGAAGTTGTAGCACAAAAATAAACTTTGACGTCGAAGATCTCTGTATTTCCAGCGATAACAACAGTTTTTTTTTAAGAATTTAGTAGGTTTTCCATTTTTTTAAAACTTTAACCGAACCATTATTTAATTTTATGCCTTTATTTTAAATAATCTAAAGAAAAGCAGTAAAATAAATGCCCATTCGAAGCTTACGTCACAATTCAACACAAATGTCATTTTTTCAATTTTCAATCTTATTGACGCTCCATAGTGGTGACAATAGTTTACGCGGTCATAAGCGATTAAAATCGTAGTCAGTCCGCGTCTTAATAGGGACAGGCGAGGAGTCGGGGAGGCGTGGCCCGCGTGTGCCGCAAACGGTTCAAGCCAAATCCGACTTTCGGCGCTACAGGTTACGGCGCTGAATCCACTGCGGGTAATGCAACGTGTGTTCGCGGTTCTACAGAACAACGTCTATGAATAAAACTGAAAAATAAGATTTTTTTCTACGTATTTTTCCAGGATAAAAAGTATCCCATTTTATGCCCAGGATAATAAGGTATAATTATATCAAGTTTCATCGAAATCGAACCGTTAGTTTTCACGTGATGCCTGCATATACTGACAGACAGACAAAAATTTTTTTAATCACATATTTGGGTTTGGTATCGATCCAGCAACACCCCCCGCTATTTTTTTTTTCAATATTTTCAATGTACAGAATTGACCCTTCTACAGATTTATTATATGTATAGATAAGAAAGTTACCGTGTAAGAAGAGTCCGTATTTGCAAATGAAGTGATGGATTTATTATGTACCTAATTTTTAAAATTAAATATTTAAATTATAATGTTTTCCTACTGTGTGAAAAGCTCTTGTTCTATATGAAATACTATTTTCTGTATCTATATAATTAGTATATTGATTATATGATATGTCAATTAAACAATGCTCAGAAATAATAAAAATGCAAAACCAATTTTATGGTTACGTACTTACTTCCCAATTTGCTCACTAAGACGTGTTTTTGCGAAATTCCTTCCCAACAGGGTTGTTTTTTGGGTTAAGTGTGTGATTTGTTAGTACTAGGACTTTAAAATGATGCATGAGGGACTGAGGGTTCTTATTATGACGTAGTACCACTTAAGACGGGAATTTTGCGTAATTCGACCCTTAGGGCGGTTTCACACTTTGTCCTATCCGAATCCGATCCGAACCCGTGAAAAAATTGGTCTAGAAATCACGGACCGAATTCGGATATTGCTTACGCACTACTCCCATCTCTGATAACATATCCAAGCAATTTAGGAGCCATCTTTTGGAATAAGTACGTGATTTTACGCGGAGCCACAGCAAAGTGTTCACGTCGTTGATCATGAGTCCTTTCAATCGACGTCAAATTCTGGCAATACTATTGTAGGTACGAAGACGTAAAGAATTCTGGGTGCACCCTCTCTTGCAAGACCGACGCTTTTCAGGAGCTTTTTACAATCAGCACGCAGTGTTACGTCAATACGACAGGAAATTTTACAATTATTACCGTATGAGTGTGTCTACTTTCGATTTCATTTTACATCACATAAAAGATAATCGACAAGACACAACATTTAGACAATGTATATCTCAAAGAATGGCTCAAAGAACTTGCATACTTCAATCCATGCATTCTTTGTCATTATTGTGTTTTTGTAATGCTCTATAGATTTATCCCATAAGCAGGGCTTATTTTCTACAATTTCAATTAATGTAAAAACATCGTAGGGATAGGTATCACGTCACCCAGCCACATACCCGCACGCCCCGCTGCCTCTCCGCTCGTCCCTAGCTCGGATTCAACTCAGACGCAGTGCGCGAGCGTTCATACAAATAATACTATGGCTACTTCGGTCCGTCAAAAATCTTATCCGAAATGGAGATTCTAGAATGGCGGAAAGAAATCGGACGACGGAGATCGGATCTAGTGCGTAAATTACCATAGAAATAGTTCTACGGCTACGACGGACCGTATTTTCACGGGTTCGGATCGGATTCGGATCGGACATAGTGCGAAAACGCTCTTAAGGGTTTGTTTTTAGTGTTGATAGTTTGTACGAAACTTCGGTAATACGAGGTTTAGGCATCTCAAATTTTGTATGGGGGTTCTTTTTAGGACCTAGATGCTCATTAAGACGGGATTTTACGAAATTCCACCCCTAAGGGATTGTTTTTGAGGTAGATAATTTGTATGAAACTTTGTTACTGCAAGTGCTGAGGTTTATTTTTAGGTCGTAGCTCGCTCACTAAGACAGAGTGTTGCGAAATTCGAACCATAAGGAGTTGTTTTTGGTGTTGATAGATGTCTCGAATTTTGTATACCGAATTTTGTATTCTTTTAATGTATGTGCTCACTAAAGGCGGGATTTTGCGATATTCAAGTACTAAATACTAAACGGTTGTTTTGGGGTTGATAATTTGTATGAAACTTTGTTCCTGCAAGTGCTAGGAGTCTCAAATTTTGCATGAGGGTTTTTTAGGACGTAGATGCTCACTAAGACGGGATTTAGCGAAACTCGAATGCTAAGGGGTTTTTTTGGGGTTAATAGTTAGTCCTCAAATTTTGCAGGGTGCCTTCTAGAACGTAGGTGCAACCTCAGACGCAATTTTGCGTAATTCGTCCGTAAGGGGTGTTTCTGGGGTTGATAGAACTTCTGTTGGATATTGATTTAGATTTTCAGTTCAAATGTATTCTAAAAAGGGGTGGCCGGTAGTAGAAATTCACAGAGGCAAAGTTCGAAATCCGCGCGCGCGAATAAGTGGGAATACAGGGTAGTTTATATGCAGTGCGGATATTTTTTTCAGTGGTTCTATTTCAGTAACAGATAAGATTTTCATGGATATTTTTTTTGTTATTTGGTGGCACAAAGAGTGGTGAAGAAACTTGATTTGCTCAAAAAATAACCTATTTTTTTTCCAGCGCGGCGGTGACTTTTTCAGATAGTCCGGAGACGTCAGCCAGAATCAGTAAGTTTTGTGCGCATTCGGGAAAACCGGTATCACGTGTCTCAAGCGCGTGACTAACTGTTTCAAAGTAAACAATTTTAAATAATTATTATAGCTTTAGACTTTATCGATAATTTTCGTTAAGTAATAACCATAAGTCGGAATTAGGTAGAATTATTTATGTACTTATACAGCGAAAGAATAAAGTGGATATGCCCGAAATCCCGGAATTACATTTAAAGAGCAGAAAAATCTCGTGATTTATAAAATAAAAAGTCTTTACTTTAACACAATTTATTTATCTAATCTATTTCTGATGTTTTTATTATTATTATAATATATAATACTGTTTACCAAACGACATTGTCTATTAGAAATCCCGGGAAGATTCACATATCAACATTTCGATGCAAGTACCAAAATAACTCTACCTAATTCCAACCTATGGTAATAACATACTCCGGGCACGCCGCTTGTTGAAGAACTACAGGCCAATCTCACTTCTGAGCCATGTATACAAGCTGTTCTCAAGTCATTACGAACCGTCGAACGCAGGTTTGATGACTTCCAGCCTCCCGAACAAGCCGGTTTCCGAAAAGGTTTTAGTACTATAGACCACATACACACGCTCCGCCAGATTATACAGAAGACAGAGGAGTATAATCGGCCATTATGTTTAGCGTTTGTGGACTATGAAAAAGCCTTTGATTCAATCGAAACCTGGGCAGTATTGCAGTCCCTCCAACGATGTCATATCGACTATAGGTATATCGAAGTGTTGAAGTGTTTGTATAGAAACGCCACCATGTCCATCCGACTTCAGGAAGAGAGCACGAAACCAATCCAATTGCAGAAAGGCGTGAGACAGGGAGACGTTATTTCTCCGAAACTGTTCACGAACGCGTTGGAGGACGTTTTCAAGCTCTTGGAATGGAACGGATTCGGCATCAACATCAATGGCGAATACATCACTCACATTCGTTTTGCCGATGATATAGTCATCATGGCAGAATCGTTGGAGCACCTCAATGCTATGCTCAGCGACCTCAGTATCGTTTTCCAACGGGTCGGCCTTAAAATGAACATGGACGAGACGAAAGTCATGTCGAATGTCCATGTGGCACCCGTACCGGTTGTTGTTGAGAATGATACTCTCGAAGTTGTAGACCATTATACTTACCGTGGACATATTGTTCAGTTAGGTAGGTCCAACTTCGAGAAAGAGGTCGCCCGAAGAATCCAACTCGGATGGGCAGCGTTTGGGAAGCTACGTGATATCTTCTCATCGAGAATCCCACAGTGTCTCAAGACAAGGGTGTTTAACCAGTGTGTGTTGCCAGTGATGACATATGGCTCTGAAACGTGGTCTTTGACTGCTGGCCTTTTAGAGAGACTAAGAGTCACTCAACGAGCGATGGAAAGAGCTATGCTCGGAGTTTCTTTGCGGGAAAGAATCCGGAACATGGATATTCGGCGAAGAACGAAAGTCACCGACATAGCTCGTAAAATTTGCAAGTTGAAGTGGCAATGGGCAGGCCACATCGCTCGTAGAACTGACAACCGATGGGGAAGAAAAGTTCTCGAGTGGCGACCACGGACCGGAAAACTCAGCGTAGGCAGGCCTCCCACTAGGTGGACCGACGACATCGTGACGGTCGCGGGCAACCGATGGATGCAAGTGGCGAATTGTCGTTCGGCGTGGCGGTCTAAGGGGGAGGCCTATGTTCAGCAGTGGACGTCTTCCGGCTGATGATGATGGGCACGCCGCAATCGCGGTGGTAAGACCCTTCTTTGAGGAGTGGCTGGATAAGCGTCACGACGTCCTGACCTGCCACCTAACGCCGTTTCTCACCGGACACGGAAGTTTCGGGATGTACATCCCGAAACACACACACAGGTACCTGTATCGGATGGGGAAGGAGGAAACGCCTGAGTGTCACCACTGCGAGAATCGCCCGGAGAACACGGTGGAGCATACAGTGCAGGACTGCCCCGCTTGGGCAGAGCACCGCCGTGTCCTCACGACGGCGATAAGCGGCGACCTTTCGCGCCCGACATTGGTCGAGGTCATGCTGCGGGGCGAGACGGAGTGGGAAGCGGTCGCCTCCTTCTGCAAAGCAGTCATGCTAGCGAAAGACGAGGCGGGACTCGTGCGGGAGAAGACAGCGTCCACCTCAGGACCCAGCCGCAGTGGTAGACGACCGCGGCGACGGACGTGGCAGGACGATCTTCAGCCACCGCAGGCGCGGGCATGCGGGCGGCGAGTCGCCCGACTCGCTGTCCGATCATGGACTGTGTCCGGGTCGACGGCGCGTTATGTTCGACGCGCGCCTCAAAGAGTGTCAGCACAATGACGGGCCCCCCCTAGAGGGCCAAAGCCTTCCGGGTTCGCGGGACCAACAAGCTACCATGACCCCAGAACGTAAAGGGCTATTGGAGGACACTGTGGATTTTAGTCAGTACAAGTCTGACAGTCCCTCCCGCCCTGCCCTGGGTGGGAGGACTCATTTGATGATATTACCATGCTAAAAAAAAAGTAATAACATACTAAAATATTCGGTGTGGATAATGTATTTATGTCCCATAATGTCTCTGATACTGCAGGTAATTAATGTGCTGGTTTGCATGGTGGCGGCGGTTATGCGGAGGGGAATAACAGAAAGATTTATTTTTTCGACTTGTCCTTTTTCTTAAGAGACGTACATCTGTTATAATACAACCCAAAAGAAGGTCAAGAATCTGACGATTCGAAAATTGTGCAAGATCGTGGTGGCTTTTGGAGATGCTAAAAAACAATCGCACTTTCTTGAGATTTAGCTTGACTAATGATCTGAGTCCTAGTCTTTTGATACTTTTGGTTTGGATAATCAACTACAAGGTATGTCCCCCACCCCTCTATACTCCCATAGGCTCTCGTACTGCCACGGGGGTTAAAAATATTATTTTTCCCCTCTCATCCGAACTAAAGCAAAAAGTATCAAAAAATGGCTTCCCACAGCTGTAAACCGACAGTAGGGGAAAGTTTGGAAAAACTCTTAAAAATTCACAAAGTATAATTTTTTTTACGAACTTTGAACTGTGTTCCAGATGTTTGGAAGATTTTTGGTGGAATTTTCCATTGAAGCCTACCGTTTAATTGAGACGGAAAACTGGGGAAGTTTCGCGAAGCAAGAAAGAGTCACGTGTCCCGAAGGGCTCTACCACATCTCGTAAATTCACGTGACACCCGTCACGGGCGATCTCGTAGGTACCTTTTCCTACTTAGCACTTATCTCACGGCACCGTCTTTTAAGTTAAACCTGAGGCAATTTATTTATTCTTACCTATTATGATTTTAATTTTACAACTTTACACATCAAATTGACATAATTATGGTTTGATCAATTTAAGAAAGGATCGAGGAAATACAACTTATTTTTAATACACATTATTTAGATTATCACTCAAACAGCTAGTTGCCATAAAAAAAACTCGGTCGATTCGGTTATTTTTTATTTTGTTCCTCCATTTTTCGAGGTTTTGGTTTGGTTTTATTTTGAACCGATTTCAAAAAGGAGTAGGTTCTCAATTTTACCGGTTTTTTTTTGTATCTACACCGATTACTCCGATATTTCTGATCCGATTTGTGTGTTAATTTTTTTGTTCGATGCAGTATACTGGCCATTTAGTCCCCTATAATTAATTAGTTTGGCTCTTGGTGGTTGGTTGCTGGTTCGGTTCTTAGTTTTTTTTATTATTATGCGTTGCTCCACACTTGTAATTACTCCTGTATTGTGGCGGCGTTTATAAACATTTTAAGTGAAATAAATAAAACAACAAAACCTGATCGCCATACACATATTTGTTCCGTGCGAAATCGAACCCGCAACACACAACCCAAGAGCCAATCATTCAGCGACTTTGCCTTGTGTATAGTTGGAGAATATAGATTTAAAAGTATGAATACAAACCTCAAGAGATTTCTCCGCTTGGCTCTATTCTCCCGTGCAAGATCAGGTGTTTCCTTCCTTTCCTCCTCTTCTTTAACGTCATGCGAATTCGGTTTTGTTTCCTCTTCCTTCTGTTTTATTTTTTGTAAAACACGACTTGACGTTCTTCTTGGCGCTAGCTCTAATAACCTTAAACATATTATACCGACTTTGAATTAGTATTACAGAAAATGAGTTCATGATTTATTATATTATAAATATCATTTGTTATTGTTAGATATGCTGAAAGCAAAAATACGTACACTCTAAGAACGAAACCATAAGTACACACATGGAAAGAAATGGAAAAAATTGAAAGCTTATGGATCTAATAACAATCGGAGCTATAGTCGCTGAACTTTTTTTTCTTTTGAATTTCGCGGGACCACTACTACTACGCAATCAACTTATGAATTCATTTGAAGTGCTAAACGAATTGGGTTTACGCAACACAATTTAACAAATACCAATATAAACCAGCTATAAAATCTAATATTGTACTCTTAACTAAAATTAGTATCAATCATAGTCGTATCAATTTAACCTTACATAACCCCGTAGACTTAACTGTGCGATGTTAGCATGATCTAGGAATTCTAGGAATCTGGATGGGGTCAACTAACTGTACCTTCTTTTTTTCATTCTTGAAGACAATATCTATGAAACTTTATTATTATTATAATATATGTCTGATACGCACCAGGACCCTACGTTTTATCCGATTAAAAGCTATAGTAATAACGTGCGTAGTATTTTGTACCTTCCGACTCGTATGCGTAATAGTAGTTTATGAAACTGGTACATAATGAGGGGTATTATACACGAGTGTGAGTTTAAAAAACGAGCGAAGCGAGTTTTTTTTAAAAGTATCACACGAGTGTATAAAACCTAGTTATGTACAGTTTCATACACTACTTTATCTACTTTCATTGAACACGAATTTATCAAATAAAAGATAAAGATTGACACAGTATTATGGCGCCAAAATTCCAGTTATCACCGCACATGGGCCACAGCGCGCGCAGCCACAGATAAAAAATCAAATGGATGTATCTATGATCTGTAATCTGTATCGTAATGAAAAAAAATTTTATTATAACATTATTTTGTTAGAGAAATAGTGTCATAATCAAATTTTTTAATTTCATTTCGATATACTGTGTGTAAAGTACGTCATTATAAACTCGTTTTGAGTTTTGTATTTTGAATTTAACGATATGAGAGTAGATAAAAAATATTAAGGTATTATTAAGGTACTAATATACCGCTAAACGGGACTACCTATATAAGATAGGTTTGAAAACTATTTTAAGCTGGAAAATGTTTTCAGATTTCGCTGTATCTATTAAGGTAACATTTTTTTACGTTTCGGAAGGTACTAAATACTACGCACGTTATACTTTAGCTTTCAATCGGGTTTTAACGTAGGGTCCTGCTGCGTATACAGAGACAGACTGGAACTACATAACAGTAATGTAACCATGAATATTTTTATATTATTTTTTAAATATTATTGATCACTAACAGTAGACCAAAATTTAGCATTCCTATTTTTTCGGTTTGGTAAAATCATCAAATGAGTCTTCCCGGCCTTGGTGGAGGTGAAGGAAGTATCTTACTGACTAAAATCGACCCTGTCCCTACAATTTCCCTTTACGTTCCAAGGTCATAGTAGCCTGGTTAGACAGTCTTACAACCACAATTCGCATTTCTAGGGTACAAAAGAACACACGCAACCGTTCGCAAAGAGCTTGTATTAAAAACTACATTGAATCGCTTATTTGTTTAAAGTTACAGCAAAACAGGGTTTTGCTCTCGTACCGCAGGTGCATGATACAACCAACCACTGCTGGGCAAAGGCCTCCCATATCCATTCTATCAGTTTTGAGCTATCTTTGAGTCATACAAATATTTGTTCCGTACGGGAATTGAACCCGCGACATGCGGTGTGCAGCCGTCAGAAACTCACAACCTTGTCAACCGTGTCGTCGCCAAGTGTTTTCACCATGAATTTGTACTAGTTGAAATAATCGAATTGATGCAAAGATTCGCAACAGCTAAATAAGTGTGTTTGCATTCTCTGGCGATGGAGTTGATCCTCCAGGTTACCTTTGACGGTATCACTCTAAATCATTCGCGAATGCTTTTATCTCGCTGAGCAATCCTGCAATTTGTAACTTTGATAGGAGCATAATGAAGATACGCTAGCTTTAAAATGGCATATTTCGACTTGCTTGTAATTTAAAAGCTTAGTACCTATTGATACTAAATCCTTGTCAGTACAAATAATATTTTATTTTCACTTTGCACTAGATCCTCTACTGATAAACGTACGTACAACACCATTACTACAAGGTTTTTCATCCAGAAAGCAAAGAGCAAAAATAATATTCACATTTCTAAATGGAATCTGTAGAAATAATGAACTTATTACAAGGGCTGCACTAAAAGTATCGGGAATGGAAACAGTGGAAATATTTCCACTGTTCCTGTCATATTAAAATCTTTTTAATTGAAAACTCCTTGGTTTTAAAAATCGAATACCATTTATTTATTTAAAAAAGATTGTCTTGTCACAAGGTTTTGTTGTTGAGAAAATGGAATTGACTCGAGAAAATTCAAGAGCGATGATTTATTATGACTTTCGAAGTGGTTTAACACAAAAACAGTGTGTTGACCGGATGATTTCTGCATTTGGCGATGAAGCCCCATCCAAAACCACAATTTATCGCTGGTTTGCCGAATTTCAACGTGGACGTGTCAAGTTCAGTGATGATCCCCGTCAAGGTCGTCCAAAAACTGCAGTCACCCAAGAAAACGTTCATGCTGTGCGTAAGCTGATTGAGGAAGATCGACATGTGACATACCGAGAAATTCAGGCAACTTTAGACATTGGCATGAGTCAAATACATATAATCTAGCATGAACAATTAGGTGTAAAAAAGTTGTTTTCCCGATGGATACCGCATTCGCTCTGTGAAGAGCAAAAAGCGGCTCGCATTACTTGGTTCGTAAGAACTCTCGAAAGATTCCACGCAGGATCCTCAAATACAACATCGTATCAGGTGACGAATCCTGGATATACGCGTACGAACCCGAAACAAAAAACCAGTCACGAGTTTGGGTGTTCGAAAATGAGTTAAAGCCAACAAAAATTGTTCGTTTACGGAGTCTTGACCGACAAAGAACGGTTAATGCAGAATGGTATGCTAGCATCTGTTTGCCACAGGTCGTTTCTGAACTCCGTAAAGAGAACTGCAACCGCCGCATCATCCTCCATCACGACAATGCGAGTTCTCACACCGCGCACAGAACAAAAGAGTTTTTAGAGCAAAAAAACATAGAATTATTAGACCATCCGCCGTATAGCCCCGACCTAAGCCCTAATGATTTCTATACTTTCCCTAAAATAAAGAAGAAATTGCGTGGACAGCGATTTTCATCACCTGAAGAAGCTGTGGACGCCTACAAAACGGCCATTTTGGAGACCCCAACTTCCGAATGGAATGGTTGCTTCAATGATTGGTTCCATCGTATGAAAAAATGTGCCAAATTTCGCGGAGAATACTTCGAAAAGCAATAAATACATTTTTAAATAGTAATGTGTCACTTCCTTGATTCCCGAAATTTTCAGTGCCACCCTCGCATGCTTACAAGCTGCTGACTGTAGCTTTGGTGTACGTGACATTTCCATAAAATCGATATCATATTCTAAAATTATCTGGTTTCTAGTGTGTCGCGCTCTATTCCAGTCGTAATTTATTAAAATTCTATTAGATTTGAGCGTCCAGGCGATGTGTAGCAGAATGTTGCATAACAGCTCCAGTTCTGCGTAGCACAGCAATATTTCTATCTCTACTTTTATCTCTTCAAGATTTTAGTTCAAAGAATTGTGTTCTCTTATGATTCAGAATAGATTACCTCCAAAATTGAATTGATAGGAAACCCAACTTAATAAATCTAAGGGTGCTTTCATAAAGAAGCAGGTAGTCGGTACAGGCAAAATAGACCCATGATAACTTATGTGCTCGCACATAACAGACAGAGGTTGAGACATGGCAGATTCTGCAGTTTCAGTATACAAATTTTACCTGCACTTTTAGTACCGACCTGTTTGTACTGAAAATCTGGTTCTTTATCAAGGCACCCTAGGGTATAGCACTACAATTTATTGGCATACAAGCTGATCATAAGCCCATCACCTAAATTCGATACCGATATCGATTCCTATTCCTTAAACTGAGAATATTTAAGGACTTCAATTACCAAAGTGCCAGATGCAACTGACTGCATCATCTCAGGGCTGCTGCTAGGCAAAGGTCTCCCCATGATCATGCTCTCATCAATGAAGACAAAAGCTAAATATCTAACAACTAACACAGTCATAATCCTGAGAACATCAAGCAATAGCCAGCTTAGCCTTTCAAGCCAAATTCATTTTCAAGCTACCAGTTCCAGTATTTACTATGTTGTTCGTAACGCTTGATACAAGTGCACAAAAAAAGGATCAAACACGACACAAGCGTTAGAGACCGAAAAATATATCTACGCTTAATCGGAGCATACTGTAATAAACAAGCTTTATGTCCATCTGCATTAAACGCCGTGGCAAGTCGCGTGGCTCCAACCGAAACGAATCCAATGAAGTCTTTTTCGTTTTGAGCACTGACGACGCGCGTTTTTAACAAGTCTTTCTCTGCGCGTTTACAACGCTTTTATAGCGATACAAACGCTCGACCGGATCGACTTCAGCCTCGCGTTTGCTGAGCATCTTGATTGCATAAAAAACGTGGTGTGCTATGGCTCTTATTGGAAGGACGTAAAGCACGTTCTTACAGTTTGAACTCGATTCTTCAGACTTTAAATACTATATTTTGACTAGTGAATTATTTATATTTCAAAAACTATCAGAAAACAGTCTGCCGGTGTGTTCTGACCCTTCTTTTCTATATCATGCTTATGGCCTATTTAAACGATGCAAATAATGGAATGACAGTTGTATGCAAGTTTGACTACATTGCGGTCTAGTAATGGACAGTGAATTCAGTTGATCAAACAAGATTTTGTTTGATCAACTGAATTCACTGTATGCCAGAAATTTAATGCCAGTTGCATGCAAGTTTGACTTCATTGCGGATTCGCAATGAAGTCAAACTTGCATGCAACTGGCATTTAATTTCTGGCATTGTCTAAACGAGGCTTTATAAACATAGAACAGCGAAACATATAAATATGATTAATGCTCTTGACAAGATGTTTAATTTTTATAATTGTATTTGTCATTTTTTATATAAAAAATATACATAATCACCATATCATATTCAACCATTCGCATTGCAGGATTGAGCAGTAACTTGCAGATGCATAGGCACACATATAATAATAAAAACTCTAATTAAAGCACACTTCAGCAGTACAACCTCTAGTATTCTTTTTGATTTTTCACTACATAATATGATGTAGTAAGCTTTGGTGATAACAAGAGTGTTATGATAATCTAGTGGTCAAAGGCGAAACTATCAATATATAAAAAAATATATATTCAATTATGTGGTTACTCAGACTAATAGAAAGTGATTTTCTTCAACAATAAATATAGACTAATTTGTTAACAGATTTGATGACATTCATGTTACATTAATATAAAAATTTAGGTGATTTAGAGTCCTCGTATTTTTTAATCATTCCATCAGGATTTATTTTTGTATGGTACACACCATGTGGCAACATCGAATGAACATTCGACACCCGACTGTGAATCAAATGCAAAAGATATTGCCAAGTTTCCCTTGAAGCCTCGGCCCATAAAACTAAACATAACCCAACAAAGATGAACTATATATCATTAAATAGGAAAAAAATATAGAATTTGATGCTATAATTAGTTTTCCATAAGAAGTACACCGAAAAAAAATTTTGACATATTGAGTGGTCAACTACTTATATAGGTCAACCATACAATTTTTTTCGGTGTACTTTTAAAATAAAGGGTTATTATTTTCCGGGGTCACGGTAATGGGATAAGTCCCGCGACCCCGGCAGGCTTTCGCCTTCTAGAGGGGGGGGCCGTCATCATGCTGACACTCCTTGAGGCGCGCGTGGAATGGAACACAACGCGCTGTCGACCCGGGCATGGTCTATGGTCGGACAGCGAGTCGCCCATTACTCGCCACCCGCATGCCCGCGCCTTCGGTGGCCGGAGATCGTCTGCCGACGTCCGACGCCGTGGGCGTCTACCACTGCGGCTGGGGTGGAGGGAGGACGCTACTCTCCCTCACGCGGCCCGCCTCCTCCTTCGCGAGCATGACTGCTTCGCAAAAGGAAGCGACCCCTTCCCACTCCGTCTCACCCCGCAGCATTGCCTCGACCAATGCCGGCGCGAGAGGTCTCCGCCTATCGCCGTCTAGAGGACACGGCGGTGCTATGCCCAAGCGGGGCAGTCCTGCACCGCTATGCTCCGCCGTGTCCTCCGGGCGATCCTCGAAGTGGTGACACCCAGGCCTTTCTTCCCTCCTTATCAGACACACCTGTGTCTGATAAGGAGGGAAGGAAGGAGGGAGGTACCTACCTCCCGAAACTTCCGTGTCCGGTGAGGACCTGCGTCATGCGGTAGGTCAGGACGCCGTGATGCCTATCCAGCCACTCCTCAAAGAGGCTACTTACCGCCACGATTGCGGCGTGCCCGACAAAAAAAAAAAATATTATTTTGCTAAGGTAATTAAAAACTACCTAAGCAAAATGATAAAAAGAATTTTTTATAATAATTTATTATATTATGATTCTACTAAAGTGACCTTTTTAAGCCCCCTGAAGCAAAACACTAACCAATAATAATTATAAGACTCCAATATAATAATATTGGAGTCTTTTGGATGGGTTGATTTAATTTAAAAAAAATCTTGTAAAGCAGACGTTTTTTCTATTTTGTCTTGGACAGTTTAGGAGCTGTTTAATAAAAAAAAAGTCAAATAAGTTGTTTTTTGAATACAACTACACTAAAGGTATTCGTGTCGTGAAAAACACTGTGACTAGGGGTTTCAACCACTTGGTTATTTATCGATACTTTTCGACTTTGCTAAAGGGAGCTAAGTAACTATAACGCGTCACGTGACAGGGCATAGAGAACACGGTTTTTTAGGTGAAAAAACGCCACGATGCGCGCTCCGTCGAGGTAAGCATAAAATGTGCGCTTTGCTTAGTAGTAATCTTAGTAGTAATAATCAATTATTTTATGCATTATAAATGTGTGCCGTGGGAAAAGCTAAGCTTAACTTAATAATTATGATTATTTAGCTTTTAAGTATATCTTATGTGTTATTCCAAGTTATTAACTATCTGTATATCAAATTTCAACCAAATCTGTACTGTAGATTTTGCATGATTTTGCAATAAGCAAACAGAGTAAAACTAGTTTTAACATGAAACAAACATTTCATCTCAATGCACAGGAATTTTAAATTAAAAGCATAATTATTAAAGTGTTTAAAATGCTTTTAGTTATTTCGTGCTAAATAAAATTATTATAAGAACAAAACTAATAAAAACAAACCAAAAATAGTTTAAAATTTACAATGTTTCTGTGGCAGAAATTTCTAAAGAAATAAGCAGTACCTTTGTACTTCAGTATTAAATAGGTATTTTCCTTTGTTTTTTTTTGTGTGTACTTAAATAGTTAAAAAAAAATAATGTTTGTGAGTTTTTGCCTTCATTTACTAATTTTGGACATCTATTGCATCAATGAAGTAATCCTATAACGTAATTATGAATAGAAAAATAGACTCACCTCTTTCGTTGTAACCGCTCCTTTTCTTGAAAAAGCCTAGGTATTTCAGGCAAAAAGTTTTGTGATAATGAGCGGTACAACTCTTTCTCAACCTTGCTAGTTGCCTTGCTGAATTTCTCTGTCAAGTGGGTCCAGTCTTCCTCAGTAAAACAAACCACTTGCCAGACACGTTCAGTGTCCTCGTCATCAAGCCAATCATCACCATAAAACCAGCCACGTTTTTTGTTTTCTTTATTCTTTTTCTTTTTATTTTTGCCCTTTTGTTTTTTCACTGTATCTTCCCGATATAATCTTGTGCCATAGAAATACCAGTAAGCTGAATAGTTGTCATCCCAGCTGTGCACAAAATAGTTAACTTAGTTTTACCATGTAATTCACAGTTTATGTAGATATTTGACAAAAACTTACCCAAGTGGCTCAACTCTTAAACTTTCAGCTTCAAGGTTTTTAAATAAATCAAAAACATCATCAGCATCCAATCGAAAATCACATAGTGCATACAATATCTCTACCTTGGTACGTAAGGGCAAGAACTGGAAGTCAATGTCTGTGTTAAATGGGTTATATCTCCCTGTATCTGTACATTTTCTTCTAAACAAACGTCTCAAGTACATCTGAAATTAACAAAAACAATTAGGTATGATTTAACATGTAGATCTATCCAATTAAACAGACCGAATGCTGATGATTTACCTGATAATTAAAGGCAGAGATGTCATTGTTGCCCAAACAGCCATTCAAAAGACGAACTATCAACTCAGTCAGGAGAGAACTGGCGGATTCCTCCGTGCCATCAGTCAACAGAGCTTCCTCTAGTTCCTGAAACACAAGAAAGGACGTTAAACGTAACTCGATAAATTGCATCAGCAAGTATTCCATCAACCAAATCGTAGCTACTTACTTCAATGTCAAAATCCAAAAGGTTGAATGCAGTTCTGAATAAAGAACAAAAGTACGCGATGCTGGGCACTTCCCACCATGACTGAATATCTAGAAACCGTGAGAAATTCATTCAGACATCACTTTAAGGGATACTGTCTTCGAAAAAATATTGCAATTGATATCCCGTCTCAGTGAACCCACCTAAAATACCAATGAAAGATGGAAACATAACCTAAAAACGATACGCTTTCACTGTTTGCTCTTTTAGGATTACTAAAACTTCATTTTTAAGTTATTAGCATATTTTGACAACGATTACTCATCAGTATAATACTTTAAATGAAACAATATTCAAGAGATACGAATATGCGTTGTGTATATCGAGACACAAACGCCATAACAGTTTACAAGTTGTACATACAAGTGAATCACTCATAAAATAATTTATTTTTTTAGAAGTTTATATTACTCTTAACAAGATAAATGGACATATTTATTTACCTTGCATTTTCTGTGCTTTTATGTAAGTGTAGTCATTGCATTTTGAAATTAATACAATAAATAGAAATGAAACGTTCTTAAGTTTAACGGAAGTTTGATATTTTTTTTTACTCTGTGACTTGTCCACAACCGCTGACTAAACAAGACTAAACAACACCATTGCATTGGAGTTGGGACTAAACCGACTTATTTGGAAGACGTCCCGCAATCAACTGGAATTTGTCTAATTATTAATAATCTTATTATTTACTACATACTAGCTAAAATGGTGAAAATAATATTAATCATTTCTGTAATGAAGTGGCTGCATGAAGGCGGCCCTGGTGAGTCCTCTATAGTTACTTTACTCTTTGGGTGAGTCTGCGGACACAGTGTTGGTTCGTGCTCAGGCTCGTGCGAATGGGGGCTAGGTCGTAACACCTAGACGTAGGGACACGATATCGAATCCGATACTTTACTCATATCGCTACTTTTTGATTCGATACTAGTGCTCAGATATTCGATACTTTCTTTCGATACTAGTACTAATATCAGTACTTAGCATCAAGTATCGATTCCATAAAAAAAATAACAACTAACTCATAAATACCAATTTAACGCATCAGCTTAACGTACTTAGATAGGTATTCTGATCCTCAGAATAATAACTAAAACAATAGAAATCTTAACTAAAATAGCAACAGACTGTTTTTGTCTCTGCATTGTGAAGGCGTAAGAAAGGGATGCATAACTATACATCTCAACATTCGTGATTTATAACGTTGCCAATAGTTTCCTATATGCGTGTGTTGTAAAAGTGATGTTTATCACACACACAAATTCACTAAACCTTCCACACTAATGCCACACACGTTACAGTATACTTGTACAAATTTCTAACATAGTCACTGTCCTGTGTTTGTGCAAGTCTAGATTTGCATAAGTATACTGGTACCGTGGATGGTCGGCATAAGACGTATACTATTTTCAGTTGGTCTGACTTTATGAAAAAGATCATCGCGCAGTACGTACTTTTAATTTAGTAGCATTATTACAACCAAGTAGAACCACTTGACATTTTAACTCGTGACTCTTTCGAAAATAATAAGAACTGTGCGGTACTTTTGTTTCACTCACTCTTGTGTGCAGTGTACTGTCAGATATGAGTAAGATAGCTATACATAGCTTTTATTTTTGTACCTATCAAACCTTTTTTTGTACCTATCTAAATTGTTTGTTATTTTATTTTAATTGTGGTCCATTAATAAATCACAACAAGTCACATTCATGATCTGCTCATCTCTGTTGTGGATCATATGGCTGTGAATTAATTTAAAGTAGTAGAGAAACTATGGCGCGGGCATGCATGTGGCGAGTAATGGGCGACTCGCTGTCCGACCATGGACCATGCCCGGGTCGACGGCGCGTTGTGTTCCACGCGCGCCTCAAAGAGCGTCAGGATGATGACAGGACCCCCCTTTAGAGGGCCAAAGCCTGCCGGGGTCGCGGGACTTATCAAATTACCATGACCCTGGAACGTAAAGAGCTATTGAATGACAGCGTGGATTTTAGTCAGTACAAGTCTGACAGTCCCTCCCGTCCTGCCCTGGGTGGGAGGACTCATTTGATGACTATAATTACAAAGCTAAAAAAAAAGTAGTAGGGAAACTCCAAATTCATTCGATACTTACTCATATCGATACTTTCGTTTCGATTCTATTACTAATTTGATACTTTTGTTTCGATACCGATACTATATCGATATCGCTACTTATGGTTGCGATATCGTGTCCCTCGTGGTCTACGGGTGCTTTGCCACTGATTGTGATAATATGTAGAGTCAAGTCTCGCGGTTTAGATATTCATGGTATCTACTAGCCTACTACTTTTTTTAGTGCAATTTGACAAACTACTTATTCCTTGCGCAGACTCTGAACCTACACCAGTCATGATTTTATAAAGCACAATTTTTGGTACATACAATTTTATGTACTTTGTATAGTCGTTGACATTGTTATCTAATATATAAAAATCAATACCACTTTTCGTTGTAATGTTATAACTCAATACTCAAGAACGGGCTCACCTACCCAAACCAAATATTTAGGCTTTGTTCGAACTATTTAGTAGATGCTATAAGTGAAGTTTGCACAAAATCGGACGAGCTGTTCTTAATATACCTGTGCGAAGCTGGGACGGGCCACTAGTATTATAATATATTATTCCATAGAAACGATACATGGAAACATTATTATGAACATACAAACCCAGTATCATGAAAACGTACAAGTTTATTCGTAAACTTGTTTAGAAGTAATTTAATATTGAGCGACTTTATGTGTATAATATAACCATACATTTTTACACAAAACTTAATCATAGTTTAGATAGTTTAGTTCAATCAGCATGCGGTTAAAAAAATGTTTATGCTTGTAGTTTAACTCCCATTCGCGCGAGCGCTTTTTTCAGGGCGTTAAAAAAGCGCTGAGTTTAAACAAAAAGGTAAATTGAACTTAAGGGCGCATAACCAGAAAGTTGGCAACGTCGCAAATAGCTGTCAAATATTTACATGTTTTAATTAATTTGGTAAATTTACTGCATGAAAATAAGAAATAAGGCTCTGTAGTGCACTAAAACATTAATATAGGAAGACAATTAAAACAAAGAATTTGATGTTGTCACCGTTTCAGGTGTAAAAAAGGCATTTGGGAGGTTTCCAAATACTTTTTTTACGTCTAAAACTATTTATTCGTTGTTACGATATTACTTATTGCATCCCCTTGTCAATGTTTTAGTGCACTACAGAGCCATATTTCTTATTTCCATACAGTAACATTGCTATTGTAAATTAATTAAAACTTGTTAATATTTGACAACTATTTGCGACGTTGCTAACTTTCAGAATACGCGCTCTTAAATGTCACCGCCCGCAAATATAGACAAATGCAATTCGAAAAAAAGCGCTGCGCATGAAAAGCGCTAACATGTGAACGATACATGGGAATTCATGGGATTGCATTTTGTTCTATTTAGGCCTTAGGCGCTTTTTAACGCCCTGAAAAAACGCTCGTGCGGCTAAAGGACCCAAAAGTCAAATTGGGTGCTGAAGGTGGTAATTGTAGGAATAGGCTTCACTATAACATCTTTATTATTTTTCAATTAAATGCTTCAATTATATTTTTTAAATCTAAATATCAAGATTGTGTTGTGAACCATTAACTAACCATAGACTATTCAAAACCTAACATCATCAAGCGTCGATCATCGACATATTTTTTATCTCACTCGTTTCTCGACTGACTCTCTCTTGCTTGAGTGTCTTGAATGTGACATGGCGTCCATCAAGATATATCACGGCCTTCTGTAAAACTGTTTTTAATGACAGTGGTTTCATTTTGCATTTTATTACTGAGGCCGTAATAAATCGTACATTTGCATTGATGGTAATGCATGCAAGGAAACCTCAGCGAATAAGTGATGGGTATGATATGGTTTTGAATGCTTCGGCTTTACAGTCTGTAGATGGCGGTCGCCGATTTGAGTTTTGCTGTAATTTAGGTGAATGTAATAAATATTTTTGTCTGTTTTCAGGTACTTTGAGAAGCATCAGTCCCATCCGTATCAGGTAAAATCCTTCCTCATGTTGTAAACTGATACAGGAGCATTTCCAAAGATGATGGTTAAACCTTGCTTGAAATATGTACCTCCACTCTACGTAATAATTGATCCCGAGTATTCTTTTCCTGTTTTTATCAACCACATTTGACCTGTGGAAACCAATATAACATTTACAAAGAGTTCCATATAGCAAAATATTTCTCTTGAATACTTAGTTATTTTTTGATCATTCTTCACATAATCGAATTATAGGTATGTTGTGTTAGGTACTTGTAAAGAGGACAATATTCCATATAATGGACTTTCTCATAAAGAATGCTTTATAACAATGTTTTACTTGTTTGGTGTAAGTAACAATGACAATGACACTCCAACATGTAACTGCTTGTTTACTTGGGTAGACTAGCAGCTAAATGGCTTCATTGGTATCAATCTGATATTTCACAGTAATTTGGGGATGCTCAGTTTATAAACAAACGTTTTTATTTACTGTATATCTAGTAGGCATTATTTTTGTCATTGTTTACCTTTTAGTTGTTTATGTTCACATGAATACTAAAGTAGGTTATAAAAATACCTGAGCAAACATAAGTTTATTAGGCTTGTACAACATTTTCTTCAGTCAGTTGTTATTAATTATAATACTAAAAAGTGTTTTCTTTGAACAGAAATATAATTCAAAAAGTGAAAGAAGGACAGCCAATGAATATGTCTCTTCTGAAAACCGATACACTCCTCTTCGATCCCCTAATGGTAATGTGTCAACACATGGTCATAACACACACTCCAGTCAGTCAGGCCATGGACACCACCACTACAGTCATGTGGCCGATGATAGAGGATATCCATCATCCAGGAATGCTTACCTGCAGAAGGGTTCTGAAAAGGAGAGAGATAGAGACTACAAATCCTCTAGGAATAAGTATACAGGTAAGATATCTTATTCTTGAATATAATACTTCTGTAAAGCTACATTTACAAAATATTTTCGTACTATCCTTTAAAATGTCACATTTGGTAAATTAGTGAACATAATTTTGCAAATAATATTTTAAACTCATAATGTATTTGTAATAATCTTTATTCAAGTACAGTGTACAAGCAAATTAAGCTGATTGCTTTTTCAGTGTTCAATGACTGCAGTTGCTCATAATAAAGATTTAATTTTAAGTTAGACTTGGAAATACAACCTCATAAACAAAAATTTTTCCTTAATCCCATTTTTAAACTATTTAAATCAATAACAGTTAACCATTTTTATTATAACATAAAAACATTGTTTAATGCTGGCTAGGCTTTACAAGCTGGGCTGTGAATATATTTAAGATTGACCTTCATTTGTTTTATTAAAGAAGAACTAGAACATTACAAACAAGTTGCTTAGTATGTTTGAAAAATTTAACAGCACTTCTAACTGCCAAAGAATTATGAAAATCTATGATAGTTAATCCATTAAAAAGCTAAATACATAATAATTTATTTTTAATTCTATTGCACTGCGATTGATCCCATAGAACAAGTATGTGTGATGATAAAGCGAATGACAACATATACATGAGCTTATGTACAATCAAATCATACAATTGGTGTAAAATGATGAAATGACTGAATAAACTATTTTTAATGATACTAATCCTGGTTTTATACATGATTTCAGATAGTGTCAGATCACCGAAGGAACGTAGCAAAGACAGTGAAAGAGAAAGAAGTAATCATGAGCGAAATGAACATGATAAAAAGAATAGGACTAGTGGCATGAACATTAGTGTTAGTAGGAGTAGTAAATATGACAAGAGAAGTGCGCCTTCAGCTAGCGTTTCATCTGGCCGTGAGTGGTCAGAACATATTAGTTCATCAGGGAAGAAGTATTATTATAACTGTATCAGTGAAGTGTCACAGTGGGAGAAACCTAGAGAATGGGACTCCAGGAGAACGTCATCCAAAGATTCAACATATTCATCCAGAAGCAGTGAGTGTATTCTTTTTTTCTTCTTGTTTGTTATTTAGCTTTTTGTATTGTTTTTTTTTTAGCAAAGTCATCACATTGTTTGCCATTTCTTTGCCTTTGTTTTCATGCACCATTTCTTTCATTAGGCCTTTTTAATTTAATAGTTAAGATTGAATTTTCAATATAGTAAAATTATAAACAGGTCAAAGCAAAAAGCAGTCCTAAGTTTGACCAAGGACCCTTTCTCAAAAACTCAATTTTTTTTTACTAAAGTTGAGGGCTACTTTTAACTTTGAATAAATCCAAGCATAATTGTTAGAAATTGCATCACCAGCAGAATTGTATTTATTAGTAAAAACCTTAAGTTCAATCACTGATCTAGAACCCCCAAAGGGGTTAAATAATTAATTATAGGTAACAATTTTAACTCAGTTATGGTAAATTCCACAAAGTATATTTCTTATATCTATGTATTATGAAAATGCAACAAACTACAAGAACTCTATCTTTAGAAATATATTTTTGTGATTGTACTTTATCTACAACCAAATGCAGCTGTAATAAATGAATGCACATTGTAGCATCATTCTATAAAGGAAATGGAGAATGCACTGCCATTATTCAATAAAGGTTGAAGCTTGCTCATCTTGATCAATAAACGGGTTGGATGGGGATGTGTAACTGCAAATTGTATCCGTCTTTTACTTTTGTATCTGGTCTATATGGAATGAAGGAAAAGACCTCACCTTAGGATTGTATTTCCTTTTATATGGGATTGGTGCATAGCTAATTTAGCACCCAGCAGCACTTATAGGACCACAACAAGGGTACCTATAAGAACCAGAAAAACATTTGTGTCCATTCATCACATAATTGGTTCATCTAATAATTAGTCTAACTCTTAGGTAGAAATTATAATAATATTATATATTTTCTGCCCTTGTCGTTTTGTCTGGTAGAGCAAAATAAGATGTCAAGTGATTGATCCTTGTGAAAGGACTTCGTAAATATAACTGCAATCTTGACCTGATACTCACTATAACTCACACTGGTACTTACAATTTTGGACATAATATTTTCAACGCCATGTATTCTAGGATAAATACAATCAGTATAAGATACAGCATCATCTTGTCCATACACCAGTTTATTTCAGTTTGGGGCAGCATACCTTCTTAGCAGAAGACCTTCTTAGCAGAAGCTATCATCTGAAGTCAGGCTGACAATCGGCACTTATGTATCTTCTATCTATCTTTATACAGGATAATTTTTCAACTGGGCGTGCATGGCTATATCCGAAACTACGAGCAGTAACGAATAATACTAAAAGCAGTCTCGAGGCCGATTTCGGTGAAAACTAATTGTGCATTATTGGATTTTCGAAAAATCAATATTCTTGGCTAGAAATCGAACCTGTTCATTTTAGAAAAAATAACACACTGTATAGGTAAGTACATCATTCGATACTGTCTGTAATAAGGATCAAATTCTGCAAACTAATGATAGGTATATGGAAAACTACAAGAATGCAATTTTTTACTTAAACACGAAACAGAACGTAAAAAATTAATAGTAATCAAATGAAACTCTTAACAAAATCACGATTACCGCCATTTCACATTATGTTCTAATTTCAATAATTTCGTTTTTACCGTGAAATAAGAACACATTAAAAATGTAGTGCGCTGCGAGTGTCATCAATCAAGGTCATAATAATTATAAAGCTTGAATCAATTTATAAAAAAAAAAAAACATTTTCCTTATTTTTGCCGTAATATTACTTTTCAGGATTTGATTCTTATTATTAATGATAGTATCGAATGGTGTATATATGGGGTTATGTTTTTTCCAACTGACTCGACACTACACTGAGGATATCCCGGAAATCAGCCTGTACGAGATTAGAATGGCTCTTAAACAGCTAAAGAATAACAAGGCGCCGGGTGAAGACGGAATCACAACAGAACTTCTGAGAGCGGGTGGAAAACCGGTACTTCTGGTCCTCCAGAAGTTATTTAATTCCGTCATACTCGAAGGTACTACGCCAGAAGCATGGCACAGGAGTGTGGTTGTTCTTTTCTTCAAAAAGGGTGACAACACCTTGTTGAAGAACTACAGGCCAATCTCACTTCTGAGCCATGTATACAAGCTGTTCTCAAGAGTCATTACGAACCGTCTCGAACGCAGGTTTGATGACTTCCAGCCTCCCGAACAAGCCGGTTTCCGAAAAGGTTTTAGTACTGTAGACCACATACACACGCTCCGCCAGATTATACAGAAGACAGAGGAGTATAATCGGCCATTATGTTTGGCGTTTGTGGACTATGAAAAGGCCTTCGATTCAATCGAAACCTGGGCAGTATTGCAGTCCCTCCAACGATGTCATATCGACTATAGGTATATCGAAGTGTTGAAGTGTTTGTATAGAAACGCCACCATGTCCATCCGACTTCAGGAAGAGAGCACGAAACCAATCCAATTGCAGAAAGGCGTGAGACAGGGAGACGTTATTTCTCCGAAACTGTTCACGAACGCTTTGGAGGACGTTTTCAAGCTCTTGGAATGGAACGGATTCGGCATCAACATCAATGGCGAATACATCACTCACCTTCGTTTTGCCGATGATATAGTCATCATGGCAGAATCGTTGGAGCACCTCAATGCTATGCTCAGCGACCTCAGTATCGTATCCCAACGGGTCGGCCTTAAAATGAACATGGACAAGACGAAAGTCATGTCGAATGTCCATGTGGCACCCGTACCGGTTGTTGTTGGGAATGATACTCTCGAAGTTGTAGACCATTACACTTACCTTGGACAGATTTTCAGTTAGGTAGGTCCAACTTCGAGAAAGAGGTCGCCCGAAGAATCCAACTCGGATGGGCAGCGTTTGGGAAGCTACGTGATATCTTCTCATCGAAAATCCCACAGTGTCTCAAGACAAGGGTGTTTAACCAGTCTGTGTTGCCAGTGATGACATATGGCTCTGAAACGTGGTCTCTAACTGCTGGCCTTTTAGAGAGACTAAGAGTCACTCAACGAGCGATGGAAAGAGCTATGCTCGGAGTTTCTTTGCGGGATAAAATCCGGAATATGGATATCCGGCGAAGAACCAAAGTCACCGACATAGCTCATAAAGTTTGCAAGTTGAAGTGGCAATGGGCAGGCCACATCGCTCGTAGAACTGACAACCGATGGGGAAGAAAAGTTCTCGAGTGGCGACCACGGACCGGAAGACGCAGCGTAGGTAGGCCTCCCACTAGGTGGACCGACGACATCGTGAGGGTCGCGGGCAACCGATGGATGCAAGTGGCGAATTGTCGTTCGGCGTGGCGGTCTAAGGGGGAGGCCTATGTTCAGCAGTGGACGTTTTCCGGCTGATGATGATGATGTTTTTCCAAAATCAGTGTGTTCGATTCCTGGCCAGGATAATTCATTTTTCTAAAATCCTATGATGCTGTTTTAGTTTTCGTCAAAATCGGCCTCGAGACTTCTTTCAGTATTTTCCGATTTTCCTCATAGTTTCGGATATAGCCATCCACGCCCAGTATACAGGATGAATTTTCCAACTGGGCGTGGACGGCTATATCCGAAACTATGAGGAATATAAAAAAACGTTGAAAGGAGTCTTGAGGCCGATTTTGACGAAAACTAAAACTGCATCTTTGAATTTTAGAAAAAGTCATAATGCTGGCCAGAAATCGAACCCGCTGATTTTGGAAAAAAAACACACCCTGTATTATTTGTGTGCAAAATTTCAGTGCTGGGAGAATTTTTCGTAAGCCTCGTTGATTGGACTAAAATAGTTATTTTTGGGATGTAGAGTAGATGCTACCTAAAACTGGATTTTGCGAAATTCGCCCACTAAGGTATGTTTTAGGGTTAATAGTTTGTATGAAATTTCGTTAGTTCAAGTGCTAGGACTCTCAAATAAATACGATTTTCTAAACGTATCCCCTATCGAAGGTGTTATTATAAAATTGTATTTACGAGGGGAGGTCAAAAAGTTCGCGGAATGGAGGGGTTAGAGTGGAGATAGGAAGATTTTTTTACATGTCAGTACTTGGTGACTCAATACAACTACGAATATTAAGTTTTAGCCCGATCGGTTCATTAATATTTGAGATTTAGCAATTTAAACAAGTAAAACGGGAACAGAACAGTGACTATGGAGAAAATTGAGTTTCGTTCCGTGAAAGAGCTCTTTTTTAAGCAAGGAAAAACACCTCAGATAATTTTAAAATGAATGCAGTTTGATTATATGGACTCTTGCCCTGAAATGTCAATAATTTGCAAGAGACATAGCCTCTTTCAACAAGGCAGAGATTCGATTGAAGACGATCAGTGCTCTAGTCGGCCGATTGCGGCAACATCTTTAGACATTGTTGAAAAAGTTCAAAAACTTGTTTTAGAAAATGCTTGTTTGAAGATAAAATTGAGAAAAGGTGACTGGAATATCGTCTACTGCTATTTTGAGCTTTCTCCATGACCATCTTAGCATGTCTAGAGCCAGTGCAAGATGAGTGTCGACATTGCTCACACCGCTTCAAAAACAACAGCGCGTCGAGTGTTGTTGCGAGTTTTTGGATCTGTCTAGTGACAATAGGAATAAGTAAATGAACCGAATTTTGATTGGGAATAAAACTTAGGTTCATCATTATGAACTTGAGATAAAACAAGAGACCATGCAGTGGCACAAATAGACACAGCACCGCCTAAGAAGTTCAAGGTGTCACAATCATCCTGAAAACCGATGGCTACAGTTTTTACGAATTCAGAGGCTCTTTTGTTGACCGATTATAAAGATAAAGGTATCAATATCATATGGAAGCACTACGCTACGCTAACATAAAAAATAAACAAGAATTTAAAATTAAAAGAATGGGAAACTGGTGTCGAGGTGTGCTCCATTTGCAACGCAACGCACTCTTTCACAAGAGCCATGTTGCGATGGCTGCCATAAACAAATGCAGCTTCGAAACTTCTAGCCACCTACCCTACAGTCTAGTTTTGATCCTTTGTTATTATTATTAGTATCCAAACATGAAAAAAGAGCATCGTGTAATGATTTCACTGATGTCGAAGGAGTGAAGTCACCTATTTCGAGGGCTTTGACGAATAATTTTTTTTCAAAGGTAATAATAAATTATTTTAAAGATCTGAAAAGTGCTATAAGGTTAATGGAGAATATATTGAAAAGGAAAAATAATTTCATATTTAATTTCACCCCCCTTCCTTTTCATTCCGCGAACTTTTTGACCCACCCTCGTAGCTGGGAGTAGAATTTCACAGAGGCAAGTTAGAAATTCGCTTTAGGTCCCCAGGTCACTAATGTTTGAAACAGTACCTATCTAACTATTGATTTTCTTTTAGTTCCGTAAAAAAATAGCTTATGCTGTGGGTGGTAATGATTCAGTTCAGTATGCAACATGTTCGTGAGCTTGCCCAGGATTTGCCGATGCATTCTTTTTAACATCTTCACGGATGCCAATGCTAAATCTGGATGCATAATGGTTACGGGCTATTTGTCGATAAACACACGTGAACAGCTGCCGGGCCCTCGTATCTGACCGTCTTTGATTTAGGATCTCTCTAAATAGCATAATTATTAATAATGTTTAGATTTACAATTCATTACTCCATGCAAAAAAAAACCGGCCAAGTGCGAGTTGGATTCGCGTGAAGAGGGTTCCGTACGATGTTACCTATCACGTTTTTTAAATCCGACCCAAATTGGTACGCACAATATTGAATGATTTACCATGTTATTTTAATATCATGGACTTCTTATAGGTTTTCCTATGATCTATAAGTAGAAAACTAATTTCAAAATTAAAATTACAAAAAAAATACATTTAAGATTGTCTCACCTTTCATTTGATATATCACACGATGCAGTTTTCAGTTATTTTTTTAAATTTTCCCCTTCCCCCCCAAAAATTACCTCTCACATACAGATTTCATCTATTCACGTCACACCTCTGTGCTTGGGTCACAGGAATTGATATGTGTACCAAATTTCAATCTGTCTAATAGATTCGGAGATAATTGACTGTAAGCGACAGACAGACGGACGCAGGAGTGATCCTATAAGGGTCCCGTTTTTGTATTCGGACGTACGGAACCCTAAAAAACTTACACATGTAGGGTAGGGAACAAGCTCATTCGCTCAAGTCCCACATGGTCCTTTAGGAAACTGAACGACGTTTTAAGAAGCGGCGCTATTGACACAGACGCCAGTACATCAACCTACCTCAGTCTGTCAAATTTATTTAATAGATGTTCAACCCTATCGCAATACTGAAAGGTTAATGTTCGATTGGTAAAATTTGACAGATTCGGGTAGGTTGACCTGCTGGCGTCTGTACACATTAGTGGCCTTTTAATTTTTTTAATGGCAACCTCATCAAATGAGTCCTCGCAAGCCCTGGGTGCAGAAGGGACTGTCAGACTTGTACCGAATAAAATTCATCGTGTTCCTTCAATAGTCCTTTACGTTCTAGTGTCACTAATTCCCTCTTGGGCAGTATCGCGACCCCGGCAGGCTTTGGCCCTCTATTGGGGCCCCGTCAGATTGCTGACAGCTCTTTGAGAAACGTGAAACACGACGCACCGTCGACCCAGACATGTCGACACACCCGATCGGACGGCGAGTTATGGGTGACTCGCCGTGTCCATACCTATGGTGGCACGAAATCTCCTCGCGACGCCCGACGTCGACGGGTTCTACCTCACGCATTCCGCCTCCTCCTTCGTTAGCATAACTGCTTCGTGTAAGGAAGTTACTGCTTTCCTATCCGTCACGCCCCGCAGCATGGCCTCAACCAATGACGGGCGCTATACGAGTACGTCGCCGCAGCCTATCGCCTCTGTTTGGGCAGAGCACACCTCCACTATGCCCATATGTTTGAATGCTCCACCATGTCCCGAAACATCCGTGTCCGGAGAGAACCTTCGTCAGGAGGTAGGTGAGGACGCTGTGGCGCCACTCCAGCCACTCCTCAAAGAGGGGTCTTACCGCCGTGATTGCAGCGTGCGCGATACATAAGTGGCCTTAGTTCCACCTTTAGCCACACGTCAAAAGAACCATGATGAATTTTCCAAGTGCTCTTGAGTGGCTAATTCCAAAGCTCTAAGCAATAGCGCAAAATACTCAAAGGAGTCTCAATAATTTTAATGAAACGGCGGCGGCGTTATTAGTTTGTAGGAAAAATCAATATTCTAGCCAGGATTGTTGGTAGAACGGTTAGCGCAGCATGGCTGAGTGATCAACTGCTGCTCTGCATGTTGCGAGATTGATTCCCGCACGGAACAAATATTTTTATGGTCTTCAGATTGTTTTTTGAGGGTCGGGGTCCGGCCAAGTGCGAGTTGGACTCTCCCATGAAGGGTTCCGTAGTAACAAGCATAGATTAGGGATATAATTATATTGAGATTAGTAAGTAATATAAAAAAAAAACTTTGTTTTTCATAGTATTTGTATGAATGGCAAAGTTATATTTGCGGTTTTTGAAAATGTACTATATCTCAAAAACTGCTAACTATTCTCATCCAAACCAATAATTATCGTTGGAAGTTTTTGTTGAGGTCTGCATTATATATTTTTTTAGTTTTATCCCCCCAAAATTTGTTTTGATTTTTTTTTTGTGTAAAAATCCTAATGCGGTTCACAAAATACATCTACTTACCAAGTTTCAACAGGATAGCTTTCATACTTTCGAAGAAAAGTGGCTGTGACATACGGACGGACAGACAGTCAGACGACATGACGAATCTATAATCATGGTTCCGTTTTTGCCATTTGGCTACGGAACCCTAATAAGACTGAATCACACAGTTATTTACAAAATAGAACTATAAAGGTAAATAAACAACTGCAGGTACATACAAAACAAAGAACTCCATATCTCAGAAGTGTGACGTGCTATTAAAATATAAATAAAATATTTTTTAATTACCGTCCAAAGCTTACATAAATAAAATATGTTTCCTATCAAGGACAAAAAAAAAATTGTTAACTAGTGTTATTTAACATTTTTTTTTTTTTTTTTTTTTTCGTGGTAAAATCATCAAATGAGTCCTCCCACCCCGGGCAGGGCGGGAGGGACTGTCAGACTTGTACTGACTAAAATCCACGGTGTCCTTCAATAGCCCTTTGTGTTCCGGGGTCACGGTAATGAGATAAGTCCCGCGACCCCGGCAGGCTTTGGCCCTCTTGGGCGGGGCCCCGTCATCGTGCTGACGCTCTTTGAGGCGCGCGTGGAACACAACGCGCCGTCGACCCGGGCATGGTCCATGTCCGGGCGGCGAGTTGCCCTTTACTCGCCGCCCGCATGCCCGCGCCTACGGTGGCCGGAGATCGTCTTGCGACGTCCGACGCCGTGGGCGCCAACCACCGCGGGTGGGGCGGAGGGAGGACTCTGTCCTCTCTCTCTCGTGGCGCGCCACCTCCTTCGCGAGCATTACTGCTTCGCAGAAGGAGGCGACCGCTTCCCACTCCGTCTCGCCCCGCAGCATGGCCGCAACCAATGCTGCGCGCGAGAGGTCTCCGCCTATCGCCGCCGTGAGGACACGTCGGTGCTCTGCCCAAGCGGGGCAGTCTTGCACCGTATGCTCTACTGTGTCCTCCGGGCGATCTTCGCAGTGGTGACACCCAGGCGTTTCCTCCTTTTTCCTTAGACACAGGTACCTCCCGAAACATCCGTGTCCGGTGAGGACCTGCGTCATGCGGAAGGTCAGGACGCCGTGACTCCTATCCAGCCACTCCTCAAAGAGGGGTCTTACCGCCGCGATTGCGGCGTGCCCGGCCGTCGGTAGCGACAGTCGTCCCCTCCATACTGCCCTGAGATCGCGCCGGAGCTCTTCCCGCCGCGCCTCGACTTCTCGAGGCAGCGGCGATACACCCCGGCGCTGCGCCTCCACGCGCCACTCATAGACGCGCTGGAGGGCAGTCGCCTCCAGATAGTGTTATTTAACATAGATATAATTTATCGATTGTCTTAGATTATACTCGTAGAATGTCCAGATTCCAGAGTAGGACACTGAGAATCGAAGCCAAAAACACGGTAGAAAAACTACCCCGGTACGACCGGGGTAGTTTTAGTTTAAGTGAAAACCCAAGCAAAAACAGTTTATTTAGAAGAACTCCTACATTCCACGCAATTGGGATGTGGTATTTTTGTGGTGCGTAGGGAAGACAAAGGGCATAATTTCAGTGTAAATAACTTTTCCAAATTCGACAAAATTACTGAGAAAAAAAAATAAAATCTAAAAAAGAAAAACTTCGTATAAGTCCGGATCTATGGAAGTTCTTAAGTTTATTTGTACTCTAAAATATGCAGCATAAAAAACGCCGTCGATGTTTCTAAGGTCATAATTGCGTATCATATTTAGTTTCAGAGAAATGATTTTTTTTCTAAATAGCTGGTTGCAAAAAAGACGATTTTCAAAAAATTCTATCTCAATAACTAAACATGCTAGTGAAATGGGGATACAAAATAATGCATCTAAATAACTTAAACTGTCAGATTTTTACATAAAAAAGCCATGTCTGAAAAATGGTCTTCCATAAAACACTGTGCGGTATAAGTTTCAAAACATGTTCTAAACATGGTGCGTAAACTTAACCTGTTCACATAGTAGGTAGGTAACAATTTTACCGCATTTAAATAACGAATTATTGTGAGTTAATTTCGTGTCCTATATTCTACTAGGAACCTTTATAGTTGTCTTGTCACCCATGTCCGTCCGTCAGTCCGTTTGTCAGTGTAGCTTAGAGACTCTTAGTACAAGAAAATCTCGTGTCACGGAATTTGTTGTTGACTCCTCCGAAAAAGCTCGAATGTTTTTTTTTATATTTGTACCAGATAAGGCCATAAAATATATTATCTACTCTCATATCGTTAAATTCAAAATACAAAACTCAAAACGAGTTTATAATGACGTACTTTATACACAGTATATCGAAATGAAATTAAAAAATTAAATTAGGACACTATTTCTCTAACAAAGTAATGTTATAATAATTTTTTTTTTTCATTACGATACAGATTACAGATCATAGATACATCCATTTGATTTTTTATCTGTGGCTGCGCGCGCTGTGGCCCATGCGCGGTGATAACGGGAATTTTGGCGCCATAATACTGTGTCAATCTTTATCTTTTATTTGATAAATTCGTGTTCAATGAAAGTAGATAAAGTAGTGTATAAAACTGTACATAACTAGGTATTATACACTCGTGTGATACTTTTAAAAAACTCACTTCGCTCGTTTTTTAAACTCACACTCGTGTATAATACCCCTCGTTATGTACCAGTTTCATAAACTACTATTATCTACTCTCATATCGTTAAATTCAAAATACAAAACTCAAAACGAGTTTATAATGACGTACTTTACACACAGTATATCGAAATGAAATTAAAAAATTAAATTATGACACTATTTCTCTAACAAAATAATGTTATAATAATTTTTTTTCATTACGATACAGATTACAGATCATAGATACATCCATTTGATTTTTTATCTGTGGCTGCGCGCGCTGTGGCCCATGCGCGGTGATAACGGGAATTTTGGCGCTATAATACTGTGTCAATCTTTATCTTATATTTGATAAATTCGTGTTCAATGAAAGTAGATAAAGTAGTGTATGAAACTGTACATAACTAGGTATTATACACTCGTGTGATACTTTTAACTCGTGTATAATACCCCTCATTATGTACCAGTTTCATAAACTACTATTTCAAATTCACGCCCATTATTATTCAGCCAGGCCTTTATTATCACTAAAATGATGATGATTATGAACGTCTTGCAGTGGGATCTCGTACTATTTAATGTTCACTAACATTAAAACACAGCTACTGTTTCCCCGCTGTTTCACCTTTTGTTGGCCTCCTTTTAGTTGTAACGTGATGTTCCTGGATAAATGGGCTATCCAACACGAAAATAACTTTTCGTACCACTTGCTCAAAAATGTGACATTCTATGCCACAAAAAGCGAACATAACAATAGTCATTTTTGATCTGTTAAAAACAGGGAAAGAAAATTGTACTGAATTTCATTCATCCTCTAGGGAGAGAATGTGATTTAAAGGAATACTTACCGAAAATACAGAACTACATCTGTGTTTACACCATTGAGTTTGTATAAAGCATTTTACATCTTTTTGAAAAAGGAATACGCATTTATTATGCAGTTATGATTTAAATAAAATTACGAAAACCGATTCGGCCGTATGAGCTTGATGCCTTTGCTTTTCCGACAAAAAATATTATTCTAGGAATTTGCCACGTTTTTGTTTGTCAAATACATAAACGTTAAGTTTATTTTAATTGTCATTATTTTTAATAAATCCTTATCTCATATTATTATTGTGTTAATTTTTTCGCAAATGGTACGAAAAGTACAGTATTTTCCTCGGTGATAAAGCTGTCTTAGTCTTGGGTGAACTTAAATCCCTCGCTACACTCGGGACTCGTCTTAAGTCACTCGCTTCGCTCGTGATTTAAGTTTTTAACACCCTCGGTACGCTCGGGAGTAAACCTCGAGTCCTTCGTTACGCTCGCGATTTAAATCGTCACCCGCGACAGAAGACACTGCTTTATCCTCTTGGTTAATAATCTACTATTCCTTTCGAAGCAGTAGTTCTTGACATAAACGCATTCAACCAACCTTACAAAAAAACCTTAAAATATTAGTAAACATTTTTCCTTTCCTTTGTAATGAATTGTTAAAAGGTAAAATAAATAAAATAAAAAAAAATTGAAACACGTTTACATCTACCCTGGATTTGATTTTCCTTTCTTTAAACAATTTATCTACTTGTTAGCCTAGTTGAGTTAGTATCTCAGTTGAGGCTTCCATACGATCACGATTCAGTTTTGAACGACGAGAGCTATTTGTAGTAAATTTTCATTGTTTCATTGATTAAGTCTGTTTTTTAAGTTGGTTGTTATCGAATTGTTGCTTTAGCAATGCAGTTCTCGTACTAAGCAGTATTTTTTTCACCATCCAGTTGATGCGACGAGAGAGCAGTGCGAAGTCCGTACATCGCACGGACGGCATCAGTACGGCGATGTCAATTCAGGCGGCATCTCTGGTGTGGCGGCAGACCGACATCACCCGTCCGAATTGAAAACGCCCTATGACATGCACTTGACCGGTATGTTTTATTTTATTCCGTTTATAATTGAATTTATTCCGCCGAAAAATACCGGTCTGAATACAGAACAGTACCGCCCTGTAACTATTGTCAAGCATTTTCGCAAAGTAACGTTTACGATATCCCCCAAAACTATCCTCCATTAATCCTTAGCTCCGTAAGGCCGGAAACGCACAGGCCGGTGGCTTGCTTAGTGCCTAGAGCCTAGCCAGTAACGTACAATCGAATCCGGCCTAAGGGTTTTTATTTTGAACGACGAGAGCTATTTGTGTCAATTTTCATAGTTTTATGATGAAGCCTGTTTTTTAATTTGGTTGTTATCGTATTGTTGCTTTAGCAATGAAGTTCTCGTACTAAGCAGTTTTCTTTTTATTATCCAGTTGACAGTTGAATGTTTACAAAGTCTAAGTCGAATTATTATCTGATTCACCTAAGTTGGTACATATTTATAATTTCTAAAACCGGTACCATTTGGTCACCTAAGTAGATGTGGTCACGAAAGTAAAGTAGACAAAACTATGATGACCTAACATAAGAAGTAAAAAAAACTGACCGTCAACGACACCAATTTTAGCCATTGGCTTTTTTATAACCATCGGTTTATTAATTTCGGAGTGGGCTGTGTCATTGAAGACCGTGGCCGGTTGATGTTAATAGGCTCTCCCTATCACATGGGGCTTATAAATAACTGGCGAAATTGGTATACTACTGGTAAAGTGCTGACTAATCCCCTGGGATTTCTGGCAGGCGTCAACGTATGTGATATTGGTTTATAATATTCTGTGACTTCACCTAATTTTTTTTAGAGAGACACGATGTTCACACCGACCATCAAAATTTGCAATAAATTCAAAATTCAACCAATCCCATTTATTTTAAAAATATGCTTTAATTCCCTTTAGGTCGGGATAAAAGATCAAGTTCCAGATCGGGGAGAAGAGAAGTGGAAAAATCTAGTAAAAGAACGAATAGTGCCTCTGAGAGGTACTGGAATAGCAGTAGAGATGAAGAAGTGCATGATCGAACTAGACCAAAACATTCGGCGACGCCACACGACGGGAAAGGTTAAAACGTTATTTATTTTTTATAGTTCTATGATTATAAAACTGAGAAGCTCCTGGTTAAATAATACGAAACAGAGGGCACAGGTCCATCTTCAACGTTAAGCCGCGCTTGCTGAGGCTGGTCAGTGGATTGGTAACCATCTATCATAGTGAGCTTCCTCCTTTTTTCGTGCCTCGGAAAGCACGTAAAGTAGTTAATCCGGATCCCGGATTTCACGATTTCTTTGACGACTGTCAAAGATCTCCCTGAGAACAGTCTCTCCTTGATAATATGTAATTAGTCAGAATCAGTATTACCAAGGGTATCGTATTACTAAATTGCTGTGCTGTCGAGGTCAGACAGGCAGTCGCTCCGTATAAAGTATAGGTATTCAGCAGCGTCAGGTTCAAGGGTACTCTTAGAAAAGGCTAGGTAACTTGTTCATAAAGGTCTATGTTAACAATCTCTTTTTCTGTTTGTAGATGGACAGTCATTACAAGACATGGATATCTCTCCGGATAGGAGTACGCCACTTTCTGAGAATTCGTATGGAGCAAGAGAAGCCAGTGCAGTCGTACGGAATAACGCAGACAATAATGCAGTTCCGCCTGTTGTGGTACTCGATAATTCTAATCAACCGGTATGTTTTTGCCACACAGTGTTACTTATTGCTGAGTTTATAAAAATATAAACCGTTTAACTGCTTTGCGTATAAGCTCAGTGACAAGCATGTTTTAACTATGACTAGAGTAAAATATTAACGCGTCGTGGCTGTTTTCACAAGCATTAATCAAGTTACTTCGCTTAAGTTCGTTATCGGGGCGTAACTGACGTTCGAATGTTACAGAGTGGGTCGTTACTAGCAGCGGCGTTACCGCGGATCGTGGCCGTTCAGCCGCCGGTGACGATACCGCCTGCTAACAACAATGGCGCGACGGCATCGCCCATCTGCGAGGGTAACCGCAGCGGCTCGGGCACGCCGCACCGCGATCCGGGACCACCCACGCCTACGCACTCGGAGAATACAGATCCACATGCACCACCACTGCACCTAGATACAGCGTTACCTAGAAAAAGTAAGTCTCAGAATTCGTGTTTTTTGTTGACTAGTCTAAGTAATCAAAACTGTAACAGACATTTTGTGTCAAATTATTTCTTAAGGCATAAACAATGGTCGCGGGACTAACTGGATTACCGTGACCCTGGAACGTAAAGGGCTATTGAAGGACACCATGGATTTTAGTCAGTACGAGGCTGACAGTCCCTCCCGCTCTGCCCTGGGTGGGAGGACTCATTAGATGATTTTACTAAAAAAAAAACGACGTGTTGCACTCCGGGAGTGCCGATAGAAGTGAAAACTTTTTTATTACTGTTATATTTTAAAACTGGAGTGGTTAATGTTAGTATGAAATTAACGAATTTTGTTACATCTTGTCAGGGTCGGCTCAGACCGAAACGTGACGCTGCGCGCACATTTCAATAGAGCTATTTAAAATCGAACTCTGTTTCCTACACGAAAAGATACACCTGTCACAACCCGGCGCGGCGCAGCGCGGCGCCGTGCTTCATTTTAATAGCGACTCAAAATCTAACCTTATTCACAACAAGAAAAGATACACATTTGAAGTATCGTTGCGTCACGTCGCGTCTCGGTGTGAACTGACACTTAGTGTCGTACAGGTGTCAAATCACAAATGTTTTCATTTAGGCTCGATAGATGGCGTTGCATGATTAAAATGCAAGCTATCGTTTGCCTCTTCGTCTTATGAATTTTCATTCTACGTGGTTCACGCTAAGAGCGAGAGATGGCGCTTATTTAAATTACGTCTTACGCTTTTTCGATCAGGATCACGTGACCCTGACGCGAGTTTTACATTTTTAACTTATTACAAAAAGTGTACAACGCCGCTAAAGAAGTTTTCACTTCAAAAAAGGCATAAACAATAATTTAAACATGATGGAATCTTTATGAAGCAAATTCGCGTTTCAGTGGAATGCCTAGGAAGTTATTCGCAAGTTGTGGGTGGGACTCTCCACCACGCGCCTCCGATGCTGACGCCATCGCTGGTCAACTACGTGCGGTCGGATCTGACGGCACACGTTACTGGTTGGCCTGCGGATATCCTAGAGAAACAGGTAAATTGAACTTGTTCCAAGTACAGTGCTGCCTTGTTCTTTGTTTCGTTGCCGTTATAATGCGTTTTTAGTATAATTCCCACGAACAATTTTACAAATATTGACCAATTGCATCAACCTGGCAATGCCATTCAAGTGCCCAAAGAACCATGCTGCATTGTAGGTGTGCTTTTACTGTTTCCGTCACAGAGATAAAGACGTTAAAGTAGCGATACACAGCTCACTGAGGCCATAGCCTTTTCGACTGGTTTCAGCAAGATAAAAATATTTCTCAATGACGGTGGCAATCGACAAACGTTCTAGTGTATGTAGGCTTATAAACACGTGACATAAAGGTAAATTTAATTGTGTATGTTAAGTACTATGAATACTACCCAATGAGATGAGTCGCAGTTCTCAAAAGTACGGGAGTTTTTTTTATAACCAAAATATGATTTATTTTTTCATATCTTTCGATAAACATTAAACGCTTAAAAAAATGCATAAAGATTTTACTAAAAAGGTACAAGGATGTTCAGGAGCTTTGCTATCATGGTCCCCACAGGCGTCATCTCAAGCACAATTTATTAAAAAAAAACTAGTTTATGAGTAATTCCTGAAAAAACCTAAAAATAAAATAATAATTTGAATGAATTTCTCTTTAAAACCCAAAAAGTAATTTGTTTTTAACACTTTGTGGCCTTTGCCTACCTAAAGGTTACCGAACGCTGCACTAGATTAAAAAAGAAAAATACCACCGGCTTCCAAAACTCTATAAAAAGCCCAGAAGACTTCTTCTTGGTGGCAAAAAAGTTATGGACTTTCACAGAACAGTGATTTTGTAAATATTGGGTATACAAAAAAAAAGTTTCAGGTTTTTTGTTTAATACCAGCATAGGTTTTTTTTTTTTCCAAAGAAGTATTTATCGTGTAAACGTAAGAATAGCTACACTATTTTAATAAGATAATAAAAAAAAAGACAAGGAAGGAAGCGAACTCGAAGTTGTTGGCCAACAGATCAGGGAAGACAAAGAGGATGATGATGATCTTTCTTTCTGTTGTGCCAGGCAAATAAGTTTACTGAGGAAGCTTACCAGTTGGGATGCCTGCAGTGCACGCGGGTATCCGCTGAGCTGAAGTGCTCTCGGTCACTTGTACGCCACACAGAAATACGGGCAACGTTACAGGAACAAAAGTAAGTACACTCGAAACTTCATTAAGACTTATTTAGATTAAGACCAGACAAACATTGCGACGTTGCGTAGCGAAACAAGCGAGCCGGCTACATTAAATGTCGAAGGTCATTAAAATGCGTATAATAAAATACTTATTTTTAATTATAAATATTATTAAAATCTTAATCTGGTGTCTAAGCACAATACCGCCTTTGAATTGCCGCTTCCAAACTCACGGAAGCGTTCAAATAACGCTTACATTACTAAAGAAAAAAGCTAAAAGTATGATTCCTATATCGCAGCATGCAGCAATGCTGCCGAAACAGTGCTGCCCGCCGCGACTCCGAGCAATGCAGAAGTGTCGGGCTTCACGTAGTGTTGCGCTCGTAGACATAAAGCATGGATTGAACCTTCCCTTACCAATTACTGTCAAATAAAACTGCAAGAAAAACAATTGTAGGACCTCAGGCAGTAGGCACGTTTGAGACGAGTTTGAGACCGACCGTTTGCGTCAGTCTGTGTGTAGGACCGTCTTTAACTTATTTTTCTCTTTCTAGGGTATGGCAATTTCAATTGTCATTTGGTTACGGAAGGCTCAGTCCATGCTATAGGTCTATCACTATCGCCGACGCGTCACTACACTGTAGTGCTATCCTCCTTAACTTTATACTTTTGCGCATAAAGTTGAAAATACACTAGACGTACCTTCAACCCTGCCGCGGCGTTAACTTTTACGGAGAATAAATAGCAAAGCTGGTCTGTGGCAGCACGCTACAGTGCTGAGTAACAGTTTTGCCGACCGGATTGTTATCTCATTAATACCATAAAGCGTGGCCTACCAGACATGCCCGTGTTGTAGTCCGCAGTCTGCCCGCGTATACAATACATCATTCTTATTGATAATTGATAAGTTTTATAAAATGCCCACAGAATAATGTACCTGCGGCAGCAGATCTCACGGCTAGAGGAACTCAAGTCGCAGAACTCGTTCATGTCGGAGGACTAGGACACGTGGCGGGGACGCCGCGCCCCCCCGCCGCACTCCTCGCGCCCCTCGCGCTGCCGCCTCGCCCGCGCGCTGCATTTCCCGCCCTTCCGGGGGAACTTTCACATGTCAACGCTAAACATTATTCATTCCGTTCACTTTCTATGTAATTTAGATCGAATGATTACTCTTGTGTTGTGTGATTTGATGTTGTTAAACTTTAAGCAATGACTTGAGATTCGCCAAGATTTTTTAATTTTATGGATTTCATATAATTCTGATATTTCAAGCGAAGTTCAAAATTCTTCGGCTTCAATTTAATTTGTATCGAGATGTTGGTTAATCTAATTATGTAATTGTAATACAAAAGAAGCATGTTTTGATGAAACTATTGTTTATGTAGATAGGTTAAGTAGGTACGACTGGACAAACGACGCAGCGCGCGTCCACAAGCTGAGATCACACTTATTTTTCAAAAATAATTAACTTCTTTGATCCTCAAGTTATCCATCATTATATGAAAATCTTAATACAAATAAAATAATTAATAGTGTATTATTGTATTATCCGTTGATTCATTCTTAGATTATAATAATAATTTGTCAATGTAAGGGTACTACAGTCTTTTGTAATGTGTTTACTGTAAAAATTAAATTATTGAATAATGTATTTGGTAGACAATGATTTCAATAGTTCATACGCATCGTCGTTACATAGGAAGTCGCAGTTAGTGGCCATTTCGCGGAACAGAAGCGGTTTCGTTGCGCACGCGACGCATGATCGATCCGCTGCTGCTGTTCAGTTCTGACCAACAAACGATAAAGAACCAAGTATTTTTAGTAATATTACCAAAATGATTTTTAAGCCGTAATGTTAATTGACTTAATTGCAAAATCTTTCAAATTTTAATAATTTTAGTAAAAATGTAACATTACAAGCTTTGAATTTGAAAGTGCAACACAGCTAAGTGAATGGATAAATATTTATTCACTTGTATGAGTAACATAGTGAATCGTTATTTAGGTAAAACAAACTCCGGTCTAGGTCTTTTTATTTTTCTAATATTATAGGGCTAATATATTATGTTTGGACTGCTGAAATTAAAACACCAATACATGCATGTAATAAAAATCAAAGGAAATACTACTGTGATATTCATTATTTCACATGTATTAATAGAAGTTGTCATTTATGTAGAAAAGGCCTGTGTGGAGCTGTAATTAGGTGCACTCTGTTTATAAATCACTTAATTTATATTTTTAGGGCTTCTGAAATCAGGTCTCTGACAAATTCTAATAGAAACCAGAAGCGTCGTACTTCAGCCGTCGTCTTTTTACTGTATTTTAGTGTTAACTGGGGACCTGTCGAATCGCCCGCCGTAAACTTAGGATAGTAATATTTGAAGTTAATATATTATGCGACTTTGGAACGTCGCCTCCACGCAGGACTTCTTATTTAGAAAAAATAAATCTTTCCACATTCTGTCAAAGCTTGCGCAGGCAGCAGGCAGTCAATCGTTCCGCGTTCACAGCACCCTGTGTTATAGGAAGTTCGGAACGCAGAACGCTTGACAGCGCAGTCTATGCAAGCCCTATTAACATTGTGACATTTTTTTCACATAGAAGTATGACAATTAAACCGGAATAAATAAATCAGTTTCTGATAATTATGTGTTTATTACTTTGCTTCCAATATATCAATCCCTAAACAGCTGCGTTTATTCCTATGTGTCCGCACTGGCTGGCTTTGTTACAACTGGAGACAACGAGAAAAAAAATCTCGATTGTCACCACTGGCGACAAAATGGGAAAGTTCCATATCTATCTACCTATATTATTATGTTACCGGCCAAACCCGATTTCACGGCAAACTAGTTTGGCCTAGGCTAAACTAGTTCTTTGCGAGCTCGGGACTTGGCACCCCGACTTAGACCATTTAGGTTATTTTTTTAAACCAACCCCAGAAGTAGGAGCCCCGCGACGCGGGGCTTCTTCGATTTGCTGTGAAGGAACAACTAGTTTAGCCTAGACAAAACTAGTTTGTCCTGAAATCGGGTTTGGCCGATAACATATATAAAATTCAAAACTGACTGGCTGACTGACTGATCGATCAACGCACAGCCCAAACCGCTGGACCTAGAAGCATGAAATTTTGTATAAGCGTTCCTTATATGGCGCAGGTGAGCACTAAGAAAGGATTTTGCGAAATTCGACCCCGAAAGGGCTGTTTTTGAGGTTAACAGTTTGTTTGAAACTTCGTTATACTAAAAGTGCTTAAAATTTTGAAGCCCTAAATTTTGAAGACCTAAGGGTCAGTTCAGACCGAGACGCGAAATGACGCGACGATGAGTGAAGAGGCCTGTGGTTTCGCGCTGCGCCGCGAGGCGCATCGCAACTTCGCGAGCCGCATCCAGACGCCGCGCTGCGCAATGAGACGCCGCGCGATGCAGCGGAAAGTGTCTAGATTTTCCACGTGCTCCCCGCCCCACCCCGCGTCCTCCCGTAGTCTACCATTTTGCGAATGGCGGCCTCAGCTACATAGTCCAGGGGGGCTAGAGGTATTTGAGTAGGTATGCAAAATCCGAGTGACAGCGACTATGGCCGAATTCTTATACCCGAAACCCTAAATAATGACAAAACATATCTTGCCGCCAGATCTGATGTTCCCTTCAGTAAGCATAGCGCGCGTACGCGTTAAGTGAGTTTCTACATCTATTGACGTTAAGAGATGAGCAAAATGTGTCAGTAAAAATAAATGAATTAAGTATTTCTTTTCGCTTGATGAAGTAGTCTACTCATTTAGTTCAGTACTTCATTTAGTTCAGCAAATCAGAAAAAAATCCGAATTGATATTCGAGCGGCGGCGTCAAGCGGCGCCGCACTGCGCCGCGCTGCGTCGTGCGGCTTCGAGAGGCGCAGGGCCGCGAGGCGCCGCGCTGCGCAACGATTCTAAATTCTCACAACGAAATGTGTATCTTTTGGTGTAGAAAATAAAGTCGTATTTTGAATGGCTCTTAAAAGTGTGCGCGCATCGTCGCGTCGCTTCGCGTAGTCTCGGTCTGAACTGACCCTAAATGCTCACCAAGGCGGTATTTTGCAAATTTCGACCCCTAGTGGTTGTTTTTGCTGTTGATAGTTTGTATGAAACTTTGTTACACAAGTGTTGGAGTCTTAAATTTTATTGGATTTTATTTAAATTTTCCGAAAGTATCCCATACAGAGGGTGGCCGGGAGTAGAATTTGACAGATGCAAAGTTCGAAATTCGGGCTGAGGAAGTCGCGGGCGGAGTGCTAGTCTAATATATAAAAATCAATGCCACTTTTCGTTGTAATGTTATAAGTCAAGAACGGGCTCATCTATCCAAACCAAATGTTTAGGCTTTTTTCGAACTATTTAGTAGATGCTTTATGTGAAGTTTGCACAAAATCGGACGAGCGGTTCTTATTATAATATACTAGCTGCTGCCCGCGACTTCGTACGCGGATTCTGTTGCTTATGCCAGCGACACGGGGTCGTCAAAATCGAAGATCTGATAAGTCTGATGTCCAATTTCAAGAGCCCGGGTAAAAAAATAAATGGGAGTTTTGGCCTGTAGAGTCAAATTTTTATTCATTACATTCATCGTCATCGAAAATTAGTTCTAATCTGTTCCCGCCTTTACTGCGTGGAGATACTCCCAGCTAATGTTATTTTAAAATTATACAGTGAAATTAGTGATAGCTTTGATTTCACGTGAATAATTTTTGCTTTGGCACCATCATTGTATCTCTTATAGTTTAGCTGGTCTGTTGCAGTTCTGCACCAGGTGTTCAAGTTTTCAAGATAAATTATAGCCTATATGTTGGCCAGACACCTATACAACAAAAAAAGAATCATTCAAATTCGTCCAGTAATTTTTGAGTTTATCCCGGACATACATACAGACAAACAGACAAAAATTCTAAAAACTATATTTTTGGCTTCGGTATCGATTGTAGATCACACCTCAAGTATTCTTTAAAAAAAATATTCAATGTACAGTTTTGACTTTTCCTACCATTTTATTATATGTATAGATAGTGTAGCTGGGCTCTTGGAGTTCCACATCAGGTGTTCCAGATCTTCAATTTGTATACGTGAGCAGAAAGTGCTCATCAGGTTGACCAACTCTTGCTAAGACGTCATTCCTGTATATGTTATAGTGTAGCTGGGCTCTTGGAGTTCCACATCAGGTGTTCCAGATCTTCAATTTGTATACGTCAACAGAAAGTGCTCATCAGGTTGACCAACTCTTGCTAAGATGGCATTTCTGTATATGTTATAGTGTAGCTGCGCTCTTGGAGTTCCACATCAGGTGTTCCAGATCTTCAATTTGTATACGTCAACAGAAAGTGCTCATCAGGTTGACCAACTCTTGCTAAGACGTCATTCCTGTATATGTTATAGTGTAGCTGGGCTCTTGGAGTTCCACATCAGGTGTTCCAGATCTTCAATTTGTATACGTCAACAGAAAGTGCTCATCAGGTTGACCAACTCTTGCTAAGACGTCATTCCTGTATATGTTATAGTGTAGCTGGGCTCTTGGAGTTCCACATCAGGTGTTCCAGATCTTCAATTTGTATACGTCAACAGAAAGTGCTCATCAGGTTGACCAACTCTTGCTAAGATGGCATTTCTGTATATGTTATAGTGTAGCTGGGCTCTTGGAGTTCCACATCAGGTGTTCCAGATCTTCAATTTGTATACGTCAACAGAAAGTGCTCATCAAGTTGACCAACTCTTGCTAAGATGTCATTGCTGTATATGTTATAGTGAGCTTCTGCCCGCGGCTCTGCCCGCGTGAAAGTCGAAAATTATCCCAAGGGAACATATTCCCGGGATAAAAAGTATCCTATGTGTTATTCCAGACTATAATCTACCTCTGTGCCAAATTTCATCAAAATCCGTTCAGTAGTTTTTGCGTGAAAGAGTAACAAACATACATCCATCCTCACAAACTTTCGCATCTATACATATAATAAATCTGTAGAAGGGTCAATTCTGTACATTGAAAATATTGAAAAAATAAATAGCGGGGGGTGTTGCTGGATCGATACCAAACCCAAATATGTGATTAAAAAAATTTTTGTCTGTCTGTCTGTCTGTCTGTCTGTATGTGCAGGCATCACGTGAAAACCAACGGTTCGATTTCGATGAAACTTGGTATAATTATACCTTATTATCCTGGGCATAAAATAGGATACTTTTTATCGTGGAAAAATACGTAGAAAAAAAAAAAATCTATAACAAACCCTATTATGGAACCACTGGCGACACCTATTATCAAGCAAGTAGAACATTACGCCACGCCTGCCTCCATTGATTTCTAAAAAGGTTCCACCACTCACCACTAGATGGCGTTGTGCCTATGACGCGCATTTCTGAATCGCGGTGTTAAGATTCTCCGAGAGAATAGCTACACAAGACTCGGCTTCTAAGTTTTATTATAAAGTTGAACGGTAATTCAATTCTGTTATTTTTGGTTTAGAGGACCAAAAACCCGTGCTTTTCAGCGCGACCTTTTTGATTATGATTACTGTTCCGATCAGTTATTTGTAAATACAAGGTCGGAATTATTATGAAAAAAAACCGGCCAAGAGCGAGTCGGACTCGCCCATAAAGGGTTCCGTAGCAGCAAGTAATAACATACTATAAAAGTTCTTGTAGTTGGTTCCAACTTTGAAAGGTTTACGATTTATGACGTATTAAAAAAAAAAACTTGAGAGGTGTCAAGGCACGTCGAAAATCGCTATGAACCTGTTAAAAAGGTTCAAGCGATTTTCGACCCTCCACCCCACACTACCCCACTCCACTCCGCTCCACTTCGCTCCACTCCGCTCCACTCCGCTCCACTCCGCTCTACTCCACTCCGCTCCGCTCCGCTCCACTCCCTTCCACTCCACTCCACTCCCTTCCACTCCACTCCGCTCCGCTCCACTCCACTCCACTCCGCTCCGCTCCACTCCACTCCACTCCGCTCCACTCCACTCCACTCCACTCCGCTCCACTCCACTCCACTCCACTCCACTCCACTCCACTGCACTGCACTCCACTCCACTGCACTCCACTCCACTGCACTCCACTCCACTCCACTACCTATTATAGCTGTAAAAATGAAGTTGACAAACTTACATTTGCAGTTGTTCTCCGATACATTTTGTTTAGGAAAATGTTATCCCAGTACGTTTTATAAGTTGGTCAACTATTACTCGTAAACTTGTAAAGCCCACTTAGTCATGATAATTTTCTTTTAAACTTCGTTATATATACTACTATTGTAAATTTTTTCACACCCCCAAACATAACCGTTTAGCTGGTAGAGGGGGGGGACACTCGAGTAGGGCAAAAATTAGCACTTTAAACCTTAATATTTCACAAACGAATCTTTTTATCAAAAAATTGTTGATGGAAACTACCAATATTTTTTAAAGGCCTATTTAATGATACCCCACACTAAGGGGTACGAGAGAAAAAAAAAAAACATCCCCGCTTTACGTGTACAGGAGGTACCCTAAAAAAAAATATTTTACGAGATTTTATTTTACCACTTTTTTGACGCAACAAATCCGTATATTTACACCAAATTACAGCTTTCTAGTGCTGGGCGTCTCTGAGCTAAGCTGCGGACAGACGGACGGACGGACGGACGGACATGGCGAAACTATAAGGGTTCCTTGTTGACTACGGAACCCTAAAAACCGGCCAAGTGCGAGTTGGACTCGCCCATGAAGGGTTCCGTAGCAGCAAGCATAGATTAGAGATATAATTATATTGAGATTAGTAAGTAATATACACAAACAATAAAAATAACTTTGTTTTTCATAGTGTTTGTATGAATGGCAAAGTTATATTTGCGGTTTTTGAAAATGTACTATATCTCAAAAACTGCTAACTGTATCTCATCCAAACCAATTTTCGTTGGTAGTTTTGGTTGAGGTCTACATTATATTTTTTTTTTAGTTTTATCATTCTCTTATTTTAGAAGTTACGGGGGGGGGGACACACTTTTTACCACTTTGGAAGTGTCTCTCGCGCAAACTGTTCAGTTTAGAAAAAAATGATGTTAGTAACCTCAATATCATTTTTAAAGACCTATTCATAGATACCCCACACGTATGGGTTTGGTGAAAAAATTTTTTTTGAGTTTCAATTCTAAGTATGGGGGGCACCCCCAAAATTTGTTTTGTTTTGATTTTTGTGTGAAAATCCTAATGCGGTTCACATAATACATCTTTCTACCAAGTTTCAACAGGATAGCTCTTATACTTTCGACAAAAAGTGGCTGTGACATACACGGACAGACAGACAGACATGACGAATCTATAAGGGTTCCGTTTTTGCCATTTGGCTACGGAACCCTAAAAAATACTTACTACAGAACGCGAGCAACAGCAGTAGCTCAATAGATCTCCTTAATTATTATAGGCGTAGCCGTATTTGGGTTCAATAGATATTTATAAGATGTCATTGTCAGAGTTACTCAAAATGGAGAAATAAACCATCCACGCGAAGACCGACATCTGCGCGGACGGAGTCGCGGGCGGAAGCTAGTTTATAATATTAGTAGGACACACCCGTGCGAAGCTGGGACGGGACCACTAGTTATGATATAAAAACTTAACATCGCTGTAGAGCTACGATGAACATCTATCTATTCCAAACATTGCTAGCGTTTTTGGTGCTTCAAGTTAACTAAAAGCCGGGTCTTCCCGGCTTCGCATGGGTGGAAGTCTTCTACAAGCCGTCCTGATGGTTACATACACAACAAAAAAAGAATTGAAGCACTGGGAGCAACAAGGGCGTTCGGCACCCAAAGCCCATTTTAATATTATTGCACCAAATTAAGCATTGCGCCATCTAGTATCATATGGCAAAAACTCATTTTGATTCATCGTTTCTAGATGGCGTGATAGATAATAATTGAGAGGATTTCGCTACGCCGTTGTTGCATGGATCGCGTTTGAACTTGAAACACGTTACGACCTGCAGTCTGCGAAATTTTTTTTTAATGTAAAACCATGTCTGAAATAATTGAAACCAGTGATTTTAGTGCAGATGACGACCAGACTGATTATGTTCCCCCAAAAAATAAAGGAAAAAAGAAGTTGAAGAATATCAAGTTATGGAAGAAAACATATATATATTTAAACTTTTAAATAATGAAAGCAAATGAGTGTTATCCTACTTTTAAAAAAAGATTATTGTTTAAAGCACCTAAAGTATTTATGCCTTCAAAACCTTTTAAAATATGAACGACCAATTAATTTACGGGTTGGATGCAACAAGGGCGGATAACATGTAATAAAAAAATATGTTATTTTGGAGTTTCCAACTATCTGAAAATAATGATAATACTAAAATCTTACAACTTACTCATTGTTCATTTTGATGTTGAAAGTTCTAGAGATTTATCTTAATTAGTTTAGAATTTATAACACATCTAAAACTTTAACTTCAATGGGGATGGCAACTGGGGAACTAATGGCGCTAGTATAGCTTGTTCCAAGCATCGTCATTGGCTCAAATCTTATAAGTACTTCAAAATAGTACTACCTCATTGGTCGGATTAGGACTTAGCTACCGTGGCGCCATCTATAATTAGCTTTGACCGGCCTTCCCCATTATCTCAAAACTCACTTTTTGGTGTAACGCCCTTGTTGCACCCAATGCTTCAATTATCCTAATCGGTCCAGCCGTTTTCGGGTTATGAGCTTAGCAACACATTTTGCGATCCATTTTTATAGAAGATAGAAGACAAGCAAAAATTTACTAGGCAAGCATAACTTCAAGCTTGTACGTATGTTTTAAATCATTCTGGCAAGGTTAACTGAAATAGTTTACAGCAAAAGTACTAGGATACTAAGAAACTTCTGGGAATGGGAATAGAAGAAAATCTGAAGTGACCAAATGAAGTGGACTTATTTATGTTAAAATGTTTTAAAATAAAAGCCGAATATGATCCTTTTCTTTTGTTTTCTGCGTAGGTACAACGTGGTTTTTTCATTCAACCGTGTGAAGATTCCCTCACTTGACGACGGATTACCTTGTGCCCTGATGGAATCCTTAAAATAAAACAATATATAACGGGTACCTAAGCTTGTAATTATCTATAAAAACACGCACACCGCATACAACTACCCTATTTCTCCCTCGTGCCCCCAACCAAACATGTGTCTCTGACACTGGAATAGCCCCAATCACTAATTTTAATTTTGATATTAATAACATAAAGATTAAGGGCCTTACTTATAAACATTGATTAGACGTTACTTATCTTAAATAGCTCTTAAGTCACTTGCCATCTCTATTCATTAAAATAGAAATGACAAGGACAGGTGATATTTAATCGGTAGCTAAGCAACACAAGTTTTTATAAGTAAGGGGGTAAGGCTGCTTTTCCACCAGAGATGCGCTATGTAGCTGTGCTGCGAGGATGTAAAAGCTGAGCTACGAAACTGTGTGACCGTTTCCACTGATGCTACACTATGTAGCTGTGCGGTAAGATGTGCTATGAAGATGCGTAGCTGCGCTACGAAGATGTGCTGTCACAAGGTAGCTGTGCTATGAAGATGCCTAGCTGCGCTACGAAGATGTGCTCGTGGTGTTCAAAGTTGCTTTAAGGCAATCACTTGCTTAATGCTTAATGAGAATAATGCAAGAATGTGAGAAAAAACAAACCAAATTTTAAATGTCAATAAGGTCGAAAATGGCTTGAATCTGTTTTTTTTTAACTTGCTATCGTTAAGCAATAAAAAAACAGGTTCAAGCGATTTTCGACCTTATTGTCATTTATGCAAACACCGGATTTAATGAAGGAGCAATGTTAGCGAACGAGAATGTGAGAAAAAACAAACCAAATTTTAAATGTCAATAAGGTCGAAAATCGCTTGAACCTGTTTTTTCAATTGCTTAACGATAGCAAGTTAAAAAAAACAACTTCAAGCGATTTTCGACCTTATTGACATTTATTCAACCACCTGACTTTAATGAAGGAGCAATGTTAGCGAACGAGAATGTGAGAAAAACCAAACCAAATTAAAAATGTCAATAAGGTCGAAAATTATAGATAGTCAATATACATATATTGCGTGTCCTATCACTGTCTGTGCTATGAAGATGCGCAGCTCGAGCTATGCGATGTATCGATACTAGGGAAAACGACCCATAGCACGCATCCACAGCACGCAGCCATAGCACGCAGCCACAGCACGCAGCCGTAGCACGCATCCTTACATATAAAAAACACATCTTAGTTGAATCCGTTTCCACCAGTGCTGTGCTATGTAAACCAGTGAATATGATTGGTGGATATCAAACGCATCCGCAGCAACGTAGCATAGCGCATCTCTGGTGGAAAAGCAGCCTAAGGCGTTAATTTTCGACGACAAATTAGCGACTAAGTAAATCACGAAGATCTAAAATCTTCGCTATATGCCCTAGTTTTTTTTAATTAATTCACTAGGAGAAACTGATTCCAGCTCGGCCACCAATACACCCTTAGGGGCGGGTCACACCGGAATGGCAGCGGCGCGGTGAGCACTTTCAGTGTGAAATAATTTTAAACTTTACATACTTAAAAGACCAGTATCGCTTGAAAAGGTCTCGAGGCCGTCAGCGGCGCCGCGAGGCCGCTCGCCAGCGACGCAGCGAGCACTTTCAGTGTGAAATAATTTTAAACTTTAACTACATACTTAAAAGACCAGTATCGCTTGAAAAGGTCGCGAGGCTGCCATTTCGGTGTGACTCGGCCCTTATAACCATAGGTCGGAATTAGGTAGAGTTATTCATGTACTCACACTGATTTCATACAGCAAAAGAATAAAGTGGATATGCCCCAAATCCCAGAATTACTTTAACTCCTCAAATGTCCTTATGATCCACCGGTGAAAAAATCCCGTGATTTATAAATAAAGTTATTTACTTTTACATAACTTATCCGTCTAATCTATTCCTGATGTTTTTATTATTATTAAGTATTTATAATACTGTTTTCCACACGAGATTGTCTATTAGAAATCCCGGGAAGATCCTTATTAATATCAACATTTCAATGAAAGTACTAAAATAACTCTACCTAATTCCGACCTCTGCTTATAACTTTGAATCGGTGACAAATTTCGACTAATTAACGACTTAAATATTTGTGTTATCTATCATTATTAAAATTAAAATCTATGAAGGGCTATATGCCAGTGTCAGGGACACGAAAACCATGATTATCAACTGATACAACAATACGTTTATAGTAGACAAATAATAATTAAATAACAAAACAAATAAGTATGCAATACCTACTCTATACTTGCATATTGAACTTCAATTAAATATACATACATAAAAACCAACATGATTACAACTAAAGCAATTAATTGATAACATCCTCTCATGTCTATTCCATGTCGAACATGTACAATCCATGCTTCATCTAGTGTGCATGGTTCTTCATAGGGTGAAATCAATATTGGAAAGTTTTTAATCAGTAATCTGTGTAAGTAGAGCTGTTCCACGTATGATCCAATAACTCTGTGATTGATTGGATGGCAATAGTACGGGCAGGACAAAGTTGGTGCTGTGTCCAGTTGTGGACAGCGTACCCGCTCGTTCTGACGTCTTGTATAGCGGTGCTTCATACCGAGGGTCAGGTTTTGGCAATATCATCACAGGCTTGAACCATACCACCGGCAATGGAGGATTCATTTGACCTGTCACACAAACACTTGCTTTGGGTATTTGTAATATCATGAATACTCACTACCTTATGTCTGGATGTCTCCAGCAGGGCTATTGGCTAACTTGATAGTCACTGAGCAGCGGTTGTCCTCTGAACTTGGATAGCTTGATACCAGTTATGAGGCTAAGTTGAGGAGTGGAGTGTTAAACTTTCTCCTTACTAATATTTAAATGTCTATTTATAAGTTAGTTCAATATTTTTAAACGAATTATGGACTAGATTTTCCGGAAGCAAGTTTACTGACCTGGTAAAGCATCTACAAGTAGCATTTTCTTCATATCCCAGCGTCCGGCGTCAATAAATAAACCGTGAATGTTTATACCGTCTTCTGGTCGTTGTAAGGAAAGGTACACACTCTTGTCCCCCTCCTCAACCTGTCAAAAAAAGTGTGAGGCCACTTGTCAGTTGTTGCGGCTCTGTAAAACCAGCAGTGCTTATTCTATGTAAACACAGCTTTGTTACTGCGCGGCCGCTGAGCTCACGCCACAATGCCAAGCCACTGACAGCGACACTGGCGGTCACCACTCGCGCTGTCGGACGATCTCAAAGCCTCCTCGTCTAAGAACATATCGTAGAGTCCAGCGATGAGATTTCTTATAGAGAATAGCATAGCTGAAGTGCTATTCGTCGCGAGTTCGTCGTCGCGACGACGACTACACTTTTGTCTTAAATAGATTTTCAACTTTACTCTCTAGGTAGACTATACGAGATCTAGAACAAACTATGTAGTTTTGTCGAAGACAACTTAAAGAAAATAGCATAGCTGCCCATTATAACTTGTATCACTAATATTATTATTATTATTAAAATGGACTACACCCCATTACACGGACCTTCTTCTTAGTATTTTGCTTGTAAACGTCTTCCTGCGCCAGAAACATCGGTATGGGATGAAAGTCAAACATGAGTGCGTCGATCGGTACGCGGTAGCGGCGCGCGAACGACTGCAGCGACCCAGTTAGCAGACCTTGTGGGAAGAACAGCCCCGACACCCAACTGCTCGGCTGGAGACCATCCACCAGCCATTTCTAGAACAAGAAGGTAAACAGGTAATTAAAGGATATAATTTCTTTTAGACTTTAGCCATCTTACTACAAAAAAAAATAAACTTCGCACAGATACAGAGTAGGTACAGAAAGATATATTCAGCTGATTGTTATTTTTCTTCGTGATATTGGGTACCTACGCTTCAATAAGTATAAACAAGTTTTTAGATGGGAGGACATGACCATATACTTGGTTACCTATCATAAGATCGAAAAATGTTTGACCGAATTTCATTTGACCTAAAACTTTTCAACTATTATCGTTTGGTTTTTTTTACTTCATCGAAATCACGTTTGCCACTGTTTCAGTTAACCTATTATCTATTCGTTTTTTTTCGTTACTCCAACACTTCATTTGGCCGAAAAACTTTTTACCGATGTTACAGTTACTCGAAATGACGGTTAATCGAAGTATTATGTTTCCAAACATTCATTATACCACTGTTTTAATTGCCATATTTTCATTTCACCAAACACCTAGAAATTTGTGCACACTAATTATTGCTGTTACATTTTTAGCTGGCGCCATTGAAATGTATGTAGACAATACAAAAAAATTGTACAAAAGTCATATACGATAATATAACTCTGACGGGTATTGTATTATCATTAATGTTTGCTGTTAATTACATAGTTGGACTATAAAGGTGAAACCGCACTAGGCGTACGAGTAACTGCACTGCAGCGTAACTTCGCAACACGACGCTTTTCTTTGCCACGCAGTTGGGTTGCAGTGTAGTTCCGTTGCCGCCTAGTGCGTGATGTCTCGTAGAATTTCATAATTATATTATAAAGAATATTTTGACGCGTCGTGACGCGCAGTTACGCTGCAGTGCAATTCCGTCTAGTGCGGTTTCACCTTTAGGGGTGTTCTGGCTCTTTTATTATTGTGTTGTTCTTGTGTTTGTTAAAAGGTTTGTATTGTGATACACTTGCATACAGCATAAAAACAGATATGCAACATGCAAACAAGCACCACAAAAACATGCAAGCAAGCATGCTGCATGCAAGCAAGCATGCTGCATGCAAGCAAGCATGCTGCATGCAAGCAAGCATGCAGTATTCAAGCAAGCATGCAGCATGCAACATGCAGCAAGCACGCAGCATGCAACATTCAGCAAACACGCAGCATTCAAGCAAGCATGCAACATGCAACAAGCATTGTTTCTGTCATGGCTCCGGCGCTGCGGGGTTTTGGGTGGCCCCACGCGAGCTTATCGTCGCAGATGATTTGAACGCTCACCACCGCAGCTTCGATTTACTGGCCGGCTTCGCCGGCCAGCCTCAGCCGCGGCGGCGGCCGTTCCAACCACCTGCTCCTCAGCTCGCGGGCCACCCCACCCCTCCGCGCTTACGCGATTTTAAATTACACTCTAGGGGTAGGGCAGATAAGACTACGTAAAGTCGGCTTTGCAGCATTTCGTTTCCGCCACAAAGTTTTATAGCACAATATATTGAATTTTTATGACAGTAATTTAATTTTTCGGTAAAATGTTATTTCGGTATGGTGAAAATATGGCAAATAAATCATTTGGCAATTGAAAAAAGTTTAAAAGAGGCTTCGGTCAATAGTAAAAAGTTATTTTGTTAATCGGCGGAACATACTTCGGTAAAATAATACTTATGGCTAATGATACTTCGATGAACTGAAAATATGTCAAACAATGCATATATCAAAAGAGATGTCGGTCAATAGTTTTCGGTGTAATGAAATTCGAACAAACAAAATTCGGTAAATTGATCGGTTCCCCATATACTTACATATTTCTTTTTCTTTGGAGCCCTGCCGCTGTTTATCCCGCCAACGGAACCGCAGCTGACATCAACGATTCTTTATGATGATGTATGTAGTCTACTATTATCGCTTCAGAGGAAATTGGTCAAGTAAATCTGTCATAGGCTCCCCTGCTAGTCAAACGGGGTGAATAGGGACGCAGGGGTGAATCGGGACAAAACTTTAACAGGGAATTTAACATTGATTTATTACGATAGCTTACCAACTACACAATTTTACTTATCGAACAATACTTCATTATTTTGATACCTTGTTGGCAACTTACCATCATAATTTATCGTGATAATCCCTTTCTAAGTTTTGTCCCGATTCACCCCAGTGTCCCTATTCACCCCGTTTGACCCGGTACCTCCAAAAATACTCGTACATAAACCTATGTATTAATTACCTCCATGAAATCAATTCTCAAAATAAGATCGTTTATCCAACTGCCGAGAGATTTCAACGAGTTGTAGCCTTTTCGATGCCACATATTGGGAACTCTGTTGTTCATGAAAGCTACGAAAACTTCTTCAAAAGCTTCTGACATTACCACAACGCCCTGAAACAGACACATGTTTCAACACTACCGTTTGATAATTATTAAGCTTATACTTTGATACCCTCAGATTCATCTAGATACTTATCTAAAACGTAGTACGTTTGATGTTGACAGCATGGTTTGTGCAGTGGCTGATCGATTGAACTGCCACGCTGCGAGTTTAGGCTTTCATTCCAGCACGGAGCAAATACACACATCAAAAGTGTCTAGGGATCAACATATATTTTTGCAATAACTTTTCTCCTGATTGATATTAATTAAAATTTCCTTTAAGGATTCATCAAATAAAGTGTTTTCGTTTGTCACAGTAACGATAAACCAAGTCACCTTTGCATTAATAAAGAAATTTGCCATTTTCCTAATAAAGGGATTTTTGACATTTGAACCACTAACACAAAAGTTCGAAAAAAAGACTGAAATAACAGTTTTCTTTAAAATTTTATTGGGTAACTTAAACAATTAATAATCCGTGTTTCTACCGCGAACACTAACAACACAAGAACATCGGTTTGGCATACTCAAAATGAGTTCATCCAAATCACGCTGTGGAATGGCCGCCCATGTTCGTTGCAACAACAAAAAAAGGTCTTCTTGCGACTGGATACCCTCCATATTCGGCAGAGCTCTTCTCTGTAGCATATCCCATGCATGCTCAATCGGATTCAAGTCTGGCGACTGAGCAGGCCAGGGCAGGACATTGATGTTAGCTGCGGCGAGAGTCTGTCTTACAACTCTTGCGGTGTGCGGTCGTGCATTATCATGCATTAACTGAAATAAGGGACCGATTTGCACTTGTAGAGGAACGATGACGTCTGATACAATCGTCTCAGCATAAATTTGAGCGTTGAGGTTGCCTCTGATCCAAATCAACTCAGTTCTTCCGCCGATCCAAATACCCGCCCATACCATGATGGTTCCACCACTATAAGGATGGACTTCCTGGCAGGATTTTAATCGCTGTTGGCGTCCAGGGGTTCTCCAGTGTCGTATACGTCTTGTATCCGGTCTCATACCGAAACGAGACTCATCAGAAAAGCACACGAAACGCCATTGTTCTTCTGCCCAATTTCTGTGTTCAAGAGCCCATTGATATCGAATCCTACGATTGTGCATTGCTATAGGTGGTACCCGTAGCGGTCTTCGGGAATGAAGGTTCACTTCATGCAAGCGGTTTCTGACTGTTTGATCGCTAATTAAGTTCCCTGAAGAGTGATGAAGCCTCACGGCTAACATCATGGCGGTTATTGTTGGAGCTCTTCGAGTTAAGATTTGAATGTATCGGTCTTGTCTCCGTGTGGTGCAGCGATACCGTCCTCCATGGCGCTCAGCCACGGTACCAGTGCTTCGGTAACGTGTCCAAAGTCGACTGATAACACTCTGACTTGTATTCAGAGCTAAAGCCACAGTACGTTGCCGGGAACCAGCTTCTATCATTCCCACGGCTCTGAGCATTTCTTCCCTGCTTAAATGACGTCGCCGCTCTATAATAACGTTGGTTTTAATCAGTAGTAGGGAAACAGTAGCACTAATAATGTCTTCAATGCGTTGTATGTTTTTATAGGGAAAATATTGACAGCTGATTTTCATCTTTTACTCGAATTTGATTCACAGTTCCTGATTCAAATTATGAAATGCACCAAAAAGGATCCATATAAATTTATAAAATCATAAATTTATTACAAAGCCACATCTCAATCTCAAGAAATCCGCATAAAAATGCTTGATCCCTAGACACTTTTGATGTGTGTATTTGTATGATCTACAACTAATAGTTCCAGGTCTGGGCGTTTGTATATGTGATTTTAAGGTTTTAAACGCACCTACGATAGGTATAGGATAAATTCCTAGGATGGGGCAACCGTGAAACAGTACTTACTTTGATTGCTTTTTGAAGTTCATTGAGTGAAGAGTGCAGCAGTCCTAATAACGTGTTGAATCTGTCAGTTTCATGTATCAACACAGTTGTTAGCGAATGGAGCTGACCCATGTCGTCTGGTATCATGAGGTCAGGGTTAATCTGAGATTTGTCAATTTTCTTTACGATCTTGGCTCGTGTCTGGTCACAGATACGCCACACGATCTGGTCGGGCGTGTCGCCCCCACCTCCACCACCAGCTCGTGGCTGCACGTCCACTATTGTTTGAATTAAAGTAACCGTTTCTTTGTTCTGTGGGAAACAGATGGTTGTTTTTAACCAATAAATCTAAGTACGGCGGTTTTCTGGTAGCAAGTAGGCACCTGCCTAAAGTAAAACCTCTACAGTACCCACCTGGGTACTGTAGAGGTTTTACTTTGAGAACTAACCTCAACAGGTTTTGTAAGCACTGGCTGGATCAAGCCGCTCAAATGATTTTTAAAATAGGTATTAAAATATAAGAGGTAGAATTGTCCAGATCATTCAAATAGAACAAATTGTGAACAGTGTGTGTCTGAGTTGGCAATATATTTCAAATTAATAATAATATTCGTTCATCTACTTATAAGATCCCTCATTACAGTACAGACAAGGAAAAAGAAAATAGAAAAAACCGGTCAAGTGCGAGTCGGACTCGCCCATAAAGGGTTCCGTAGCAGCAAGTAAAGTTCTTGTAGTTGGTTGTAACTTTTTAACGGTTTACGATTTATGACGTATTAAAGAAAACTAATGACTTATTGATCTCGTTCAAACCAATTTTCGCTGGTAGTTTGCATGGTACCCCCAATTTTTTTTTATTTTATTTGTGTGTGAAAATCCTAATGCGGTTCACAGAATACATCTATTTACCAAGTTTCAACAGGATAGCTCTTATACTTCGAAAAAAAGTGGCTGTGACATACGGACGGACAGACAGACAGACATAACGAATGTATATGGGTTCCGTTTTTTTCCATTTTGCTACGGTACCCTAAAAACCGGCCAAGTACGAGTAGGACTCGCAAACGAAGGGTTCCGTGTAATTCTCCTATTAAAACGGCAAAAAAATCATGTCTGTTGTATAGGAGCCCTCTTAAATATTTATTTTATTCTGTTTTTGTTGATTGATTGATTGATTGTCTAACTGTCACAGTTCATGAGATACAGTCTGGTGACAGACAGACTGCGAAATATTAGTAATAAGATCCCGCTTTAGGCTGCTTTTCCACCAGAGATGCGCTATGCTACGTTGCTGCGGATGCGTTTGATATCCACCAATCATATTCACTGGTTTACATAGCACAGCACTGGTGGAAACGGATTCTTGTGACAGCACATCTTCGTAGCGCAGCTACGCATCTTCATAGCGCAGCTACCTTGTGGCGGCGCATCTTCATAGCGCAGCTACCTTGTGACAGCGCATCTTCGTAGCGCAGCTACCCATCTTCACAGCACAGCTACATAGCGTAGCATCAGTGGAAACGGTCACACAGTTTCGTAGCTCAGCTTTTACATCCTCGCAGCACAGCTACATAGCGCATCTCTGGTGGAAAAGCAGCCTTACCCTTTAGGTACGAAACCCGAAAAAGTAGCATGAAATACCTCAAATGCTATATTAGCGTTCTCGTGCATCCCAAACACTTCAGGTTTCTCAACACTTGGCAATGATTCAACATATTCACGATAGTCCTCTAATTTATCAGATCTGGGACAATAGTAAGTGCCAGATTCTGAGTACGTGTAGCCTTCCTCGAGAGTAGGTGGCGAGAAGAAGAGTTTTAAAATGGTGGTCAAGCAACGTTGATCCCACATGTCTGTGACGCGACCACCATACGTTATTAGACCTGGAACAAACAAATCATTTCCATAAATAGGCCTACCGGTAAGTACTTACGAGTCGAATATTTTGACTTCCAAGAAAGCGAACTGACTTTTAAATGTGTTAGTAATAATTAATAAGATTTATTAAAGATTAATAAATTATTTGTATGAATGTGCAAGATCTTACTGGTTATATATTCTAAAGCGTCCCATGGCATATACCCGTCCTCACAAAACATCTGTAAGTTCATCATGGCGCATTCGCGATCGCTATTGTTGAACTCGTAAGTAATGTTCCATCCAAGAGGACCAAACTTTTTGCGCTCCTGAATTATGGCATGAAACATACAAATGCCAAATAACATTGTGCGCCAATCTTGACCCAACACTGAAAATAGGAAGATAGCAAATTAAAGACCGTCGAACGATAAGGAATTTATCTGGGTATTTAAACGGTTAACGACGGGATTCTTCAGGCTGCTAATTAGTTCTTATTACACACCATGATGTTCGAAGAAATCTTCTTCCATTTCTATAAGAGCCCTTTTCACATTGGCTTTCAAACCTTTCGGCGGTTCATTTGTTACTTTAACAGAATTCTGCAACACCGAAACAGGAAATTTGGGAGTGGGCATTGAGCTTAGGAAGAGTCGGAATTCCGGTGCAGGCCATCCGGATTCGGTTGCCAAGTTAGCTACTATTACTTCTAGACTCAGCATCCACGAAGCAGCTAAATGGCAATTCTGAAAATAGTAAACAGTTGAATAGCACCTAGGCACAAAGGTTGTTATTTATTTATCTAGCTAATTTTCCTTTTTAACTGTAAAATTGTTAACCGTACTTGCAAGAAAATCCAATCGCCTTTCGGTTTAGCGGCAGTTATCATCTTCTCAGCCACAGGTCCTTGTCCCTGACCAAGTGATATGGAATGCACACGTTCACGCATGCCCATCTCTGTTGCAAACTTTTGGAAAGCTCCGAAAGGATCCGAACCGGTGCTTAATACAAACACTAGCGGGATTGTTTCTGTTGTATCCGCATACCTAAAACAATGTTGTGTAATATACAGAATGCCGCTGGAACTATGCATCAAATTAACTCTGTGCCTAAACACACTAAGTATGCCGAAGTTACGCGACGGAAGTTCGGCGGCTGATTTCACGTTCCGACGTATTCGGCTGATATGACACACCATAAGTGCCGCGTCCGACGTATTCGGCTGATATGACACACCATAAGTGCCGAACTTACGCGGCGGAAATTCGGCGCGGGTGGCGCGGGCGGCTCCCTGCTGCTCCCGCCCCCGGATCTTCGTCGGTAATCGAACCGAACTTCGGTCGCGTATAATGTGTGGTCACAGAATAAGTTCCCGCCGAACTTACGCCCGACCGAAGTTACGCTGCACGCTATGACGCGACGTAATTTCGAGAACCTTCCTACTCCACCTATCGTCGGTTCTGCGGCAGACATGACCAGCCCATTGCCACTTCAGCTTGCTACAGATTTGGACAACATCTGTAACTGTTCTGTTTGGTCTTATGCCGTAAGACCTCATTCCGGATTTTATTACCTAGTTATGTGCAGTTTCATAAGTGTATGAAACTGCACATAACTAGTAGAGAATAGATAAAGTAAGTAGTAGAGTAGATAAAGTAGTGACTTTATCTACTCTCATTGAACACGAACATACCAAATAAAAGATTGACATTATACACAAAAGTAGGGGAAGTCAGCTCAAAGCGGCCACCTTAACTTTGAGATTTAAAAAAAACCATTAAACGAAAGATTTTTTAAGAGAATTTTATACCAGCTAGTAGAGAATTTATCGAGTTTTTGCAATGGCCAATTCAAATTTGCGCAAGTTGAAAAATAAGCATATGATTTGCAAATTACGAAAACTTGTCATAAAACCGCTTTGCCCGAGAGGCCGCCCAAAGCGGCCATGGGGGTAAGGGCAACGTGGCCACCCCAAAAGTTTTCAAGAAATGAATAGTTTTTTTACCGACTTCAAAAAAAAAAGGAGGTTATCAATTCGACCCGTATGTATGTAATACTATCAGAACTGCCCAGTTTTCATATATGTTAGTCTATATCAGCGTCTGAACAAATGTGCCAAATTTCATAAGTGTATGTATGTATGTATGTATGTATGTATGTATGTATGTATGTTTTTATGTTTGTGCACGCATATCTCCGGAACTATAAGTTCGATTTAAGTAATTCTTTTTTTGTTGTACTAGGTATTGTTCAACTTAGGGTACACTGCAAGTTTCATCAAAATCGGTTTAGTAGTTTTAGAGATATGGATTTTTTTATGTTGTGACGGATTACAAGATTAGTGCATATGTAAGAAGATTTTGTATTTTACAAGAATTTGGGTTGAATATGTAATAAATAAACTAAAAAGGGTAAAATAAAAACTTTTTTGAAAAAAAGTACCGACTTCAAAACAAATACAAAAAAGTTTAAAATAACTTTTCTTTCGGAAGTCGGTGGCTTTGTTTTGTTGTGTCATTGACTATTGCCACCGACTTCCGAAAGAAAAGTTATTTTAAACTTTTTTGTATTTGTTTTGAAGTCGGTACTTTTTTTCAAAAAAGTTTTTGTTGAAATATACTGCGGTAAATCTGCCAAGCATCTTCATAGCAGATCCTGTTTATAAGTGTCTTCTCAGGAATACCATATTTAATTGCGAAGGATTTAATTGAGTCACGCTCTTCTTTTATCTCTTTAATTGTTCAAGCCATCGTAGCTGCGCCTTATGATGCCTGGGTATATAATAGTGGTTCTTTTTTAGTTATTGACCATTTAAACAAAATAATTGAACATTATCTATGGAGCCATTATATTACGGTAAGCGGTCAGGTGGCCGCTTTGCCCGAACCGCTTTGCCTTTGTCGCCCATTTTCATTAAAAAAATAATTTCAGTCACATTATTTATTATATTTTGGAGCAAATATCACACAAAAAAGGCCAAATAGATAAATAACATTAAACGTGTAACGAAAGCATTTAAATATAAACAGTTTTGACCAAAACAGGTTGAACTTTCCTTGTATTATTTTAATAAAACACACAAAAGAACATTTGTCGTCACTAGAGCCACACTTTCAGAGCCACACTAGTGAATGACTGGCGCGGGGCGGGAGGGAGGTTTGGTTATGCGTACAGAACGACAACGTAACGCTATCATTTCAAATAGCCGAAAAATGAAGCGTGGCCGCTTTGCCTCCTATGGCCGCTTTGAGCTGACTTCCCCTATTATGGCGCCAAAATTCCCGTTATCACCGCGCATGCGCCAAAGCGCGCGCAGCCACAGATAAAAAATTAAATAGATGTCTAACTATGATCTGTAATATGTATCGCAAGCGATTGTTTAATTTTGCGATTTTTTTGTCTCATAAATATTATAATAGATTGGCGTTGCAAGCGAATCAAGTCAGCGAATCAAGCGAAAAAAGAGAGCGAGACCCATTCGAGTTTGTTAAGATGTTGAAGTTGTGAACTCGTACTTATAATCCCCCAAATTCATGGCCGAGCCAAAATGTTGACGTTTATTAGTTATACCACTTTGAACTTATGCTAGCCTAGTACTTTTGCTGGTAAGTCAATGAAAAAGACAGTTTCAGGAAACTTTCTACTTAGAATTATTTAAATACAGACCCATCTTGAACTCATGCTAGCCTAGTACTTTTGTTAGCTTCTTATTGTCTCACTGGTGACTAAAGGGAATATTTGTCCCGTTTGTCGCCAGTGGGGAGTTTTTAGGAGAACAAAATCCCAATTGTCCAAAAAGAAAGTACTAGGCTAGCATGAGTTCAGGATAGGTCTGTATTTAAATAATTCTAAGCAATTTGCCTTTTTCATTGGCTGACCAGCAAAAGTACTAGGCTAGCATAAGTTCAAAATGGTATTTATTTAAATATTTCTAAGTCGATACAAGACAATTTCAGGTAACCTATTCCTGCCGAGAGTAATTTTAATACAGACCACTGTGAACCTATGCTAGCCTATTACTTTCCTGGTTTGTATTGAACAAGACAATTTCCATAGACATTTTTCGTCTGACTGTACCGTTCTGGTTCAATTTATGGATCGGTCCCAGTCGACGGAATACAAATATTAAAATTAAATGCATCCGGCAACTGGGGCCGCGGTGTCAGTTTATTGCGGTCCCAGTCGCCGGAAGCCTCCCTAGCCAGCCGCTCACGATACGGATGGGAAGAACTGGTGGAGGTGCCGCCCCTTGATAGAATTATCCCACCTATTTTGCCATTCAGATAAAAGATCCTCCCAGACGTCGCTCTGGGGTTTAAATAATAATAAAATCTAGATATCTTATCACGGTCACGTTGCGGTAGGAAATTCGAAAGTTAAAAATTACGCACCATACAACGGAACGTGCGGTAAAATAGGTACTCTCACCTAAGTACCTATTTTACGGCATACCTAACGTGACCATACGTCCCGCTTTCGGCGGGACAGTCCTGCTTTCAGGCAGTCTGTCCCGGTGTCCCCCGCGAGGCCGAAATTGTCCCGCTTTTACAAACAGACCAAACGATAATTTAAAATGTATTTTTTCTCGTTCGAAATGGGATTCCCAGCCGAATTTGCTTTGATTTTTTTGAGTTATTCAGAATAACCTATAGTACTATTAAGTATTCTGTGGAATAACTAAAAGTTTGTATAGTGTTTTACAATTTTTTTACTATAGAAGATAGAATAAGTTATTCTATCTTCTATTCTAAAACACTAAAAACTGTTTTTATTACTTAATTCCGCAGGTGTCTCGCTCTGACCCCGTTAATAACTCGTGACTATGGTAAGCCCTCGACTTCGTCTCGGGCTTACATTCGACTACACGTTTGTAAAAACCAACTTACCGCACTAGTTTCATAAATAACTAAAACCAGCGCTCGACAACCTTTTGGCAGGCACGCAAAGTGGCAAAATTAAGAAGCGCGGTGGGCCGCAATTTTTATATTTAAAACGGGAAAAATAAATTGTTTTATAGAAATGAGCCCTTATTATAAAAGAAAGCCCGTGCGTTGCCGTCCGCTGGTTTAAACAATCCCAGACGGAAAAAAATTAGGAAACCATCAAACAAAGGCAAAGTATACTTACAGGGTATTCAGTTGAACGGTGGGGCTTTCAATAAACACAGATCCCAGACTGGTGGACACATATTCCCCAATTGCAAACACAAGTTTCTCCTCTTTAAGGCACTTTAACAGCATTAATTTTTCAAATGATGTCAGCGTCTTGTTCCAATCTTTTAACGGGGGTACAAAATTTTTGATGTCCACATGGGCGTCCTGGGAATAAGCATAATAAAATTATGTCTAATTTCATAGTGTGTGTCCACACTCTGGAAGCCTAGCGGCGGGCGCGATCTGTGTCCAGTGTCCACACTGCCGATCAAGCGTTTGTTTTTGTTGCGGCGACTTCAGGGCCTCAAGTCTGCTATTACAATAGTGTCAGAATGGTCTATCATTGATTTCATAATTGATGATTTTGACCAGTTTGGTAATCTACTATTATAATGGCGTCATTATGACTTTCCAATGGTCAACCACTGACATTCCATTGAAAGAAATGGCTTAGAATGGTAATCTCGTGCATAATGACAACTGAATGACTGACTTAAGGGGTAATCTGCTAAAATTTTGACAGTTCCTTTGATCATTGACCTACCATTGGATCGTCATTGTGCAGTCATTGCTTTTAATAGCTCGGTTGTCGAAAAGTTTGATAACTATCGTGTTTGTAAGTATTGTACTTTGTGAAATATTGAGTGGAGAAATGTAATTCACTGCGAGCAAATATTCTCGAGCTAGCCAGCGCAGTGGATGCTAGAGAAAGAAGATGGGCGGAATACAAAAGACGTCGTCGAGCCCGTCGCTTGACGAGAATGAGTACAAACCCCTTTATTGATATTTCCGAGGCGGAATTTGTAAAAACGTTTCGCCTTGGAAAGGACTCAGTAAGAGGGTTAATTGAAGAACTCATTCCCCTTATGGCCAGACCGCGTCGAAACGATAGCATATCGGCAGAAATGAAGGTTAGAAAACTGAATTTGATAAACTTCGCCCTTCATTGGTGCGGCTGCAGTAGCCAAGCGCCAGGTCTTGGTGGTTTTCCATGAAATCAATTAGAGCCGAAATTTGCTCTATTAGCACCATTTTGTATAAAATACTAGCTTTTCCCAGCGGCTTCGCTCGCCCCCCCCCCCCTCCTGAATTTTCTTTGCTTTAAACTTCACGGAGCCTGAGACCTTTCCAACGAATGCAAAACCGTGGAAATCGGTTCGTGCGTTCTGGAGTTATAGCGTCAGGAAGGAAAAGCCGACTTATTTTTATATAGTAGATTATACTTAAATAAAACTGTAAAACACAAATAGCAAAACACCGGCCGCTAGAATTGTAAACAGTAAGCAGTAATGTCACATTTGACTTTGACAGCTACAGATAAAACATTATTGAGTTTCACTTTTATCCGCGTTACACATTTTAATATTTTTGCTATTTACGAACTTCTTACTACTTCAGATTGCTTATAACATTATTAAATAATATGTAAAAATGTATATAAATGAAATCTGGCATGAGTAAATGTTCAAATTTAGTAGTAGTTTTTCGAAAATCATTTCTACTACCGGGTTTTATAATAATGGCAATACGACAATGTCATTCTTCCACGATTCCAGTACGAGACCACTGACCGACCAGTGATCGACCATTATGAATTTAGCAGATTACAAACTTTTATCAAAATGACAATGGGATCGTGTTGGAATGACGAATTTATAAAAAATAGCAGACTTGGGGCCCAGGTGTTGCAAACCAGTGGTACAAAGTAGTTTCTATAAATCTTATTTAAAGAAATTCATTTTTTTTTTTTTTATAGGTTGTTTAGGATTGTATACAACTAAATTATCAACCATTCTAAATGATTCTAGTCAAGTGTAGTAAAGATAATTTAAATATTTACAAATACCTCCTACGATAGTATTTTAGTGCATGTCCTGATAACAAGATGGTGCTGACTTAGGTATAGTCGCAAACCAAACGTGTAGCAAACCATTTCGGTCTTATAGACCGAAATGGTTTCCTACACCTGCCACCCGCCCGTTATTACTGTTGTTGCCTAGCAACGCCTAGGCTCGCAAAATCGCTTGTAGCCATCGCGCTAGGCCCGCCTTAGTCACTTCAGCGTGGCCACAAGCGGCGCTTTTCATACGTTTAATATTTCCGCGCCCGCCGCCGCCACCGCGCTAGACTCGCAGTGTGTTTGAGCACATATAAAACAAACATTTAATTTTAAATACATACATATTATTATAGGTAGAATTAGTAGCAAAAATAAATAGGTGCAAGATGTGTGTTCATCATTTTCGCTCCTAAACTGTGTTTATGGACCTAAATTATACTGGGTGTAAGGGACAGCCCTCCGCAAACTTTCAGGGCTTGCTCAGTAGACGAAACTGAACAATCTTCCACAATTGAAAAAAAAAATCAGCCTCTCCATACAAACTGTCCAATCAAGTTTACAATTTTCTATGGTGTGGCTGATTTTTTTTCATTTCCTGAAATAAAAATTGTGGTTGGTTTAGTCATGCTGGCGGTCGGTAGTACTTTATAAACTCTTGCTGCCACCAGAATGCGAGCAGATTCTAATTTTGGCACATACGAGACACATAGTACCTTGTGAATTGTCGATAATCAGTTATAGAATCAGGCGTTACTTTGCGGAAATCCATAACATTAAATGTTATAAAAATATCTAGTTTTATTTCACGACAAAAATCCAGGCTTGGTGCAGGATGCAATCCCACCCTCATGCATATGCACATGCAGCAAAGGACTCACCGTCCCGCACACATGCATATGCACACGCACGAGCAATAAAAATGGAAAAACACGTAATTGTATGGAAAATTGAAAGAGCGCCTCTAGTGTACGAACGAGAAATGATTTTTTTTCACCAAATTAACGTCAAGGTTCCAGTTTACTATAAGTCACAAAAACGTGAGAAGTCATGCTAGGGTTTCGGGAAGCACGTGAATCAGTGTTTTAAGTAGGTAGGTACATCAAGTGACTGCCTTTCTGACCTCCACAACCCATCAGTAACTGGGTGATACGATAGAGGTATTCATTGGTGACACTAGTTGTCAAACCTTCGAGATTCTATAATAATAAAATAAAAACTTTTTCAAAAAAGTAACCGACTTCAAAAACAACAACAAAACAAAAAAGGGTGAAATAACCTAATTAATAACTTCTTTCGGATGTCGGTGGCTTTATTTTCTATTTCATTGATTTTTAGCCACCGACTTCCGAAAGAAGTTATTAATTAGGTTATTTCACCCTTTTTACCGACTTCAAAAAAAAAAGGAGGTTATCAATTCGACCCGTATGTATGTAATATTATCAGAACTACCCAGTTTTCATATATGTTAGTCTATATCAGCGTCTGAACAAATGTGCCAAATTTCATAAGTGTATGTATGTATGTATGTATGTATGTATGTATGTATGTATGTTTTTATGTTTGTGCACGCATATCTCCGGAACTACAAGTCCGATTTAAGTAATTCTTTTTTTGTTGTTCTAGGTATTGTTCAACTTAGGGTACACTGCAAGTTTCATCAAAATCGGTTCAGTAGTTTTAGAGATATGGATTTTTTTATATTGTGACGGATTACAAGATTAGTGCATATGTAAGAAAATTTTGTATTTTACAAGAATTTGGGTTGAATATGTAATAAATAAACTAAAAAGGGTAAAATAAAAACTTTTTTTAAAAAAAGTACCGACTTCAAAACAAATACAAAAAAGTTTAAAATAACTTTTCTTTCGGAAGTCGGTGGCTTTGTTTTGTTGTGTCATTGACTATTGCCACCGACTTCCGAAAGAAAAGTTATTTTAAACTTTTTTGTATTTGTTTTGAAGTCGGTACTTTTTTTAAAAAAAGTTTTTTTTGTTTTGTTGTTGTTTTTGAAGTCGATTACTTTTTTGAAAAAGTTTTTATTTTACCCTTTTTAGTTTATTTATTAAATAGTCAACCCGAATTCTTGTAAAATACATAATCCGTCACAACATAAAAAAATTCATATCTCTAAAACTACTGAACCGATTTTAATGAAACTGGCAGTGTACCCTAAGTTGAACATTACCTAGTACAACAAAAAAAGAATTACTTAAATCGAACTTGTAGTTCCGGAGATATACGTGCACAAACATAAAAACATACATACACTTGTGAAATTTGGCACATTTGTTCAGACGCTGATATAGACTAAGACTAACATACATGAAAACTGGGCAGTTCTGATAATATTACATACATACGGGTCGAATTGATAACCTCCTTTTTTTTGAAATCGGTAAATAACCTCCTTTTTTTTGAAGTCGGTAATAATTAAACGGCTGTTATTATTTAGTTTTGAGTTCCACCACGACAAATTAAGCCTCTTATATGTGTGGGACAGTACAGGCTAGGTAAAACTTTTTCAAAAAAAAAATGTAACTGACTTCCCACAAAAAAGTTCAAAATAACCGACAAAAAAACTTTTCTTTCGAAAGTCGGTGTCTTTCTTTTTTATTTCATTGACTTTTTGTCACCGACTTTCGAAAGAAAAGTTTTTTTGTAGGTTATTTTGAACTTTTTTGTGGGAAGTCTGTTACATTTTTTTTGAAAAAGGTTTTTATTTTATCCTTTTTAGTTTCAATATTCAACCGAAATTATTGTCAAATACATAATTTTCTTACATGTACACTAAAATATTGTAATCCGTAGCACCGGTAATACATCGCCCATGTATGTACTCTTACACAATGAGCTAAAAATGAAAACTACTGAACCAAATGAAAATTTTAGGGGCCAAATGGCAGATATACAGTATCGAACAAAAAAAGAATCATCGAAATCGGACCAGAAACCTCGGAGTAATCGGTGTACACAATGTTGAAAACTTTTTAGGTTTTTGTTGATTTTTTAAAAAGTGCTAGTCCGATTTCGATAAAATTTTAATGGGACAATTCGGGAAGTAGGTATACCCTTTCCAACAAAAAAATAATTTTTCAAATCGGTTGGTAAACGACGGAGTTATGTCCGAACAACATAAAAAAAAAAAAACATCCGAATAGAGAACCTCCTCCTTTTGGAAGTCGGTTAAAAAGGTAAGTAATTACCTAATAGTGATGCCAGCTAGCTACCGTAGAGAAAACATTGAACTTGCTTCAATATTATTTCATTCTTTGTTGACTTTATCTGCTCAACTACCTATATTAACTAAAGAAACACTTACCAAACTGAAATTTCCAAGTGTGATAGGAATTTTCTTCATGCAATCTTCAACAAACCCCTCGAAATGAGGATCCGTTTCATTAAGGTGATTAATGGCCAGCCACATTTGGTCAGTCATCGCTTCAATAGGAGGTTTCTTAGGCGGCACCTGAGATTGAATTAACATACAGAGGTTTTAGTTGGCTTTAGTACAAGACTTTCGTATTTTACGTACAGTGTACTTGAAGTATTTACGGCGTTTATTGTACGGAAAATGAAAAAACGCCTCTACTACGTATACGACCAAGGAATTTTTATTTTCATCAAATTAACTTTAAAGTTACCGTTTCACAAAAACGTGAAGACTCGTGCTAAAGCCTCAGAATAGATTTTTGAGACGGGGTAGTAAAACCAGATTAAATGCCATGTTCAATAATTAAATAAGGTTGCAAAGTCGGTCACCTAAATGGAATAACCAAACCCTACTAATAATTAAAATAATTTAAAACCCGACTACGTAAAAAAGGGGTGTAAAAAGCTCGAAACAAGAAAAATAATTTTAATAGAAATGCATAGAAGTTTTTAGACTGACATGGTAATTATGACAATAGAAATGCATAGCTACAAAAATTGACAAAGTAGGGTCGTGGTCGGTAGTGGTGTATTACGAATCACTGACACCCCATTCATTAAAATCAGTTCAGTTCAGCATTTAAGGCGGTGCGGTGGAACATAAAAACATACAAAGATTGTCAACATTATTTTTTTTTTCTTATTTTTGCCGTAGTTCGGTAAAATTAAAGGTTTATAACATTAATTTCACATTTTGTACTTACCACTGATGTACCGGATGCTCCTCGTAGAATAAAATTCCACTGTTCTACTGAAACGATTCCAGCATCCATAAATACTGCCATGTTTAGAAGGAAACTGAAGACAAGCTTGTGCCGTTCAAATAGTCCTCTGGATACGTTCCGGTATATAGATAAAGTGATTTCGCGGCGTAGAATATCCAAACGAGTTTCCAGAATGTCACATTTTTCACTCTTTTCTATGACTAGATTGAAGACCTGCAAAGACAAGCCGGTGATGAGAGCAGCTACCACATAATAGCTAAACATATTTTCCTACGTACCTATATGTATAATTTCTATAACTATGGGTTTTCTCTCTCCCATAAACAAGAAGTACCTACCTATTGTGAGAAATCTTTTAAGTCACTTATTATTGTGTCCGTCAGTTTTGATTCAAAACCTACTAACTAACAAGGCTTACTAAAAATCTTGTAGTATCTCAATTATTTTGACCAGAATGCTATGTTACTCATGAAGTCAACGTCTGTTACTAATAGACTATTAAAATATTAATAGTCAGCTGTATCCGCTACGACTGCAAGGCGACCCCAACATAATTTGGAAAAGGCTAAGCAGGCGATAATGATGATAAGCGGCTGATCATTGTCTCAAAAAACACAAACTCCAGGTTAGTTTGAGAATCTGTAGTAGATTCACATAAGGCGGATCTTAAAGGTCATTAGATTATTTCATATAGCTAATTTAGTTTTAACTTGTACCTATGAATGCATTTATTATTGTAAACAAGCCAAACCGCACAGACTCCTGGCGACACAGTTCTGTAAATGTAGAATTGTTATTCATTAGCCTGACCTGGTCAGCAGGAGTGACATACATACCACGATAACAATAATGATGATGAGGCGTAAAACTGACCTGGTTAAAGTACTTCAGTGAGAACTGGTACATGGGGTCGATGTCTGCAAGTTGCGCCACGGCGAAGTATAGTACTGCTCCGCGAGTCGCCACTGTACGGTACTTCTCACGGGCTTTCGATATGCTTATCTCTGTCGCTTCAGTTTCTTCTAAACGAGCATTTATTATTTCAGCTGTTTCCTACAATAGGCTTAGTTATTTGTAATTAGGTTTATGGGATAGTGCCTAGGTCTGTCTTCCGTAGTTCTTAGAAGTGCAATATGTATGTAGACTAATAGATAATGTGTAATTCTTACTTTACTCTCGTTTAGGGTTTCTATGAGTTCTTCATCATCCAGAATATTCCCAGTTGATGCGTACAGTAGTCTAAGAATCTTATCTTCAATCTCGAGCAGAGTTGCTTTGTCGGCGTTGATACGAAGTATGAGCTCAGTTCTTTGAATCTCCAGGTCTGGGCGTTCCAATCTTACTACGTCGCTATTATCAGAAAATGTGGGTATTGGTGGATTGATCAGAATAGAAGACCGAAAAATCAGAGAATCCACGTCAATTACATTATTCTATAAATCATGGAATTAAGAGGTAGGCAGACGGGCAAGTTTCTCCACATTTGTAGGTGGTGCCTTATTCGCTGAGCCCAACTTCCTCAAAGTTGGTCACACCAACGTCATTCTTCGTTGATTTCCGCGATAATAGTCTTTCATTGTTCGTATAAATGTCCATTAACGCGATAATCAACAGCATTTTCCGTTAGTGTGGCCTTAGTGTAAAGGGACATATTCGTTAATTTGGTAAACGATTTTTAAGCACATTTTTGAATACAAAAAGAAAGAGCCAGAAGTCACATGGTATTGTGTTATGTAGCTCTATTATTAGATATTTAGTGTCTATGTAGTCTGTGGGTAGTAAATAAAGGGAAAAACGACACCGAGCCACAAAATTACTAACCCAGCCACGAAAATGACAACTCTGCAACAATTTCAGTTTAGGGACACACCGAGGTTCGGTTTGGTTAGGTTCCTTTAAACCCTGCAGACAGAAATAGGAGCAACCACGCCACGCCATGGCTTGGCGTATTTTTGGTACATTTTCTGATCAATTAATTTATTTGTTTCATCTCAATCTTGGTAATTTTGTAGCCAATGTAGCTTTTCAGAATAATAATGCTATTAAATAGAAGCCGCTTTCGCACCCGCAACTAATAGGTTGTTAATAGCTGCCTTTTATAACTGGAAATATTGAGATGCAGAAGCTTCTTTTACGGTTCTGAAATTAAGGAATCATTCAATAAATAAAAGTAAAACTAACGCAAGTAACTGATCCTCAAGGCCAGATAGTGTGACGGTGAAGTTGACCAGGGTCACTTGGATGCAAATCTCCGGCAAATAGTGAGGGTTCGCTAGCTTCGTGGTGAGGTACAGTCGGAAGTTCGTGTCGTATTCTATATCGCTGTCTCCCAAGTGAATGAGCAGTCTACCAGCCTGTTGAATTATTATTTATTAAACGTTGTTCTATTGATGATTCGCTTCAATTTATTAAAAGAAGCATGTAGCAAAAAACAGGCTCATGCTCGTGTTCTTGTTATAGTACTTAGGAACGTATTAAATTACTACCTAAGCGTGACCTTCTTTGTCGCGGGACTGTCTTATCAGGTAACTATGACCCTGGAACGTAAAGGGTTAATGAAGGAAAACCGTGGATTTTAGTTAGTACGAGTCTGACAGTCCGTCCCGTCCCGCCCTGCAGTGCTATTCTCCATAAAAACGGCGCGGCCGCAGCGTTTATGCTACGCTGGGACTAAAGTTTGCCATTCACTAAAATAGTGACAGCGATCCCAAAGCCGTTTCGTCTAAGAGCAAATCGTAGAGCCTAGCGATGTTTCCTATAGAGAATAGCATAGCTGGGCGGGAGGACTCATTTCATCTTTGCATTTCATGGTTTTACCACAGCAATAAAGCGTAACCTTGTATTTTACATTTACAAACATCTAGTCGGGCTACCATAAGGGTAAAGTTACCTGTAGAAAAGTTTGCTTTAGAAGGACAGGAGCTAGCGTGGCCTCGAGCGTCTCTCCGAGATCCTCTATTAACATCGGCCAACCAAGTCGGATACAGTTCTCAAGTATCCGCAGGTAGTTTACATCTATCAATTTAGTTATCTGGAGACCATTTTCTTTCTCCATATTTCGTATCCATCTGTTAGCCTGCGTTAACAAATTGAAGTCTATATAAGATTTAATTTACAAAAACAGATACTTGTGCCTATTTGGGTTCTAATTAAACCTAATTGGAGTTGATATTGAAACAAAAATGTGTAAGAATAAAGCCTCGTGCAGAATATCAATGAGTGGCGTACTCGTACATAAAAGCGATAGGTAAATGTGTGATCATAGTTGCACTTAGCGTATAATTTAGATTTTACCGGGGATGTCAGCGCAGCCACGGTACACATCAAATCTGATTAGATCTATAATTATACGAGTTTCGGACGTGTGTCAGAAGGGGAAGTGCATATTACTCGCAGTCTATACACGTACAGGTTATTCTTATAGGGCTATGCGTGTTTCACCTGTTCTTGCGGATCGATAGTGAGGGGCCACCGCCCAGCCCGAGTCACCAGAATGCCATTCTCCGTAGATATAGCATCACGAGGCAGCCCTTGTGAATTCCATGTCCGAATCGTAAAAGAATCCGCCATCACTTCGATCAAACTGATGACAAAAGATTTTAATTTTAAATCAGGATGTAGGTAAAGACCATGGTGAATATTTCAAGTTTCGGATTTGGCCTTAAAATAATCTGAATAGTATCTATTCAGACAATGAAAAAATACAAACTAGAATCTGATAAGGCCTGATTTATTTATTACAATGTACAGACACAGTTTTTTTACTGTTTTATTATATGTAATAGATATGCTTAAAATTGTATTTATTAAAATCGATTAAATTAATAATTGATTTTTTTATTTACATATTTTCCAGATACCCGATAGCAGAAAAAGTTGCATTTCATGACTGAAAATGTAACTGTTGAATGTAACAGGTTACATTATATGGGGTTTAGATTATTAGAGCATTGGCGGCGCTTGACCAATGTTAGCGTCAAATAATTGACATGATACATGACGTCATGTTATACGAAATAACTGACACGTTAACTTATAAAACTCACTCGAAAGTTGCAGAAGCTGGGATTTCCAGAACCTTGCATTGTGCTATCCATTTGTTGACCAGCTCACGCCTGAAGACACTGGGGAAGGCTCCGAAGTACGCCAAGCATCCGGAAGCTATAATGATGTCTCCCGTTGTGCAATACAATGCATGGGACGCGGCCTGTGGGTTGGACGCTCTGATTTTATTAACAGTAAATCAAACAATTCAGAGCGTAAAGTAAAAGCGAAAGTGCACATAACTTAACCTGATAAAACCAAAAGTAGAAGATATGCAGCGCAGAAACGTGTCAATCGTGTAGTCAGCCATATACGAGTATTTATAAAGACCAAATGCAAATGTCCTATTGCAAGCCCTAACCGCCGAAACTCGTCGGTATTTTTTCTAAAAATAGTTGTGTGGCTCGATATGATGAAGTATGCAATACTACTTTATTTGCTGCGACCTGTTACCTTGACGGTGTCTTCCCAGCGAGTCTGCTCATCGGCCAGCGCTTGAGTAAGTCTCCCGGCCCGAGACAGGCGCGCCGCGGCCAAGTCTACGTCGGCCTGTAACTTGATGCGCTCTTCCTCGACAAGCTAGTACGTATTAGAAAACAAATTTTAAATATGGAAGGAGCAAGGAACAATATTAATTATACCAGTGGCATATCATTCTAATTGAGATCTAGGGCTATCACATCTTTTAAACGCCTATTTTATTCAATTCCCAGGATAGGCAATGTGTTATTGGAGTTTTCCAACACAGATTCCTTAGTAGGCACGGAGACCGGATCTACTAAGGAATCTGTAATCGTAAGTCGTCCATTACATAATATGGAATTTAAAAATGATTAGCATTATGGTGGTTAACTAATATTAATAAACCACTGCCTAACCGTTCAGAAAGGTGTGATGTCATTACACCAAATATGTACATACTCGCAGTTCTTCGAACATCTTAGCAAGCTGTGCCTCGATGGCTTCTACCTCCTTCTGTTTGGCCCTCAGCACCGCCATGACATTTTTCAGTATACTTGCTGCCTCCTTATGCCTTAGTAATAAAATATTTCACATGTTAGTCACAGATGGAACCTATAATACAACAAAATACGATAGACGTCTGTTAAAAATATCACTTTAACGTGTTGTAAGTATATAAGTTACTGAAAATTCTTACTTTATGAAATAGGAATAATGTATAATATGTATAAACTTACGCAATTATCTTAGGCTCCACGACTCTAAATACTTTGGCATACATATCGATGGCCTGCACCCACAGCACCATGGAGCGGCATACCTGAGGAAACAATTATTATCATAAGATTCTACAATACCATAAATTTATTCCTTTTACTATTTCCTTCACGAGCAGTGGTGGAGCAGTGGTGGCCCAGTGGTATCGGCCTCGACTTACGAGAAGTAGGTCGTGGGTTCGAACCCCGTCAGGCGCATTACTTTGTGTAATTTATTTCAACACCACTGCTCTCAAAACGGTGAAGGAAAACATCGTGAGGAAACCGGCATGTCCTAGAACCAAAAATTCGAAGACATGTGACATCTACCAATCCGCACTGGGCCCGCGTGGTAGATTACGGCCCACTCCCTCTCACAGAGAGGAGGCCTGTGTCCCAGCAGTGGGAACATTTATAGGCTGATGATGATGATGACTATTTCCTTCACGAGGCTGATTTGATGAAAACTTCTTTGATGATTCCTGGCGACGATTATTGATTTATCAAAAATCCAATGTTGCAGTTTCCGTTTTCATCAAAATCGGCCTCGAGACTCCTTTCATTATTTTTCGCTATTCCTCACAGTTTCAGATTTAGCCATCCACGCCCAGTTAGAAAATTCACTCTGTGTGCTCATGTACAATTATAGAAAGGCGTGTTGTAGTTACGAGTACCTTAGATACTTTAACAACGGTGTCTGGGTTAAAGTCCTTATGAGTGAGGTATACTTTCAACTTCTTTAGAGTAGCCTCCGGTATGTGATCTTTGTCGTAATCAGCTAGTTTGCCAATGAAATTTACGTCAGCTAGAAGTTTCTTCGTGGAATCCCAGTCGGGCCTAAAACAATTGGAAAGAAGTATTAAGAACCATGGCACAAGGCGCTTAGGAACGCGCAGCGTTTGCGCGTTCGACGCAAACTAAATATAATAAAAAATAGCACTTTAAAAATTAACATTTAGCAACGGACGGATATGGCGAAACTACGTAAAGAAAAGAAAAAAAACCCTAGTTAAAAACGCTTAAAGTGTTTTTTTTATAATATCTTCAGGTACTTACTTTGCACCAAGTAAAATGCAGACAGGCTCCATGACGAATCGTACAAGAGCAGGAGGTTTCTGAAAGGCTTTCAGTTCGTTGATGTCTGCTTTGTTGAGCGCCTTCAGGGCTGCCTGCGCGGCATCCATAGCGGGCATCGCCAGTTGTAAGTCTGCTTTCGCTTCATCTGCTATTTGCTTTACCTCCTCTGCTTTTATCTAGGAATAATGTGGTCATTGGCACCATTGTTATTATTATTTTGATACTTAAATCTGCTTAATCTTACTTTCGTCTCGTACCTTTGCTGCAGCTTCATCTTTCAGGACCGCAGCTTTTACTTGGTCAGCGGCTTTCTGTTCCACTTTCAACCGAGTAACAAGAGCCATGCCTTCTTCTGCTTTCTTTGCAAGAATAGGCTCCATTTCACGAACTTGCTGTTCCATCACTCCTACGACTTCGTATGTTTCGTATAGTTTCTGCGTGTTGAAAAGTAGTATTAATATATATCTAGATAATGAAAGAATATATTTAAGACTAGCTTCCGCCTGCGACTCCGTCCGCGCGGATGTCGGTCTTCGCGTGGATGGTTTATTTCTCCATTTTGACTTAACTCTGACAATGACATCTTATAAATATCTATTGGACCCAAATACGGCTAAGCCTATAATAATTAAGGAGACCCCTCTGTTGAGCTACTGCTGTTGAGCTCGCGTTCTGTAGTAAGTATTTTTTTCATAGTAATTCCGACCTTGTATTTACAAATAACTGATCGGAACAGTAATCAAAAAGGTCGCGCTGAAAAGCACGGTTTAAAATTACACGCATACAATATTAATTCCACGGACGACCGCTCGCCACACTGGACACGTCCGCTCGCATCAAAATTCAGAATTTATATGCATCGCATAAAAGTGGAAAGTTGCGAACTCATAATGTGTGATACCAAATACCTTCTTCTGGCGGGAACTATAATAAATAATGTTACTTACACTCAATCCACAAGATATTCGGTCCCTGCCGCGGATAATTTGCTGTTGCTTTTTATCTAGCAGCAACATGTACAGTTTCAGCAAGTCTAAGTAACTGCTGGGAGTTGTGTAGAAGTAACGCCTCATCTCTTGGTACAATCGGTCTGTCATAATGTCCACGTCCTGTGCATAAAGTAACGTAAATGTAACCTACTTCAATTCTATCGAAAGGGTGTTTTTCTAAGTAAGAAACTCTATGGCTGAAATTCTTAGGGAGAATTGTTTGATCATTAGTTAGGCAAACCATTTTGTTGAAATCCCATTACACACACAATTTTTTCAACTATTATAAAAAATGTATGGGAAAAGAAAGACTTCAGAGCGTTTACGTTTATTGCTTTCCGTGTGTTCATGGGCCTGATGAACGCTCCCCGGCGCTGCTTTGCTAATATAGTACCATCTTCATTAACATAATAGGCTATTTTACTCAAAAAATTAAATCAGTCCGAAAGATAGAATGTCAAAAAATATTTCACCCGTATTTTTTCTTTTCTTACGTAAACCAAAATTGACGAAGATACAACGCTTCTTAAAATCACAAAACGTCACGCGGCCGGTATAATTTTACGGTTGCGGTGGCAACTCGTCTCATTAGCTATTTCGTCTTTTTCCCTATTACGTCACTTTCACTAATTCGTCATCTTGTGCATTTGGTCATTTTTATTAACTCGTCTCTTTCCCAACTCGTCCGACGCATATGACAACGTACAGTCAGCGTCAATAATATCGGGATGATCAGACTATACAATACCGATACCGATGCGTCGCGGTGGATTGGGGAAAAATAAATTTTATGCGGACGAAATCGGGGGTAAAAACTATCCTAACTAATATTTTATTATATTCGCGTTCTCAGGTTAAAACAACTGTACGGATTTGAATGGGCACATCAGTAAACCATGGCCGAACAGGACTATAGGTATTTTTTTTTTTTGCGTGGTAATATCATCAAATGAGTCCTTCCACCCAGGGCAGAGCGGGAGGGACTGTCAGACTCGAACTGACTAAAATCCACGGTGTCCTTCAAAAGCCCTTCACTCACGTTCCGGGGTCGCGGTAATTCGTTAGTCCCGCAACCCCGGCAGGCTTTGGCCCCGGTGCCCCGTCATAAGCTCTTTGAGGCGCGCGTGGAACACAACGCGCCGTCGACCCGGGCATGGTCCATGTTCGGACAGCGAGTCGCCCATTACTCGCCGCCCGCATGCCTTGCCTACGGTGGCCGGAGATCGTCTTGCGACTTCCGTCGCCGTGGGCGTCTACCACTGCGGCTGGGATGGAGAGAGGACGCTGTCCTCTCCCTCTCGCGGCGCGCCTCCTCCTTCGCGAGCATGACTGCTTTGCAGAAGGAGGCGCCCGCTTCCCACTCCGTCTCGCCCCGCAGCATGGCCTCGACCAATGCCGGGCGCGAGAGGTCTCCGCCTATCGCCGTCGTGAGGACACGGCGGTGCTCTGCCCAAGCGGGGTAGACCAACACCGTATGGTCCACCGTGTCCTCCAGGCGATCCTCGCAGTGGTGACACCCAGGGGTTTCTTCCTTCCTCATCAGACACAGGTACCTCCCGAAACATCCGTGTCCGGTGAGGACCTGCGTCAAGCGGAAGGTCAGGACGCCTCGACGTCTATCCAGCCACTCCTCAAAGAGGGGTCTTAGCACCGCGATTGCGGCATGCCCAAGGACTAGGTCATAGGATAACTTTATCCGGTCAATACGTCCCCGTAGGATAATATATGCCCACCACACCGGTGAAGCCACGGGCAGAAACTCGTTTGTGGTATAGATGAAATCTATTAAAGTTTGACAGCTTGGGGTAGATTGATATGCTGGCGTCTGTACTTTTGCGTCGGACGAGTTGGGAAAGAGACGAAATAGAGCATGAGACGCGTTAATAAAAATGACCAAATGCACAAGGTGACGAATTAGTGAAAGTGACGTAATAGGGAAAAAGACGAAATAGCTAATGAGACGAGTTGTCACCGCAACCAATTTTACAAGCCCCCATTCCCGAATTTCGATGCATTTTATCTTTGTCAATTTTGATTGATTTAAAAAAAGAAAAAGTACGTGTACATTCTTTTTCAATACTCTAACTGACGTACTAAACAGATTTTCAATTTATATAATTATGCAGTAAACTACCATATTATAATAACAGCTACAATTTTGGCCGTTGTTGGCAGCATTATGAATCTTATTTGAGGAATTATTGTTTCAAGCCTTGATTCTAAACTAGTGATGAACTAGTGCAGGGGTTCCCAAACTATGCGTCGCGACGAACCTGGTGCGTCGTAGAGAGTACAGAGCGGCGCCGTGAGACGCGAGGGTCGACCATTCTCCGGATTGATATTGCGTGGAACCAAGATTCTATTATGTATAAAATATCCACCAGAAAGAAGAGGATAGTCTCATTGATCTCTTTTGCATCAACAAACCCAGATTGACGTGCTCTGATTTCGTTGTGTTCGGAACCAGGTATTATTGTTTTATTATTCACCTGGTATCAACTAGCTAGAACGCCGAAAAAAAATCTAAACATGTATGTACTCGTAAGTTTGGGAACCCCTGGAACACTAGTCTAGGGGTTCCCAAATGACTCCCGAATGACAAATGGTTTGACTAAATGAATGATGAATGGACGGTGTTTAAGATTTATAAGACTACAAAGCAGGTGACTACTGAAGATCTATGCTGCGCCAACGCAACCGTGCCGTAGCTGGCGCAGTGGCTGAGAGATCAACTACTGCGCTGCGTGTCGCGGGTATGATTCCCATACGAAAGAAATATTTGTATGAACTACAAATAATTGTTCCGGGTTTGGTTGTTTGTGTAAATGCATCCACAATAAAGGGGTACTTCATAATGAGGGGCGTTGTTTTTTTTAAAGTACCTAATAATTAGTAAATAAGTGTATGCTGATGATTCATTAAGTTGCTGTTACCTGATGCATAGTGACACAAATTGTCGAAATCTGGTCGACAATTGTCTGGTCTCCGAGCGGCTGCAGACATTGCTTGGCTACGGAGAGCAAAGCCTCCGGCGGCCATTTTGTGAACCAATCAATGGTGCAACAATTTACCAGAGACGGGAACATGCGGCATCGACGCCTATGAAATATTAAAGTTAGTTTTAAAAAGTCTTCTCTTTTATGAATCATCTAATAAGTAAAAATCTTGTGTCACAATGTTTCTGGTTGCCTGGTTGCACTCCTAAGTTTGTCTATCCAGCGAAGTGGGCATGTCGAAATCGACATTTTTGGTGAACATAAATTTAGATCGTTTATACGTAATGGAGCATTTATTATATTTAGTTCTTCTATGGAAAGTTACTAGATGAGCTTTTTATTTTTCGTTCTAGCTGGGGTTCATGTAACAAGCATTTCTGCTTGCTCGTAAAAGAACATGATTTAATATTTGAAGTTTTCATTTAGAGGTTTATTTAGAAAATTGTTTTTATAGGGAAATGGGAAATTAATTTCCTTAAAAGTGATTCCTTGGATAAGTACCGGTAGGTACGCAAAATTTCTTGCACTTTTACAGGGGTCTTGATTTGCGCCAAAGTTTTTTTTAAATAAAATATATATTTTATTACATACACACAAATATAATTGGCGGCTGCAGGGCGGGCAAGGGTAGCGTTGCACAGCGCAGTCGTGAGCCCAGCGCACCCCTGGCCTCAATCAACAATTATTGATCCATCGGATAAACAGGGGTGCACTTCTACACGCTCTAATTTATTTAAAGCATCTGAATATTTAAAACATTTTGGTACTATTTGACAAATAATGCTTGACTCTCATTTTCGATAGCCGCGGGATGTCGCCAGTGTGTCAGTTGGCAGTGTTCCAAGACGCTTCAGTTGGGTGAAAGCGCATGGTCAAGGTTTCGACACAGTAGGTTTTGTTCTATTTTATGCTGTCTATTTTATTTTTACTGTCTTTACTTTAGTAGTGCGAGTTATAGGCCTGTTTTGACTAAACTAGGTAGCTATTCAATCTTAATTAGGTACCGTACAATGGAAATATAATAAAAAGTAAGGCTTAATACGACAATTCCGGGCACTGATTTGCATGTTCTTCAAATTAGGTAGTTGACCATCATTTCACCGTGATATTTCGGACAACTACTAGAAGGTCTCATTGTGTGGAAAAGCTTGTTTAATAATGGGCGAAGTAGAAAGACTACGTACTCTTACTTAATACTTCCTCATGCCAAGATGGTCAGGCCCGGATGGTCAAGTTGGCCAGACGGCCATAAAAAAGAGAGGCAGAATGTACCGAGTGATCTACACTGCAGAAAACCGCATAACTTGAAGGCGCGTTGTATCATGTTCCTAATCGTTGAGGAAATGGCGAAGGTCTGTGTTTACCTGAAAGCCTCCCCTACAGGACTCATGCATATACAAAGATGGAGCTTCCCTCGGACCCTCTTGATGAAGAAGTAGTAAACGGCGTCTCTGTCAGCAGGGTTGATGCCGCATTTTGCAGCTTCGTTGCGGCAGGCGGTCTGCATTTGCTCGTAGGTATCACCTTCGAAAAGGTTCGGTACCTCACCTAGGTGAGAGGTTTATTTATATTTTAAATGGCTTTCAATGCTTTACTGTTACAAGGAGGAGACCTATGCTATGTCCTAGCAATAGAAATAATACAGGCTGTGCGTTACGGCCCGTTCAAGATCTGGCCGCGTCGAGCGATAAGATAAAATGTATAGAAGTGTTTGAACCATGCAACGAGGCGCCGCCTGTGGCGAATTAGCATCCTTAAAAACTTTTTCAAAAAAAATGTAACCGCCTTCAAAAACAACCACAAAAAAGGGTAAAATAACCTACAAAATAACTTTTCTTTCAGAAGTCGGTGCCTTTGTTTTTTTTTCATTTCATTGTTTTTTTGCCACCGACTTCTGAAAGAAAAGTTATTTTGTAGGTTATTTTACCCTTTTTTGTGGTTGTTTTTGAAGGCGGTTACATTTTTTTTGAAAAAGTTTTTTATTTTACTCTTTTTAGTTAAAATATTCAACTCAAATTCTTGTCAAATAAATCATTCTCTCTCAAGTGCACAATAAGCTAATAAAATTCCCTATCTCAAAAACTACTGAACCGATTTTGATGAAACTTGCAGTATTCCGTAAGTTAAACAATACTTAGTACAACAAAAAAAGAATTACTTAAATCGGACTTGTAGTTCCAGAGTTATGCGAACACAAACTAAATCAGTCGATGCGAGTCCAAGCCGTTGAGGAGTTGTACCTTCCATCATCAGCTCATCCACCTGAGATGATGATTATCAGATGCAAATACTTGAACAGCTTTAGAAAATATTTGAAAATGGTACTATGTGCCTATAAAATTTGAAGGTTGCCCTCGATTTCCCTGGGATTCCATCATCAGATCCTGACCTGATGATCATGGGACCAATTGGAAAGTATACCCTTTCAAACAAAAGAAAAATTTTCCAAATCGGTCCAGGCGTCTTCGAGAAATCGGGGAACATACATAAAAAAAAAAAAAAAAAAAAAAAAAAAAGATTCCGACGAATTGAGAACCTCCTCCTTTTTTTGAAGTCGGTTAAAAAGGTAATGAATGTCTTATTCTCACCGCCCGCCGCCGCGCTCTCCCTTAGACCGTAGTCGTGTACGGACCGTTATGCATCAAAATTATATCAAGCACAACACGATTCCCCGCTTGGGCAGAGCACCGCCGTGTCATTACGACGGCGATAGGCGGAGACCTCTCGCGCTCGGCATTGGTCGAGGCCATGCCGCGGGGTGAGACGGAGTGGGAAGCGGTCTCCTCCTTCTGCGAAGCAGTCATGCTCGCGAAGGAGGAGGCGGGCTGCGTGTGGGAGAGGACAGCGGCCTTCCTCCACCCCAGCCGCAGTGGTAGACGCCCACGGCGACGGTCGTCGGCAGACGATTTCCGGCCACCGTAGGCGCGGGCATGCGGGCGGCGAGTAATGGGCGTCTCGCTGTTCGACCATGGACCATGCCCGGGTCGACGGCGCGTTGTGTTTCACGCGCGCCTCAAAGAGTATCAGCATAATGACGGGGCCCCCTCTGGAGGGCTAAAGCCTGCCGGTGTCGCGGGACTTATCTCATTACCATGACCCTGGAACATAAAGGGCTTTTGAAGGCCACCTTGGATTTTAGTCAGTACGAGTCTGACAGTCCCTCCCGCTCTGCCCTGGGTGGGACGACTCATTTGATAATTTTACCACGCTAAAAATAAAGCATAATAAGATTGCAACTTTCATTGACGCTTAACTAGGAAGTCTGTTACAAATAATTCTAAAGACATTATGACCGGGCACGCCGCAATCGCGGCGGTAAGACCCCTCTTTGAGGAGTGGCTGGAAAGACGTCACGGCGTCCTGACTTACCGCATGACGCAGGTCCTCACCGGACACGGAAGTTTCGGGAGGTTCCTGTGTCTGATAAGGAGGGAAGAGACGCCCGGGTGTCACCACTGCGAAGATCGCCCGGAGGACACGGTGGAGCATACGGTGCAGGACTGCCCCGCTTGGGCAGAGCACCGCCGTGTCCTCTCGGCGGCGATAGGCGGAGACCTCTCGCGCCCGGCATTGGTCGAGGCCATGCTGCGGGGCGAGACGGAGTGGGAAGCGGTCGCCTCCTTCTGCGAAGCAGTTATGCTCGTGAAGGAGGAGGCGAGCCGCGAGAGAGAGAGGACAGCGTCCTCCCTCCGCCCCAGCCGCAGTGGTAGACGCCCACGGCGTCGGACGTCGCGGGACGATTTCCGGCCACCGTAGGCGCGGGCATGCGGGCGGCGAGTAAAGGGCAACTCGCCACCCGACCATGGACCATGCCCGGGTCGACGGCGCGTTGTGTTTCACGCGCGCCTCAAGGAGTGTCAGCATGATGACGGGGCCCCCCTCTAGAGGGCCAAAGCCTGCCGGGGTTGCGGGACTTATCTCATTACCGTGACCCCGGGACATAACGGGCTATTGAAGGACACCGTGGATTTTAGTCAGTACAAGTCTGACAGTCCCTCCCGCCCTGCCCGGGGTGGGAGGACTCATTTGATGATTTTACCACGAAAAAAAAAAAAAAAAAAAAAGACATTATGACAAAACCTATCTATTCATAGCCCAGTTAATGAAAAGGTATTGAGGGAAATTCTTGGAACACAATTTTTGACTTCGTAATTTTGTTTGGACTAGTTATGAGGTGAACAGATCAAAAGTCCCCGCCTCTAGTATTTGAGCTGTTGGTGGGGCCGAAATTCGCCAATTTTGGCAAAAATAATATGTAATATTTTTTTGATAATCTATAATATTGGCTAATTAAATTCTATCAGTCATCTTGCCTATTACTTTTTTTTAACGATTCCAGTTGGACCACTATCTCGCCTGATATGCAAGCGAAGGTACTTACCAGAGTTGAGCATATTATTTATGTCTTCGAGGAACTCTTCTTTAGTGATCTGTGTATCAGTGAAGAGGAACACGGTGTCTTCATTATTGGCTCCAGCCCGCATGTACATCTTGCGAAGATCGTCGTGAAATTCTGGCGTATCGTAGTTCCTTTTGATTTCCATTCCCATGCACCTGTGTTTGACGAGCATGTCTTTACTATTCTTTCAAGCGTACCGTACCTTAGGAAAGCTTCTGTCACTGTGGTGTGGCATCCCTATCTAAAATTAGGTAATAGGCACGCCTCCAATTCACCACTTATGTTTGGATCCCTTATATAATTGGCCTATTGCAATTGTCATCAACTAGATTGGAATCCAGCATGCAGTTATCTTTCGCCAAATACCTTATACCTACTCAGCAGATTGGACGAAAGTAATAAATTTAAGTGTGATATTTATTTTTTCGCCCCTGGCAACTTGATTATCTTTATGGAGTACGGAAATAATTTTGAATGTTGTACGTTAACGAATATTAATAAAGACGTATTTTGTATTTTACGAAAATTGGACATTTGGACAAATATAAAAAAATTGAACTACGCTAAAAAGGCCTAGTTAAATTTTTTATATTTGTCCAAATGTGTTGGACTGATGATGAATATGTCAAAGACCTTACTGATGTCAAACACTATTAAGCATAGGATCAGAGTAAATGGTGAAGAATTGCAATAATATGTCCAGGCATGCATCTACTTGGGCCAGATAGTCTCTTTCCAGTCCACACAATACACGGAAGTCGCAAGACGAACCGAAAATGCCTGGAAGAGCTACTGGTCCATGAAGGAGCCTATGAAAGGAAACTTTCCTTTGACACTCAAGTGGAAAATCATGGACATGTGCATTCTTCCCATTTTGACCCATGGGTCCCAGACTTGGTCTTTGACAAACATTCAAAAGTCCAAAGTCAAGGTCTGCCAACGTGCAATGGAGAGCAGTATTCTAGGCGTCAAACTAACAACACCACACTGCGCTCCAAAACACAAATTTCACAAATCGACGTTGGTAAAAAGGCCACTGCACTGAAATGGGCTTGTGCCGGCCACGTCTCCTGCACGCTCAATGAGCTGTGGGCCAAAAAACCACTTTGTGGAGCCCTGACACAGCCAGAACGCGTCGCGGCAGACTTCGTAAGATGACGGGACGAGCTTGACAGTGGTCCACTTTGGCCTTGGATCGTGAAAACTGGAAGTCATGACCTTTGCCCAGCAGTGGAATGATGTAGGCTAGCAGTATCAGTATTTATATTTTAATACTGTAAAAAACAACTTATGAACTAAGCACCGCAAAACCGGACATGATACAGCCGGACATCTTACTTGCACTCGTTGATGTGTCCGGCGAGTGTGGCGACGCTCCTGCGCCCAGAGCCGCCCGGGCCTACCATGAGGCTGTGCCCTCGCTCGGCGCGCAGTACCCGCGCCGTTCTCACTATGTGCTCTATAGCGTCTTTGAACAGCACCAGGTGCATCTCTGCCCGGGCCGTCGAATTGTACTCCTCCAAGTATTCCTGTTTTTTTCATATTTTAAATTTAAATCGTCCGATCAATTACCCCGCCTATTTGCGACTACGTTTTAGGGCAATACCACCGTTTATTACTTTTAACATGTTTTTGTCACAAACAAGCGATGTTATTTGATCATACAATAACTACTTACTTATGTATGAGTTCAATGGGAAAAAAATGTGAACTAAGTATTCAGATGTTTAAAAAAAAACTTCTAAAACTATATATGCTATACCGAATAGTATGACAGCTGGTTCAAAATTTAGACGAAAAAAGCAGGCAAGAAATTCCATGAAATTAAAATAAATGTTATGCAAAATAATTTTATTTTTACATTTCAATCTAGACCGAAAGCGATCAATGTTTAGGTGGTGGATGCAGGGCCAGCTGCCCGCCCTCAAACGTTTTTTATGTAATGAATATCAAGTTTGCCATGCACCCAAACCTATACTCGATTCGTCTTTCGTCCCTCCACGGGCATCAGGAAATGTTGACTCTACTTTTGGGCCCGAGCGGTCGTTGAGCAAGGGCAAACCATTACCTACATCCTTATAGCTTGTAGAAGATTTTGTCACTTACAAACTTACAATGTTTTATCTATAGATAAGAACGTACAACTTATAATCAATCACTTGCCTTCATAACCACCATAAGTTTTGCCAAGTCAGATATCTCAGCATAGTTTCTATTTTCTTTTGGAATAGCGGAGTTTATGAAATCACCAAACAACAGAAGTGGTGGCTGTAAAATTATTGGATCTTCAGGGATTTCTAAAATGGGATTTTGGAAGGCCCTCTCACAGACCGTGTTCATTAGATGGTAGAAGTAACTCTTATCTTCAATGTTGATCAGCCGATCGTGAAACACACGAAGGCACTCGTGATAAAATAATCTGAAAAGCGTCAATTACTTTATATTTCACAGAGAATATGAAAAAAAAACAAACATTACACACACTACCATGCGCACCATACCACAAGAATCGATCATAGAGGTGCAAAATTTGACAATAGAACCTTAATAACTTACCAACTTAAAATTAAAATGAATTTTGGTCGAATTTGTGGGCGTTGTGTGCGACCACTAGTTATTGAGGGTCTGTATATACCTGAGCATTCCCTGCGGAGCCCTCATATACGCGGCATCTGCTTGCAAGACTCCCTGCATGCACTTGGACAAGTCTCTTAGATTGAACACATAGTGCGACTTGGCAGGCGTTGGCAGTAGCTCGGCACAAATCTTCGTATACACATCTACGGCGGCTTCCACTATGGGACCTCCAAGGACTGAGACTTCAGTCACAAAGTCTTCCATGTGGCCTTCCAGGATTGCCTGATTGATAGTACAATATCATAACTTGATGAAGGCCAAGGCCGATCAACAACAACAATAAACTGATTTCATGCACTGCTGTTGGTCAGTATTAACCCAGCTAAAAGTAGGATTTACGCCTTACAGCCTTTAATCAATAATAACAACCTTACGGCCCAATCACGACTTTGGTCTAAGAAGGTAGCGAAATCACCACTAGCGGCGCCTCGCGGCAGTCGGGCCGTGTGTCAAACATTTCTATACATATGATCTTACCGCTCGCTGCCCCACACTAAGTCAACGCTCACAGCGGCAACGTCGCGTCGTGAAAAGGCTTTATGAGACTTAAAAAAAAGTTCTGTTTCGAGTAATATACAAATTAAACCTCATAGAAAATTCTAGTTACTAACCTTAAATATAGTCTTCATAGCCCCAGCATTAGGTGCAGAAATATAGAACATCGCAAAATGTCTGACAAAACGTCCGGTGAGAGGGTTGCGGCCGCCGCCGGGAGGTGCGCACGCGCAAGCCAGCACCACGTCCAGGATATCTTTCCAGTACAACTTGTCGCGGTCGTAAAGACCGCCAAAATCAAGGTATTGCCTGTTTGATAGAACGAAAGATGATAAATGTGATGCACTTGTCCCAGCGCACTAGCCTAATGATAAGCAAGTAGCAACTTACTAAATTGCTGGTTTTACATAAAATTTCAAATACGATTACCTAATCGTGTCTTTTTACTGCGACGTGATGTACAATTTTTATATTTCGTAAGCCACAATTACATTAGTCGTTGACTAATCGATCCTTTGCAGTCAGTGGAAAAAGTCTAAAAATCGTCGTAAGTCAAGGGGCTATAAACAAAAAGTTTACCTCAACAGTTCTATAGTAGGTTGTGCGCCATAAATATCGAGGCGAGGCATATTCACGTCATCTATGAATATGATCACTTTCTTCCCTAAGGGAGCTCCGATGGCTTTGCGTGGTCTCTTGTCTAAGCGTAACTCTAACACTGCCTAAAAATAGGAATTATGGAAATCAAACAATGTTACTTTTCATTACTCACTTATGTTTAAGGAAGTTAAGGAGAGTATAGTGAGTAGTAACGGCCCTACTTAAGAGTAAGTCGGACACAAAAACGGTGTGTGCATGTGTGTGCACCACACGAGAAACTTATAAGAGTATCATAGTTGTAGCACAAATTAGGAAACTTTGAAATCAATGCAATGGTTTTACTTCTACATCGAACGAAAACCTCTCTATCTCATCGGGGGGGGGGGAGGGGGGTATTACAACGTCTTAAAACCAGGCTTATTCCGGCGAGTGAAAGTGACAGAGCTATACAAGTCGTCTAGCGCCATCTCGTTCACTCACTGGAACAAGCCTGGTTTTAAGACGTTGTAATACCCCCCAGGTTAGTATTATTTTCCATTCTGTCCGCATTTTTATTAAACGAAAAATAATGTACCTGTGTTCGGCCACTGCTGGTTTGAGCCGAAAAATTCAATATGAACGGTATATAATAACCGCCTAGAGCCATTTTGTTTAACATTCCTACTGCAATTACCGTTTTACCAACACCTGAAAGTATGATAGACAGGTACGCAATTTAAATAAATTCAATTAATCTTTACAATTAATAAATATTAAAATTATTCCTATTAAATTCCGTGTGTCTAAAACTAAACAGCGGCTTGACCGATGGTTGGATTAGACGGCAGTCAATTGCTCGACCACTACGCCAATCGTTAATAATTCGAACTTGGTTCCATTTGGTTATGGATTTTTATTTTTTTTTTCATTTTGAAAATCCCACCATACTATTTCCAAACCACTGCAAATTTTGAAAGCCAGAATCAACAGTGGCGGCCTCCAGAAAAGCGCCGAGACAATGAAGCTCGATGTGTCCCGGAGAATGAATGAACGAACTGTCTTGGATCTTGCAACGAAATTAATCAGAAAAGAATAGTGGAGGAGTATGAAAATACGTAGTTCCCATTTCCCTCCATGTCAAGCAGAAAACAGAACAAAACAAGGCTAACACAAAAGGGCATTTAGGTACAACTGGGATAAGCCTAGTTGCCTAGCACCACGGATAAAAATTCACTAGTATTTATGGGCTGATTTAAGATACTACATATTTTTCGTTTATCATAGTACTAATATTTTGAGAGTAAAGATTTACCTGTACTTCCAGTAAACATGACAGGTTTGCCACAACCCAGAAGTTTTTCAAACAAATATCCGTAACGAACCGTGTCTATAGTGGGTACTAGAGTCTCAAAGAACGGCAGTGTGGAGTCGTACACAAATTGAGGAATTATTTCGCCCCACACTTTTAATCTGCGCATTTTCGTATCCATGAACATATCGAAGAACATGAAGCCCTGCGGCATGCTAATAAAAAAGAAATGGAGAAATGACTCACACAATAATAGTTACCAGTACAGACAGCTTATGTTGACTGCAAAGATTTGCTACTGATGCTGACATCAGTAACAAATCTTTGCAATCATTCAACATCCAATATAGATAATTCACGATAGTATGAGTATTTTATGATGAAATATTATGAACCACTAACAATTCAGCTTCCTCAAATTGTTCAAACTGCCTCTTGATAACTTCTTCAAAGAGTTTTCGTCCTTCCTCGAGAATGTTGCCACCGATGCACCACACGTAGCAGAATATGAAGCAGTGAGCTATGTACACCTTGATGAATGCCTTGTCTGGGAATCGGTCGCCAGGTTCCGCCAGCAACGCCCCCAGGAGGTAGCACAACGCAGATACTTTGCTTATATCCACCTACACGTGAACAAGAAATACAGTATCCCATTGACTCTCAAATGTTATCATTAAAACGTTTGAAAATAGACTATAAGTTGCTTTTAATCATAATGTTTCACGGCAAAAAATTACTTAATTAGTTTTTCCCGAAGGTTGGTGAATTGCTAGGCAAAAGCCTCGCTCCATCAATTCCAACGGTCTTTTCAACGGTATGTTGATCAATAATTGTTCAAAAACTCACCTGATTAATTCCAAAGCGGCATTTGGTATTCACATGCTTGATTCCAACTTCCAACATTAGGAAAAGATCATGAACGAATTCAGCATTTTCCGCAGAGAAGAGGTTTTTCTCAGTAGATTCATCTATCCAGGAGCGCACCATTGGCATGTAGCCCATCTCGTTTGGATCCACGTACACCATGCCACAACGAGACACCGTGGCTGGTGAAGCTTGAGCTAAATCTGCCACCTGTAAGAGCCATTCTAAGTATTCAGTATTTGCTTTGCCTATTTACCAACTGACTAGAGGTTGGTTTCCAGTCTAATCGGATGCACATGTACACTAGTATTTTACATTGGGACTATTTGACCTTCATAATCTAAGGGTTGATCATTCAGACCCTTGACAACTGCCTAAGATTGATTGATTGATTCAAATTACAGACGGGAAAGCTTAAGTTTTTTTTTTCTGCTCATTCCCATTCTTAGTCTCGAAGAAAAGAAAAAGGTATTGCGTTTAGCTCTGGAATAGATACCTCAAACAGCATGTGCACGTAAGGTGTAAGTTTGATTCTCTCCGAGTTAGACAGACACAGCATCTTGTTGTCATCCAGTACGGTGTTCATGTTCTCAATCCACACGGCGTCCACGGGGCCGTCACAGATCAACCATTGGTGGTCCGGAGTCTCGCACTATATAAAAACACACCACGTACACATTTAATGAAGCAAGTTGTTGTGTTGTCGTTCTAAGACGAACTTTGGAACCATTTACATAAACGTTTTGTGAAATTACACTTACTTGCACAGCCGTACGTAAACTGAGAGGAAGAATTCCATCGTGCCATTCAAGCGTTGCGAGATTGACTTCGCCATACAATTCTCCGATTGTTAAACTCTTTGGGTTCATTACGTACTTTTGCACTGGTTGATTTTGTGGACCTTCTACTTCCATATCATAAAGTCTTTCATAAGTATCCCCTAATATCTTTAAATAAATAAAATAGATTATCTAACTATGAATAAAAAAGTGTCTAGGTTGTTAGGTATAAATAAATGTAAAACATCGCATGTAGGTATGAACGATCATCATTTGAGGAAAAGCTAGAACATTTTTAGCTGTTCTATAGTATTATCAAAACAACATCAGTTAACTGCACCCGTGCGAAAGCTGGTGACTAGTAATGAACAAATAATCTTGTCTTACATTTAGGACAACTGTCTTGCCGCCCCCAGTCGGCCCCACCAACATGACACCCCATCGCACAATCATAGTCTCATGCAACTGGATCACTTTACGTATCTGACATTCTTCTACTTGAAGCTTCCTTTCAAGAATCATTGTTCCTGAAAAAAAAAAACTTATTTTCTCGCAATATCATCAACGTATTTGGGTTATTTTAATAAATCATATTTTGACAGTTTTTTAGTAAAGAAAAAGTCATACTTTATCCCAAAATTGAGATGAAGTCAAGAGGGAAAACTAAGCAAATTGTAAGTCAATCTATACTTACTGATGACCTGATCCATAACGCCATAGTCTCTGACGGGGAGTTCGACGCCAGGGAACAGATCCGACAATATGCCAGCGAACAGGATAGCGTCAGCAGCCAAGAACTTTGGTAAGTTACTGTCGTTGAGGGCACACAACAGAGTCATCTCTTCGCGCTGGTCCGGACTCGCCCGCTTCAGGGCACCAGCCATTACCTAAATATAAACAGGGCATATAAAACTATACGTATTAGAAATTTTTGTATTGTTACAAAAAGTGACAAACAAATAAATTAATAGATTTAAAAAATCTAAAAACCTACGTTTTAAAATGTCCTAAAAAGAAGAAAATAACCCTACGGGGCTGAGAGAGGGGCCACTCAAAACGTGGGGGCGTATATTATACACCGTGTTCTTCACGTTATCCATAAACTTTAGCAAATACTTCTATGGCTTTTACAAATCAAATCCAACAAAGGAAGTAGTACTTAAAAAGGCTTCGTTACAAAGATATTTGTAATTTCATTTAATGAAATTTAATTGAGCTATGCAGTGAGAAAGTATCTTAATTTGAAATCTATCAAATACTATTTGCATTTCATTTGTTTCAGCCCGCCAAATGTTATGAATGACGTTGCCAATTCGGATAAAGAGGCATGCATATCGGGTTATTTACGTCTAGGTATTTAGTTTGTATGAAAATTAACAAAAAATAAAAAATAATAATTTATTAATGTGTCCATAATGAAAAATGCTTACTTCCGTGGTTTGAACATCTGGTCGAAGTTTATGTATATCGTCCGGAACACGGTGTATAAGGGATTATATATGGGATATATTTACATGACGTGAGATCGTAGGTGTAACTTGCAAAGATACGCCCCCACGTTTTGAGTGGCCCCTCTCTCAGCCCCGTAGGGTTATTTTCTTCTTTTTAGGACATTTAAAAACGTGGGTTTTTAGATTTTTTAAATCTATTAATTTATTTTATTATTTTTATCATTGGATTTCAAACAGCCAGTCTACCATCTTGGACGTCCGCCATATTGGATTTAAGATACGTGACTATTTTTCGTACTCCTGACAGCAAACCCTTTCATTTGATATCCACATCATAGGGGTGCATTTCAAATGGGCTGTCTGCCATCTTGGACGTCCGCCATATTGGATTTAAGTCACGTGACTATTTTTTTCATATTCCTGACAGCAAACCCTTTCATTTGATACCCATATCATGGGGGTGGATTTCAAACAGCCAGTCCACCATCTTGGGGAGGCCGCCATATTGGATTCGTTATGACGTTTCTTAGCTAGTCATGTATTGTCATCAGAACTCAGAGTGTGCGCAAAATTTCAGCTTGCTAGCTTATCGGGAAGTGCCTCAAAATTGAGTTGCAAAAGTCCAACCGGAACGACAAACAAACAAACAAACAAACAAACAAACAAGAAAAGTGAGTGTATAAAAACGTGGGAAAAAGAAAAACTATCGGTTACACTCTGAAATAAATAGGGTACCCAAACTTTAATGACGCCTACTTATTAAACAGAGATCCTGGTCAGGGCCCAAAAGCTACTTTACAAAGCCTCACAAGAAGAGGGTAAAAACATGACAAAGTTATAAAAATAACATTACCAGTACACTCTTGACAGCTCTCATGCCGAAATCGTAATGATCTTGTTTTGAAAGCTGTTCGCTGGACAACTTGTACATTTGTACCATCTTTTTAGCTAAACCTTTTGAAGATTCGAAGCCTTCCGAGTACAGGATTACTTCAGCAATCAACGCTTTAACACATAAATTAAGTAAAATTTATTATTTTAGTTGTCAGAAAAAAACAGCAGCATATACCATAACCTTTCATGGCAGTATTATTTTATTTTATTCTTACTTCAGTGTGAGTAAGAGATTGAGTGATATTAATAGAGATAAGGGGCATAATAAATAAATAAATGCACGCAGAACTGATGGCTGTTGAGGCCGTAAGGTTCTCGAATGGAGACCACGCACCGGCAAGCGAAGCGTGAGACGTCCTCCTGCAAGGTGGACAGACGATCTTATGAAGATCACAGGATCACGCTGGATGCAAGCCGCTTCCTACCGGTCTATCGGTCGCCTATGTTCATCACTGGACGTCTTACGGCTGATATGATGATGATAATGAAGATAAAGAGGTGGCACAGCCAATTGAAGATAAAGTGAACTGCTCTTACCATAATCTGGTACCATCATTGATATAGGACGGAATAAAGCTTTCAAGTTATCAGGCAGTTCGGTTCGACCAGCGTAACCCGGATTCATAGTTATAAAAGCAGCACAACTGCGCACTAATTTGATCTCGCGTCCTTCAAACATGAACCTGTTGAAGAGATGATGATGTATCAATAAATAAATAAACATTATATTGTTGCTTTGAAGAAGGGTTTTGAAAAATCTGTAGAAAGTTTGCTTTTCGACAAACAGTCCTTCAGATTTTCGTTCAAGCTCTGTCAAGTGAAATTCATTAACCCCAGTCGTTTCGTATGGTGCAACTCCCAACACAGAGAGGAGGCCTTCTCTTTGTTACATAGGGTTTAGTAAGGTAAACAATAGGGTAAAGGCAGTAGCGGGGATTATGTTTAACCATGTGAACTACAAAAGGTCTCAAATACCTACCACTTTAAATTGTGCAAATAAATTACATTTAATGCTGAATTAATATTCTAAAAATCTTTGTGTAAATACTTAAGAGGAAACAACAAGGGCTAGAGAATTGAAAAATAGGTATTTGTAAAATCTATTGCTGTCGCGCAAAGCCCGAACCGAACCCCGCAGAGCGCGATAGAGACAACTGCAGCTTGAACCGAAAATACCTATTAAATGAGCACAAAATTAACAATTCGTAGTCCTCTGATTACTACTCCAAAACTTAACCGATTTAACTACTTTTTCTTTAAAAGTAAAGAAAGGCTTTGGCCGTGTTCCTATATTTTCCTTTTTTTATATAATCTCGTCTTCTGGATATTTGAACACAGCGGAAAATCTGGCCAATTTTTTAGGGTTTCGAATGTTCATATCTTATTTAATAATTAATTTATGGAAAAAGGAAAACATAGAGACATGCCAATAGTGGCCATAGATTTTTTGTAAAAAAATTATTGCTCTACTGGCATTATCCAGGGTGGAAACAGGGGACTACGTTTGTATGGAAAAACGACCCTTGTGTTTCCTCTTAAGAATGCAAGTTACCTGGTCTGCCTTGCGACCTTTGCATTTCTGATAGTGATGAGTTGTTGTGCGATTACAGATAACACCTCAATATCGATTCGATTGAACTCGTCGAAACAACACCACGCTCCAGATGTCGCGAGGCCAGAGAAGAAACGTCCCATCATCTTGTAGTCAAGCCCTGATAATATGATCAACTAATTTAAATTCTATTATAATTTATTAACGAATAGAGTGGGTCTGTAGTGACACGTCTTTTAACTAAACATTTTACGGTTATTATGATAAAAACATAAACGGTAAAATTACTCAAAAAAGTGTTATCATCATCAGCCTATAATATGTTCCCACTGAGATGTCACACGTCTTCGAATTTGATGGTTCTAGGACATGCTTAGGACGGTTTCTTCACTATGTTTTCCTTCACCGTTTTGACAGCAGTGGTGATGTAATAAATTACACAAAGTAATGCGCCTAGCTGGGTTCGTACCTACGACCTACAACTCGTAAGTCGGTCCCTTATAGTTTCGCCATGTCCGTCCATCTGTCTCTCCGCAGCTTAGCTTTGAGACGCTTGTTACAAGAAAGCTGTACTTTGGCATATTAATTACGCCGAAAAAGTGGTAAAATAAAGGGGTTTGAAGATTTTACTATGGAGCGTGGCATACCTACTGCCGCCATTTTGTTTTTTTTTCAAAATCGCGGCCAGCCATAAAACCTTTATAAATCGATAGCTGACATCAATAACAACAAAAAATATTATAACACCAACCCTCGTAAAGTGTCCGGTTTCTGAGATAATAACCGAGAAAGTTGATCACGTGACATTCACAATTTTAAGCTAGTGTATGTGTTCGAATGTATTAAGATGTTAAAAATAATAACTTTTTGAACGTAATATGTATGTTGCATTATATCTGGATGTTATTTAAACATTATACGTCTGACATAATCTACTTTTTGAACTTACTTAATAACTTATTTTTAGTAAAGTGTAATTCTCCCTCGTAAAGTGTCCGGTTTCTGAGATATAAAGTGTTAAAGTTGACCACATTAATTCGGAATAACAAAGGCTTTATATTTTTTTATAAAATATTTTAGTAATTGATAATCCTGGTCTGGGAGAAAAAGAAAAACGTAGAATGCCAGCTGCTTCTCTTCCCGGGCAGACCGTAAAAGTCGGTCGAGGGATAGGGCAAAATGTAAGATCCATAGCCCCTCAGCTTAGCGCAGTGGACTTTCTACGGCTGTTATGATGATGATATGCCTCATGATGTTTCTGCTTACTGTGGCCATCACAGCAATATATCTGGATAGAAGCAATATGTTCTTCAATTTGTATCGAGACGAGCGTGTCATATTTTGCATAGATATTTTGATGATACAACTGTAATTTAGTATACAAACTTCGTCATAGTCGTCCCACTTCTTGTGTATTGTTTCTACAACTCAATACGGCACAATTAGGCATTTTTTACTTTTTGTATTACCTCTGACTGCGAGAATATTCGAGCGCGGACTCATTAAAAGAAATCACAATATCTCCTTTTTTTACACGCGAAGTAAATACACTTCCGGTACAAGCCAATCCAAGTCTGTAGTGGTCATAATTGTTGATGATAGGGATACAATGTAACGGCTAAGTTATGGCTTCAGGTAAAAACAAGAAAATTCGATATTTAAAAATGTGGCATAATCTAACCATCCCTACCAAAATTGCAAAAAGTAAAGGTTACATGCCATGGTTATATTTATCAAATAAAAACATGACGCCTAAAATTGTTTGATAGGCAATAAAATGTTCTTAAAACGAATTTTTAATTTTTCTATCCCTATTTGTGCCAGTATATTAGAAAGAGAGACAGGTTTATGCAACCAATAGAAGACAATTTTTGCGAGTTGACGTCAGTTTATTACGTTATATGCTTAAAATTAGAAATTGTAGTAACCACAGAACCATCACACAACATAAATGTAACGAGTACTGTCAGTTGTATTTTAGACTGAATGTTTAAACCTGTCTCATGTATTACATTTACATTGTTTAACATTTATCGTATAACTATCGTATTGATAGTTAAATCATATGAAGATATTACATTCAAACAAGTGTAGACGGTCTAAAAATAAGTTATTAAGTTCAAAAAGTAGATTATGTCAGACGTATAATGTTTAAATAACATCCAGATATAATGCAACATACATATTACGTTCAAAAAGTTATTATTTTTAACATCTTGATACATTCGAACACATACACTAGCTTAGAATTGTGAATGTCACGTGATCAACTTTCACGGTTATTATCTCAGAAACCGGACACTTTACGAGGGTTGGTGTCATAATAGTTTTTGTTGTTATTGATGTCAGCTATCGATTTATAAAGGTTTCATAGCTGGCCGCGATTTTGAAAAAAAATCAAAATGGCGGCGGTAGGTATGCCACAAATCTTCAAACCCCTTTAAAATACTTTTCCTTCGCTTTGTCCGTTCCGACACGCACTTGGCCGGTTTCTATTACTGAATAAAACCACATTATAAACTATGTTAGTAGATTGTTTCATTGTCCATATTGCTGTCATATTCAGGAGTTCGTAAAGTATTTACCTTCAGAACAGTTGAATACGACGCATTGTATAGCCAAAGCCTTGGCCATGTCCTTGGTTGTCTCCGTTTTACCAGTGCCCGCTGGTCCAGCCGGCGCTCCTCCCAGATCCAGCTGCAAAGCTCCCATGAGGCACAAGTAGCAACGATCCGTCAGAGGAGTTATTACGAGTACACCTTGAATTTATATTTTTAATCAATTGCTTCCTTCAGTAAAGGTGTTAAAAACAGCGAAAATTAAAGTTCCAGCAACATTGTTTTGTAGCTCAAACCAATCCTTAGTACTAACACTAGGCATGAGGTACCGTTTTCGATTCACAGATTGGGCAGTGTTTATAGCACCTAAATCGGTTTTTAAGCCTTTTCTAAGTTTATATCATAAAACGCACATTTTTGAAAAATACTTTTTCCTACCAACAAAGAGAAACAGTTGATTTTGACAAAAAAAAAACATCCCATGTGATTGGAACACTCAAGGTGATTTCGAATCACACTTTTCATAAGCGTCGGTACTGATAGTAAAATTCTAGAAAGTAAAAACAAACGAGACTCCCTTAATTTAGATTATAACATTAGTGTTATACAGTGTAGGGCGTAGTTAACTACTTTTTGTAATCTTGATTACTAACTACGATTAAAAGTAGTTAACTACATGTAGTTATGATTACATGTAGTTAGATTACTTTTGCCAAAAGTAATCTAACTACATGTAATCATAACTACATGTAGTTACAACTACTTTTGCCAAAAGTAATCTAACTACATGTAGTTATGATTACATGTAGTTATGATTACATGTAGTTACGATTACATGTAGTTATAACTACATGTATTTAACTACTTTTGGCAAAAGTAATAACTACCTTTTTTCTTTCTTTTGCGAAGTAAAGTCAAATGAGTTCTCCCAACAGGGAGGAGGGACTGTCAGACTTGTACTGACTAAAATCCACGGCATCCTTCAATAGCCCTTTACGTTCCGGGGTCAAGGTTCTTGTTTAGTCCCGCGACCCCGGCAGGGTATAGCCCTCCTAAGGGGGTCCCGTCATTGTGCTTACACTCTTTGAGTGGTTAGACTGATTAACTGTCATAATGAGATCTTGCCTCCTGACTTGATGGAGTGACCTGAAGGTCTACTTCTGTGACTCCTACTGGAACTCCTCGACGGATCGAACTAGATGTGTCGAGTACGGGCTCGTTTTGTTAGTTATGATGAGATCTTACCTTCGGACTTGATGGAGTGACCTGAAGGTCTACTTCTATGACTTCTACTGGAACTCCTCGACGGATCGAACTAGATGTGTCGAGTTTGGGCTCGATTTGTTAGTTATGATGAGATCTTACCTCCGGACTTGATGGAGTGACCTGAAGGTCTACTTCTATGACTTCTACTGGAACTCCTCGACGGATCGAACTAGATGTGTCGAGTTTGGGCTCGTTTTGTTAGTTATGATGAGATCTTACCTCCGGACTTGATGGAGTGACCTGAAGGTCTACTTCTATGACTTCTACTGGAACTCCTCGACGGATCGAACTAGATGTGTCGAGTTTGGGCTCGTTTTGTTAGTTATGATGAGATCTTACCTCCGGACTTGATGGAGTGACCTGAAGGTCTACTTCTATGACTTCTACTAGAACTCCTCGACGGATTGAACTAGATGTGTCGAGTTTGGGCCCGTTTTGTTAGTTATGATGAGATCTTACCTCCGGACTTGATGGAGTGACCTGAAGGTCTACTTCTATGACTTCTACTGGAACTCCTCGACGGATCGAACTAGATGTGTCGAGTTTGGGCTCGTTTTGTTAGTTATGATGAGATCTTACCTCCGGACTTGATGGAGTGACCTGAAGGTCTACTTCTATGACTTCTACTGGAACTCCTCGACGGATCGAACTAGATGTATCGAGTTTGGGCTCGTTTTGTTAGTTATGATGTGACCTTACTTCCGGATTTGACGGAGTGACCTAAAGGTCTAGGTTTGGGTTCGTTTTGTTAGTTTTTTTTTATCGTGGTAAACTCATGAAATGACTCCTCCCACCCAGGGCAGGGCGGGAGGGACTGTCAGACTTGTACTGACTAAAATCAACGGTGTCCTTCAATAGCCCTTTACGTTCCAGGGTCACGGTAGTGATCCGAAAAATAGAAAAATACGCCAAAGTCTGCCGGGGTCGCGAGACTCACGAAATACCGTGACCCCGGGACGTAAAGAGCTATTGAAGGACACCGTGGACTTTAGGCAGTACGAATCAGACAGTCTCTCCCGCTCTGCCCTCGGTGGGAGGACTCATTTCATGATTTTACCATGCTAAAAAACTTACAAAAGGAGCCCAATCTCGACACACCTAGTTTGACCCATCGAGAAGTTCCAGAATCAGTCACCAAAGTAGACCTTCAGGTTACTCTATCAAGTCCGGAGGTAAGATCTCAACATAACTAACAAAACGAGCCCAAACTCGGCACATCTAATACAATCCGTCGAGGAGTTCCAGTAGGAGTCACAGAAGTAGACCTTCAGGTCACTCTATCAAGTCCGGAGGTAAGATCTCAACATAACTAACAAAACGAGCCCAAACTCGGCACATCTAATACCATCCGTCGAGGAGTTCCAGTAGGAGTCACAGAAGTAGACCTTCAGGTCACTCCATCAAGTCCGGAGGTAAGATCTCATCATAACTAACAAAACGAGCCCAAACTCGACACATCTAGTTCGATCCGTCGAGGAGTTCCAGTAGAAGTCATAGAAGTAGACCTTCAGGTCACTCCATCAAGTCCGGAGGTAAGATCTCATCATAACTAACAAAACGAGCCCAAACTCGACACATCTAGTTCAATCCGTCGAGGAGTTCCAGTAGAAGTCATAGAAGTAGACCTTCAGGTCACTCCATCAAGTCCGGAGGTAAGATCTCATCATAACTAACAAAACGAGCCTAAACTCGACTCATCTAGTTCGATCCGTCGAGGAGTTCCAGTAGCAAAGTAATCACCAAAGTAGACCTTCAGGTTACTCCATCAAGTCCGGAGGTAAGGTCACATCATAACTAACAAAACGAACCCAAACTCGGCACATCTAGTTCCATCCGTCGATGAGTTCCAGTAGCAACCACCGAAGTAGACCTTCAGGTCACTCCATCAAGTCCGGAGGTAAGATCTCATCATAACTAACAAAACGAGCCCAAACTCGATACATCTAGTTCGATCCGTCGATGAGTTCCAGTAGCAACCACTGAAGTAGACCTTCAGGTCACTCTATCAAGTCCGGAGGTAAGATCTCAACATTACTAACAAAACGAGCCCAAACTCGGCACATCTAGTACCATCCGTCGAGGAGTTCCAGTACGAGTCACAGAAGTAGACCTTCAGGTCACTCCATCAAGTCCGAAGGCAAGGTTACATCATAACTAACAAAATAAGACCAAACTCGGCACATCTAGTTAGATCCGTCGAAGAGTTCCAGTAGAAATCACCGAAGTAGACCTTCAGGTCACTCCATCAAGTCCGGAGGCAAGGTCACATCATAACTAACAAAACGAGCCCAAACTCGGCACGTCTAGTTCGATCCGTCGAGGAGTTCCAGTAGGAGTCATAGAAGTAGACCTTCAGGTCACTCCATCAAGTCCGGAGGTAAGGTCACATCATAACTAACAAAACGAGCCCAAACTCGACACATCTAGTTCGATCCGTCGAGGAGTTCCAGTAGAAGTCATAGAAGTAGACCTTCAGGTCACTCCATCAAGTCCGGAGGTAAGATCTCATCATAACTAACAAAACGAGCCCAAACTCGACACATCTAGTTCGATCCGTCGAGGAGTTCCAGTAGCAATCACCAAAGTAGACCTTCAAGTTACTCCATCAAGTCCGGAGGTAAGGTCACATCATAACTAACAAAACGAGCCCAAACTCGACACATCTAGTTCGATCCGTCGAGGAGTTCCAGTAGAAGTCATAGAAGTAGACCTTCAGGTCACTCCATCAAGTCCGGAGGTAAGATCTCATCATAACTAACAAAACGAGCCCAAACTCGACACATCTAGTTCGATCCGTCGAGGAGTTCCAGTAGGAGTCATAGAAGTAGACCTTCAGGTCACTCCATCAAGTCCGAAGGTAAGATCTCATCATAACTAACAAAACGAACCCAAACTCGGCACATCTACTTCGATCCGTCGAGGAGTTCCACTAGCAGTCACGGTGTAGACATTCAGGTCACTCCATCTAAACCGGAGGCAAGATCTCATTATGACAGTTTATCAGTCTGACAGTCTGACATAGTCTGGCAGTTTATCAGTGTGACAGTCTGACCGAGTCTGTCTCAGTATTTGACCCTGAGTCTGACTTTATTTGACTCTTAACCTGACAGCGAGTAATGGATGATTCGCTGTCCGACCATGGACCATGCCCGGGTCGATGGCGGCGTTGTGTTCCACGCGCGCCTCAAAGAGTGTCAGCACAATGACGGGAACCCCTTTAGAGGGCTATACCCTGCCGGGGTCGCGGGACTAAACAGGCACCTTGACCCCGGAACGTAAAGGGCTATTGAAGGATGCCGTGGATTTTAGTCAGTACAAGACTGACAGTCCCTCCTGCCCTGCCCTGGGTGAGAGGACTCATTTGAGTTAGATTACTTTTGGCAAAAGTAGTTACTTTTTTGTAATCTGATTACTAACTACGATTAAAAGTAGTTAACTACATGTAGTTACGATTAAAAGTAGTTAACTACATGTAGTTACAACTACATGTAGTTTAACTACTTTTGCCAAGAGTAATCTAACTACTAACTACATTTTGTAGTTAGTAATCTAACTACATTTTTCGATTACTTAATGTAGTTAGTAATCATGATTACTAACTACAAAATGTAATCGTAGTTATTAATCAGTAGTTAGATTACAAAATGCCCAACTCTGGTGTTATAATCTAGAGAGAAATAGAGTGAGAAATAGAGTGAGAAATAGAGTGGCCGAAATTAGTTTCGGCCACTCTAACACTTCGGACTGAAAATGGCCGACATTGAACCTATGGTGGCTAGTTCCTATTAGTGAAATTGATTGGAAGTGTTTACAACAGACATAACAGGATGGAATGAGCGATGGCTGCCTAAAATGTTATCTGTCAGTTGGCTAGGGAAGGCCCGTCCACCCTCTAAGTGTTTACGTACCTCCCGCACCCAAATATTCATGACCATAAACGTACAAAGCACTTGACATTCTCGCTATACAGTTGTCGATGTCTTCCTCCCAATAATAACGAATCATCTTCAACCATTCGAAATCTGATCTGCAGAAGTGAAGTAAAGAATCTAATTAGAGTGTTTCAGTTGCGGTAGAAAATCACAAGGCAAGCTGAGTGAAACGTTTTAGAAGTCTTAGTATCCTGTTCAGTAAATTGTTTGCAATGTGAATTTTGATACCCATTGCAGCTTGTGGTCCTGCTCGTGACCACTCGAGAAAAAGAACTTGAAAAAAAATTACCTAGTTTTTGTTTAGTTAGGTTACATAAAAAACTGAGTAAGTTCGAAAACTGATACATCTCATCAATGAAAACTGAAATTTTTCAAATATTTCCAAAGTAACACTGCTATCCACTACAACCTTTAAAATTTCCAGAATGATTGAGTGAAAAATAATTTAGATACTAAAAATTTGAGGACTTACGCTTTCTGAACATGTTTTTCAACCATTTGTGTAATAGTATCTCTTGCATGGACATCTATTGTGATAAGAGCGCAGAGAACTTTCCTGAACAATGAACTAATATCTGCGCGAGTGAGACCCGCCAAGTCATTCAGGTCCGATATGCATTTCTTCTCATATTCCATCAGTCCGGTGTCAATGCGAAGAGCGATACCGTAGTCGAATATTTCGTGCACGCCTTTGGCCCACATTATTTGGGATACTGACAGGATGATCTGTTATCGACACAATATTATTATGCAATTTTACAGGTAATATAGGTAGAGCATAATGGTAACCCAGTGGTAAATAGCTTTAAGACGCGGACTGACTACGATTTTAATCGCTTATGACCGCGTAAACTATTGTCACCACTATGGAGCGTCAATAAGATTGAAAATTGAAAAAATGACATTTGTGTTGAAATGTGACGTAAGCTGCGAATGGGCATTTATTTTACTGCTTTTCTTTAGATTATTTAAAATATAGACATAAAATTAAATAATGGTTCGGTTAAAGTTTTAAAAAAATGGAAAACCTACTAAATTCTTAAAAAAAAAACTGTTGTTATCGCTGGAAATACAGAGATCTTCGACGTCAAAGTTTATTTTTGTGCTACAACTTCCCAATTTTTATTGGGAATATCAAACTCTTATTTATTATTCTGTTCGGTTTAAATTCTTCTTTATACCCTTCTCTGTTCACTGTATTTTTCGCGTTGCTTATTTTTATTACATTACGTCATACTCGACGTTCTAAGAAACCAATTTTTGGGAATATGAGATAAGACCGCGCCTTAAGTTGATTTCGAATCGTCATTAGTCGTAGGTTTGGACACTATAGTTACTTTAGTTTCTAAAATATATTACGTCAGCAAAACAGAGTTTAAAATCTTTTGGAAACTAGACATTGCAATCATTATCAACCATCTACACTGACCTCTTTAGGGGATAGCTTACTACGTGTAACGGAGAGGAGGTTGTGTGCTAGAGTAGGTACGTTTATAGGCTGATTTCGTGTTTAAGAAAGGAACTAACAAATAAGCGACTATTTGTACCTGGTTAGGATGTAGTTGAACCCATTCCACTCGTGGGCGCATTGCGAAATCTTTTAGCGCAAATTTCATGCATCTCTTTACAGATGCAAACATCGCTTCCTCCACTTTGCCAAGCCAATCCTCTACGTTGCCACGAGCTTTAAGACCCTGGAGTGTTCAAAACAGTTCTAGGTAATTGGTTTGATAGCTTTAGTACGTCTATGAAGTTAACATCTTGCGATTTAAAAAAAATATTGCTTTAGATCCCATTTATTTTGTTAATCAGTCAAAATTGTGTAATGTCCAACGGTCTAACATCGTAGATCTTAGAATATAGTGGCTTCAGTTAAATGCAATCAGGATACAAAGTCGCTTGAGCTCATGTCTGCCAAGCTGACCTAACATAATTCAGTAATGGGGAGTCGTGGATGAGTTTTTTTTAATATGTCGACAGTAACACGGAGTTTCATATTCTAAAATATATTGAACGTGTCAAAATAACGTTTACCTTTCCTAAATTAACCCTCTCTCCTTCAGGCGATAACATGGCAACGATATCAGTCGTCAAGTCCTCGGTTTTCGCTGTCTTAGCCAGTTTTGCTTGTAGCATATCCCTCGTTTGGAAGGACATCTCTTTTTCCACTAGATTACCATCTTCAGTTAATTCTAATTCAGATTCGGGGAATTTTACGCCAAACTCTAACTTAGCAATGGCGTCGAAACATTTGCGCAAGTGTGGCTGTACAGCGTGAGGGTTTCTTGTCTGAATAAATAAGAATAAAATACTGAGGTACATAACATATACCTAGATTTAAATAAACTTTAAGCTATCATATATGAACTACCTACCTACAGTCAATAAAAACTACAAAAAATAAGGCTCCTAATCAAACGTACGACAGTGACACGACCACCGCAACCACACAACGGCACGATTAGCGCGGTGGCGGAGCGATTGGACTGCCGTGCAGCGTGTCGCCGGTCGCGGGTTCGTATTCCGCACTGAACAAATATTTGTATGACCTACAAATAGTTGTTCCGGGTCTGGGTGTTTGTGTATGTGAGTTTCTATGTTTGTAAACGCACCTACGACTCAGGAGAAATTCCTAGTAAGGGGCAACGTTTTTTTTACAAAAAAAAAACTAAAAGAAAAAAAACAGCGACATAACGTGGTCGAGGGTGTATAATTGTATATTGTTTGTTGAAAATAATACGCTAATTCACACGGAATACATTTTTGTAATTATCGGGTTCTCTATGATGATTCCTAAATTTCATCATTTGTCCGAATGATAACTTGCCCGAACTTAAGGTCACATAATATCACATGCTAACATTTGTCATCTGTCTAGCATCTTCCCAACCAAGTTAAGTCGTTTTCCTGGTAACCGTATGCAGCAGATACCAGTTTCTACATGGAGTGACTACCAGACCTCTACAAATCACAAGCCACTTCGCACTGAGTAATATGGCACCTCTTCTTGTCAGTCTCTTACTGACTACCTGTAACGACCGTAAATGATCCACAAATGACAGTGAGGATCAGCAGCTTAACGTACTTTCAGAGTCATGGAGAAAACGACTTGAAATGGATGATCCATCGACGACCTAAGGAACTCACACTTACATCAACTAAACTTCGGACTCTTAAATTACTCTAACCATGAGCCCATCTAATTAATGCAGTATTGCTACTAATAATAGTTACCTGGGCCAATATCTCCAAAAGTTCATCATTGGACAAAAAGAAGAATCTAGGAAATGCAACCCGTTTTGTTTCTAGATAAGCCTCTAAGCACTTCATGATTTGATCAAGCATCTCATTGTTTCTCACAAATTCTTCGTAAAGCTTAGGCTGAGTCGCCGCTGGCATCGCTAAGGGCACCTGAGCAAAAGCGTTTTTAAAATAACTAAACATCAATCGGAATTTCATTTTCAGAGTTACGAGTGCGCTACGTCACTTCATAGAATATTATTCAATAAAACATAAATCAGTCCAGGGTAAATATTTTTTTTAATATTTTTCAACATAAGTATAAATGTTAAATGTGTATGAAATGTCATGTCATATTTTATGGGTTAAAAATGCCGTCTACGGCGTCGTAGCGTTCGTAGAGCTTTCATAGCACTTTCGTAGCACTATTGGTGGCAGAGGCATCAGAGAACGCATAATTCGGTTTATTATTTTATTTTTTGTCTACAAGAGTAGAAATTAGCTTTATGATAACAAAGAGGAGACGAAGTAGATTTTGGCAGTATTGCGATATTAGGAATACAATATCGAGGTGACGTGTGGGAAAAGAACAGAGCCAATTACAGCCAGATTTATTTCGCTGCGAAATATTGAAGAGACCATAATATAACAATAATACCTTAGCAAGTTTGCGCATGATATCCTTCCAGGATTTGTCCACAATAGTGAACAGTCTCGTTTCATTGGGCAGCTGTCTTTGAATATCGGGCGCGCTGAAGATGACCTCCAAATATATCCAAGTTTGTTGGCAAGCTTGCCATTCTTCCTGCGAAAAATAAAATTGCAGTCTCAACTACTTTATTGCAAAATACTGGTCTCAGCAACTTGAAAATTAAAATCGGTTCTGTATTTGCAGAAATTGTTTTCTTCAAACAATGTCACAAACTAACAAACTTAACTGTGTATAATCAAATGTAATAGAAACACTAAAAACAGAGACTGTTAGTATAGATCGATTTAATTAAAAGAAACCAACCAAAGAAATAATTTTAGTTTTTCACTTATTTCAAAGTGAACATTGTTTACGTTCTGTTAGAAAAGCTTGTAAATGACAAAAATGTAAATGATAATCAGATGTTAGCTTTTAAAACAAAAATTAATAAATATAATCTTTACCAAAGTTTTAGAGAACAGTTCCAAGTTCTTCGCCCATTCCTCAACTCTTCCCTTGATTGGTCCACAGTTTCTGGAGCTGAGTATCGTGCTGATGTGAATGTTACCCTCATCGACACACACCTGGACTTCTTCCAATCCACCCAGCACATACACATCTTTGGCATCTTTATGCAATATTACAGGGAACTCTAAAGCTGCCCACATTTCTTCCACCTATGAAAGTGATTAATTTTAAAATTTAGACTTTTATTTTTTGCATCAATCCACCTATGCAAGTGATTTAATATTTAGACTTTTAATTTTTGCATCAATCCACCTATGAAAGTGATTTAATATTTTGACTTTTATTTTTCGCTTCAACTCAGCCTATATCGCAGTTCACTGCTGGACATAGGTCTCTACCATGTTGCTCAATTTCACCCTGTCCTCCGCCTTTCGAATCTAGTCTGTCCTAACCAGCTTCTTAGGGCCGTCGGTCCATCTAGCTAAGGGGCGACTCCACTCCAGAACTCGTTTGCTTCAGTGCTGCTGTTTTGGGATCCGCTCTGTTTATTTCATTTTACCTTCTTCAGCAGCGCTTCCAGTCCAGCTTCCGAGCTAGCTTGTCCCGCCACTTCCATCAGCTCCTCAGCATGTTGGAAGGCGTTTAGATCCTCAAAGGTTTTAAGCGTCACTATCTGTTCAGGTATAAAGCGAGTTTTCAAAATTTCTTCAATTTTTATCCAGTGTCGTGGTTTCAAAGCTGGATTTCGTAGATATGTTAGTACAGGTAACTGAAATAAAACAACAGATTAGATTTTCTGAACTTTCTCTTAGATATTCGTTGACTTCATTTTTTTCACGTATGCATTATCTTTAGTGAAATTATGCTAACCTTGTCTTTGATGACACCTATAGTTGCTTTACATTTTGGCACAATTTTGTTCGGAGGTAGACCTTTGTCAAGTTGATTGAATATCTTGCCAAAATTAATAGTTGTTGCCTGTAAGTCATCGATGTCTATCGTGTTGAATGGAGCGTCATACCTGAATAACAACAATATTTTTGTAAATAGTACGATATTCTTAACTTTCTTAATACATTTTGATAGTGCTTACCAGGATTGGTACGTGTCCATCCAATCTTTAGCAGATTTCCAAAGTAACTGTCTGAGTCTAACGTCGTTTATCGCTTCGTCTAATTGTTCTAACCGTGCCGGCGGAATCTGTAATATTTTTAAGCCGACTTCAAAATAGGAGGAGGTTTCAGTTCGGTTGCATGTTTGTCACTCGATTTCTCAAAGAGGCCTGAATCGATTTGAAAAATTTAGTTTTCAACGATGTTCTTTCCAGGTAGTCCCCTTGTCAGGATCGATGGACGGACAGACAGACATGACGAATCTATAAGGGTTTCGGTTTTTGCTATTTGGCTACAGAACCCTAAAAATCGAGTGAAACCTTTGTAAAGCAGGAAAACGAAATAATTAAGTCATGGGAGTTGTTCTAGCTCCTTGCCGGATTGCTGCCCTGGGATCTGGAGGCGACTGCCCTCCAGCCCGTCTATGAGTGGCGCGTGGAGGCGCAGCCCCGGGTTAATCCCCGCTGCCTCGACAAGTCGAGGCGCGATCTCAGGGCAGTATGGAGGGAGCGACTGTCGCAACCGACGGCCGGGCACGCCGCAATCGCGGCGATCAGACTCCTCTTTGAAGAGTTGCTGGATAGGCGTCATGGCGTCCTGACCTACCGTATGACGCAGGTCCTCACCGGATACGGATGTTTTGGGAGGTACCTGTGTCTGATGAGAAAGGAAGAAACGTCTGGGTGTTACCACTGCGAGGATCGCCCGGAGGACAAGGTGGAGCATACGGTGCAGGACTGCCCCGCTTGGCCAGAGCACCGCCGTGACCTCACGACGGCGATAGGCGGAGACCTCTCGCGCCTTGCATTGGTCGAGGCTATGCTGTGAGGCGAGATGGAGTGAGAAGCGGTCGCCTCCTTCTCGCTGCCCGACCATGGACTATGCCCGGGTCAACGGCGCGTTGTGTTCCACGTGCGCCTCAAAGAGCGTCAGCATTATGACCGGGCCCCCCTTTAGAGGGCCAAAGCCTGCCGGGGTCGCGGGACTTACGAATTACCGTGACCCCGGAACGTAAAGGGCTATTGAAGGACACCGTGCATTTTAGTCAGTACGAGTCTGACAGTCCCTCCCGCCTTGGAGGATTCATGTGATGATTTTTCCACGCTGAAAAAAAAAGGAGTTGTTCTAGTTATATACTTTTCAAGATTACATATTATTTTACCTTAAATATCTTCTGCCACTCTCGTATTTGTTTGTCCCTTGATGAACAAGCAGCAAGTTTATCCTGCAGTTCCTGCAGGGTCTCCAATACTTTTTCTATGTCAGATTTCTCATCGTACAACCACGGTTGCTAAGTATGATAAACATAAAAAGGATTCAAGTTAAAATAATATGGTTCCTAAAGCTGTTGATGTAATAAAAGAAAACTCACAAAAAACATTCTGCAGCAATCTTATACTACGTCGTCCAATGGATTATTTTACTTTTGGCATCTGCTTGAGAATGTAATAATGTGTGTTTCATAGTAGGTAAATTTGAAAATGCGTACACAAATCTTTACCATTTTTATGTCAAAAAGATTTTTATAGCGTTTTTTAAGTAAAAAGATTTTTAAGGCCTACTCAAAAATGGTACAAACGGTCGTTGAAACAATTTGTCTTTACTGGATTTTAAGCTGTTTGTGTTATAGTAGCATTTATAAGTCCTAGAATATTTTAGAAAATAGCAGAACGTGAGCTATCAAAAGTAAAATTATCGATTGGCCTGCGTTAAGGTGCTATTTGCAGCAATAAAGGGCACATTTTTTTAACGTGGTAAAATCATCAAATGAGTCCTCCAACCCCGGGCAGGGCGGGAGGGACTGTCAGACTTGTACTGACTAAAATCCACGGTGTCCTTCAATAGCCCTTTGTGTTCCGGGGTCACGGTAATGAGATAAGTCCCGCGACCCCGGCAGGCTTTGGCCCTCTTGGGCGGGGCCCCGTCATCGTGCTGACGCTCTTTGAGGCGCGCGTGGAACACAACGCGCCGTCGACCCGGGCATGGTCCATGGTCGGGCGGCGAGTTGCCCTTTACTCGCCGCCCGCATGCCCGCGCCTACGGTGGCCGGAGATCGTCTTGCGACGTCCGACGCCGTGGGCGCCAACCACCGCGGGTGGGGCGGAGGGAGGACTCTGTCCTCTCTCTCTCGCGGCGCGCCTCCTCCTTCGCGAGCATTACTGCTTCGCAGAAGGAGGCGACCGCTTCCCACTCCGTCTCAGCAATAAAGGGCACATGGCACGCAAAAGAACATTTAGAGACAAAACAACCAATGCTCCCAAGGTTAACAAATTTTAAGTTATTTCATATAATTACCGCAACTTCATCCCTCAGTTTGTTGACATCGAGCATAAGTTCCATAATATCCTTGCCGATCTGGCTTGCAAACAATCCAGCTAATTTGCTGCGAGTCTCAAGTCGTGCGTCCACATTCGTTCGCAGAGTTCCCAAAGCCACACTCAAACCTATCATGATAAATTACTGGTTGATAAATGGCAGAAAAGAAAGTCATAAATAGAGAAGACGTAGAATAGGCTAATTGAAAGTATCAGTAAATTGGCAATCTGTTTGGGCCGTCGCGTCGTCGGTTAGAGAGAGTAGGTTTTGAAAATTAATGGATTTTATTATTTTGATTTATTTTTTAAATCAATCAAGTATCAAGTCTAATATAAAAAGCATCAAGACACGGAATTGAGAGTGAGGGCTCATTCCTGATGACAGAATGCAAAAAAAAATAGTTTTGAAAACGACATACAGTTACCGGCATGGATCTTGAGCGCTGACCTTCACCTGCGCAGAAGTGAGTTATTAGGTCCCTTTGGTAGATGAAGTGGGGAACGGGGGGAATTATGTGTTCATTCTACCAAAAAATCAGGTGACATTTGAATTTAAAATGCGAGCGTTGAAGGATTTGTAGAATTATTTTTTTTAGATTGATAGTACTGTCAGTGAATATTATTTGAACGTTATGCGTCGTTTGCGTAACGCTATCCACCTAAAAAGGCCGGAATTGTGGAAAGACAATTCGAGTTTTACACCATGATAATGCACCATACTGCACTCGTAATTCGTGATCATTTCGCCAAAAACTCAACCCATATCGTTCCGCAACCACCGTATTCACCTGATCTGGCGCCGTGCGACTTCTGGCTGTTCAGCAAGCTCAAAAGACCGCTCCGGGGACACAATTTTCATACGATAGAAGAGATTCAACCGCAGCGAAGACGGAACTGAAGGCCATCCCGGAAAGTGACTAATCCGTTGACATAAGTGCATTGCATCGGGAAGGTTACTTTGAAGGGGATGTAATTAATTTGGAAGGATAAATAAAGAATTTACAAAATAAATACAATGTCACCTTATTTTTTGGACACAGTATTATATAGTAGGTGACTCGTTTTATGCCAATTTTTAATTCACGAGATACAGAATTTCATGGCAAATTGAGATCGAGATTAAGTTAAACTGTGAATACGTGGCGGTAGTACTGAAATATTTTGCGCTTCCAACGCCCAGCTAAACTTTGGAAGCTAAATTTGGAAGTTCCTTGGAACTCTAGGTATCGGCAGATCGCGACATTCAGATCTTCCCAATACATTTGGTTTAGATGATCTAAATCGTCATTTCTCCACTGTTCCCACCTTAGATAGTCTAACCAAATGTCAAACCCTCGGCTACCTTGCTGGTCTGACGCGACCTAATATTACTCCCTTTGTCTTCACCCCAGTTGACCCGGGAGAGATCAAGAAGATTATCCTATCCATTAAGTCCAAAGCTGTTGGTTGTGATAATGTCAGTCGACACATGATTGTGACGGTTCTTGACCAGCTCCTTCCTGCTATTTCCCACATCATTAACTTCTCTCTTTACTCCGGAGCTTTTCCTTCTATATGGAGGAAAGCCCTTGTCCGCCCATTGCCTAAAATTCCTAATCCCACACTCCCTAGTCACTTTCGCCCAATTTCCATTCTCCCCTTTTTATCCAAAGTACTTGAAGCTTGTGTTCATAAACAATTCTCCTACTTCATCTATCAAAACTCTCTCATTAGTCCACTCCAATCTGGATTCAGGCCTGGGCATAGTACCGTTACTGCTCTCCTTAAAGTGACTGACGATATAAGGCGCGGTATGGAAGATACTAAAGTTACAGTCTTAGTATTGATTGACTTTACCAATGCTTTTAATACCGTCAGTCATGAAGTCCTTTTATCCATCCTTTCCTATCGCATGGTCTCTCACGAGGTTCTGGAATGGTTCTCATCCTACCTTCAGGGGCGTCGGCAGTCAGTTCTTGCTGGTGATTCATCATCAAGCTGGCGTGATCTTGCAGCGGGTGTCCCTCAAGGCGGTATTTTATCTCCTCTTCTGTTCTCTACTTTTATAGATCTCATTACCACCGAACTTCAGTGTGCGTATCATCTGTATGCCGATGACCTGCAACTCTACTGTCAGGCAGATGTTGATAGCTTATCTGATGCTATCGAGGACCTAAACCGGAATCTAGGTATAATCAACGATTGGTCACATCGTTTTGGGGTGGCGGTTAATCCTAGTAAATGTCAGGCTATCATTATAGGGAGCCCTTATAGCTTGCGAAGGCTGACCAGTTTAACGGTACCGCCTGTTACCTTTGACGGGAAAATCATTCCGTTTGGGTCCGATGTCATGGATCTGGGTTTGCACGTTGACACCTGCCTTGACTGGCGTAAGCAGGTTGCAGCCGTCAGTCAGCGGGTCACCGGAACGTTGCGGTCGCTCTATCGTATGAAAAATATTCTTCCATCTCGCATAAAGGCAATGCTTGTACAATCCCTTATCTTTCCCATTTTTGACTATGGTGATGTGTGTTACTATGACCTGAATGCAGATCTCCTCAATAAACTTGACCGACTTCTAAATAACTGTATTCGATTCGTTTTCAATCTCCGTAAGTATGATCATGTCTCTGCACATCGTTCACTTTTAAAATGGCTGCCTATCAGACAGCGCAGAGCATTGAGGGCTTTGACAACTCTGCATTCTCTTTTGGAGAAACCTACCTTTCCTACTTACTTGACTCGTCATATCCAATACTTATGTTCTGCGCATTGCAAAAATCTTCGTTCCTCCCATAATCGTCTTCTACGATGTCCCTCCCACCGCTCTGGTTTTCTTAAATCTTCATTCTCAGTACAGGCGGTCTTCCTCTGGAATGCGCTCCCTCTGAACATCAGGACGGTTACCAACAGGTTCACTTTTAAGGTTAAAGTGCGTGAACACCTACTCAAGGAGCTGGCAGACTCGACTTAAATTACTTTGTTGGTGGAATTTTCCCATCTATGCTTTTTTATCTCTATTTAATTTATAATATATTTTGTTGTATGTATGTATTTATGTATTTATAATAATATATTTTATATATTTTCATAAATAATTTTCTTGCTGCACCTACTGCTCTTTTCTCTGCATCACCCGAAGGTAGACTGGCAGAAAATGCCTCAGGCATTAAGTCCGCCTATGTACTCTGTGCATGAAGTTTAATAAATAAATAAATAAACTTTTTGTAACATTGCAGAAAATGTATATAGCTATACTACTCAAAACAAAATAAGGGCCACCTGGTTTTTATCGATTTATTAAATAATGTTTAAATATTACTAGCTACAGTGACTGAATCTGATTAATATTAATGGAAATACACAAAAATTATATTTTTATTCCAATAAATCGTTAAAATAAACCAAGTTGAATGAAAAGTGAGGAATAGCAGGAATGTATCAAGATACATAAAACATAAAAAAATCGAAAAACAACGTCTTTAATGTTCCAAAGTGTTCATTTAAGCTTCTCTTTTAACTCTATTCTCTCTGTTCTGCTCATTTTATGGGAGGTGGAATGGTCTGGATTAAATGCCGAACATTTTCTTTTGCGATACTCTACCAGCAAGTTTTCAGACTATTTAAGAGATCCAGCTGCGTGTTGATGGGAGTTTTACTTTCTTTTTCACTCTTCTTTAACTCATCTCTAAATGCTCAATAGAACTCAGGTAAAAATCCTGAGGGTCCACTGTAACATCGTAATTCGAGCGTAAGGGAATGTGTGCACTGTTAGTCGCGTCGTGTTCGCTCGAGCATTATCCTGCTTCAAGAAGAACTCACGTATTCCTTGCTGTGCGAATGGGATAATGTGGAGTTGCACCACATTCTCTACGCAATTTTGAGGAGTTACAGCACCCTCGTTAAGAAGTGCGAGCTTAGTTTTGCGTGATAGGGATAACCGCCCCAGAGCATAACTCAGAAATCGCCAGAACAGTCTGTTTTAAGAGTGCAAGGATCTGAAACCTGTTGTTTAGATCTTCTCTACACTCTTATGAATCAGTTTTTATTGAAAAAAAAATAACCCACCGCCACCAGTCATAAATAAAAAGCAATGAAGCTCAGTCAAAACAGTTCAATAAATTTTCTCCTTCGCAAATGTTTCACGATTTGCACCATACGCTGCAGTTAACTGGAGGCGAACCAAGCATCTTCTTGAGTATTGTTAGTCTTTATGGAGTCGATTCGGAATAGTGTAGTCAATTATAGGGGTGCCTGTAGCTCGACGCAATGGAGTTTGAATGGTCCGCGCAGTAGATTTTCGTTCTATGTGCGCGGTTAAACAAACTTAATGGTCTTCTTGGGCTTTACTTACTTACTTTCTTCCTTGATCACGGCGTCTGGTGATATTACCCGTCTTTTAAGACCAGTTTCAAGCATTTTGAACCACTCGTTGGGAATATTCCACCAATAAACCTATCTTTTCTGGCTATGGGCCCCCTGGATTAAGGTGACACCCCAAGTGGCTGTTTTTGCGTCCATGTGTCTCCGAATACATGACGTTATGAGATTGAAAGATCATTATAGCCTGCTCGCTGTATTAGTCGAAGAAAACTCCGTTAGAAGTTTGAAAATTAAAAAAACACCATACCGTAAATTCGAAGTAATCTCAAATATCTAATTAAAAAAAAGTTATAAATTTCCAATTTTGCAGTAGAAACAATATTAATACTTGAAAGAAACCATAACAAGATATTTAGTATTTATTATGTACCCAGAATAAGAGCAATACTTGTTTAAAGCGCAATTTAAAAAGTGGCCCTTATTTTGTTTTGACGATTATATTACAATTACACTGGAGCGAGTCCGAATTTTATTTACCGTCTTGATATTTTTGTGAATTGGTCAATCACCCGATTTACAGGTAGGTACGCAAACATTTTTAAACACTTATCTTAGTATCCATTCCGTATATTATTTCGTTGGTGAGAAAATAAGTTATCAAATACGTACCTAAAAAGTCAGTCATATCATCGGGTGAAATTGGTATGTTGAATTCTCCCATCAGATCATAAAGCTCCCGAAGATATTCCAGCCTTTCTTCCAAGAATGCTACTCGCGGTTCGAGCCCGTCTAACATAAAGTTAAAAGCTACCAGTTCCGCAGCAGTCTCAGGTTCCTTTACTATATCGTCGTTAATTATTTCTATTCCACTGACAATTTCTTCAATGACCGCATGACCGATTCTGCAGATGATGGAAATAAATAAATAAATTATTATGAATCTAAAACTCCAACACTAAAACCTCCAAAAAACTGTTTCTTTTATTTATCCCAAGTTTACGAGTTATTTAACAGGCATTCATAAAAAGAAGTTACAATAATTGAACTTACCCGGGTGTGACATTTGCCACAACATCAAATAATTTTCTCGGCATTGGTCTGAACAGCTCTTGGAAGGGGAGGAGGCACAAAAACAGCAAACCTAGGGGTTGGTAGCTCACTATTTCTTCTATACTTTCCATTTGTTTGATAAACTTGTCACATAACTGTCTGAACTGTAGTACATCTCTCTCATTTTTAATTAAATCAATATCCATTGCACAAGATTCACGAAAGTTATCTCTGAAGAATTGGAAACGTTTCAAAAATTTCCACACGCTTTCATAGCCGAATTTAATGGAATAGGGAATGAAATCTATATCTTCCAATAATTTTATGTCCTGGTTCATCAGGAAATACAAATTCGGTGACTGTCCTGCGGACCATTCAACTTGTTTGCCCATTATTGTGGGCTGCACAAATATTTGTAACGTTTCATCGTGTAGGAAATTGTGAAATGTGCGCACGTACTGCTCCCAGTATGCTGTAATTTTTTCCAAGTGCGTTGCTAATACTTCCTCACTCGGATTTAGTATCATTTCACCAGAGTCTAATATATATGCATCGACCTGGAATAAGGCCCACTGCAAAACGCGAACAGAATTACTTATTAATCACTGCTACTATAAAATAGGGGAACAGTGTATAAGACGGGGTCGCGAGGCATGATAGGAAATCACACACATAAGGCAAACTTAACACAATACTAACGTAGCACTAGCGCCAACAGGACGCCATTTGTTAATGGCCACTTGCAAATGACGTCCCGATGGCGCTTGCACTACGTTAGTGTTGTGTTATGTATGCCTAAAGAGTGTATGTCCCCATTATACCTCGTGTCCCCGTCTTATACATTGTTCCCCTAAGTCATTTCCTCCTAGTTGACAATTGATAAAATAAAAACAGTAAGTTGAGGGATGCATTTAAATAGGCGACAGAAGTTCCTGCCAAAAGTGTCAACTGACGGTTTTTCCACCAAGATAAAGCCAATACAGCTGACATTGAAATGTGTATATTTTTTACTTGTAAGCTATCACCAGTTTTATTTTTAAGGTTCAACTAGTATTCTGTATGGTACAGTACCTTGCATGTGTCCGTGACACGAGGCAAGCTTTCCACAACGGTTTCCATATTGGTACCAGTCAGTACATCATCAGCAGGAGTAAATCCAACATGAGTACGAAGCATATTGGCCATCATCATATTTGACTTTTTAGTCAGTCGATGCAACATATAGTTGGTCATGTAATCGGCCAACTTTATAAAACTGAAAGCACATATTATTTTAATTGATTTATTCTGTACAATATTATTTTGTTTGACATGTAAATAAAAATGTACCATGCTAATCTTTCACAATACTTTCTCTTGTTCGCTTTCTCTGTGTATGACATGCCCCCAGTAGGTTTCCCTCTTATAAGTTGGAATGGCTGAATATTTCTGTCGTCATACACAAATCCCTGTTGGTACAGCGCTGTGTGGCATGATTGGGTGAGCACCTCCATTACCACGGTGCGGAATTCTATCAACTTGTCTCTTACGTATTCTATACGTTTCATCTGTAATTTAATTATATTTTTTTAAATTTTAAAACCTTTCCACAAAAATGAATGAAATAATCGTCACTAAGGGTATCCCGTTTAAGTCTTGCGGTGTCATAGCAGAAAATTATGCGACTTTTTTTTAGACATTAGCGCCTCTTGTTATGAATTAACATTTTCTCGACTCATAATCCTCAGTCCAAGTTTTTTCAACGCGATTTCGTTATACACTAATGTGACAAACATGCATACGGCCCGACTGTTGGAAAGCGATTGTCGTACCCGTAGTCGTACCTAATAGTCAACTTAGAACTAAATACATCAAAACCATATTAAAATCCTCTTCACCTGATCTTCAATGAAGTAGAAAAATGCAGTATCCATGTCTCTGCTCACATCAGCAAATGTTTTCATATACATTTCACAGCACATTGCTTGTATGCTTAACAAAGCCTTGCCTAAAATTGGCGTCAAAATAAATAGGTTCTTTGCCAATTTGTTACGAATTTTTGAATATTTTCTGAACATTATAGATTTCTTCCACACATAAAACGCTTTCCAATATCTGTATAACTTGAAGAACTTGATCTGGAAACGTAAGCAATTTAAATATCTGTATAAATATAAGCGAATGTGCCTAAGATAGTATTAAAAAATAATATCCAATTTCTTACATCTGTAAGTTTAACAAATATGTTATACTCCTGTTCCCAAGCTGGAAGTTTTGTGAAGACCATCTCTTTAGAATAGTGTGTCACTCCACATTGGCTTATTGTAAAAAAATTTCTTTTGTCGATGTGATCATACGGTACCACCCTGAAAAACCGACATACTTAGTGCTTATGGGGTTCTCTATTTGCTTCTTTCAAAATTAGATAATTATAGAATTAGATGATTCGATTTTAATTTTATCAAACTCGGTGTCTTGATAATTCAGTTACGATGTTTTGTTCTATCGATGCTTTATTGATGCGATGTAACCTTTGTGCGTAAAATCCTCAGGGCCGTCTTTACCAGGGGGTGCAAGGGGTGCGGTGCACCCGGGCGCGGAGCGCTCGGGGGCGCCTGTCAAGCGATGGACAATTTCTGGATATTTCATTGAAAATTGAGAATAGTGTATGTTATGTATGTACGTTTGACATGTTGCCGCCCGGTCGCCATCACTTGAAGCAAAATGATCTCTAAATCAATAGAGTGTAAGTTCATTTGAAATGGGCGCGCGGCGCGGCACCTAATGAGGCACTAGCACGGATTCTACGTATTAGACCGTACTTCCTACTTGAATCAGTGCGTCTGTCATAGGCGAGTAATTGCGCCCTTTGACATTGCCACCCGGACGTCTGCACTTGAAGTAAAATGATCACTAAGTCAATAAAGTGTATCGAGGTTCGGGCACGCCGCAATCGCGGCGGTAAGACCCCTCTTTGAGGAGTAACTGGATAGGCGTCACGGCGTCCTGACCTACTGCATGACGCAGGTCCTCACAGGACACGGAAGTTTCGGGAGGAACCTGTGTCGGATAGGGAGGGAAGACACGCCTGGGTGTCACCACTGCGTAGATCACCCGGAGGACACAGTAGAGCATACGGTGCAGGACTGCCCCTCTTGGGCAGAGCCACCGTGTCCTCACGGCAGCGATAGGCGGAGACCTCCGAAGCTGTCATGCTCGCGAAGGAGGAGGCGGGCCGAGAGAGGGAGAGGACAGAGTCTTCCCTCCGCACCAACCGCACCGTAGGCGCGGGCATGCGGGCGGCGAGTAATGGGCAACTCGCCGCCCGACCATGGACCATGCCGAGTAATTGAATTCGTTAGCTCATTTCATTGTAAAAAAAAACGAGGGCGCAGGCTGAGTCCCGCACCCCGGCGCAGAATATATTTAAGACGGCCCTGAAAATCCTGATTCGATGAACCCTACAGATGATCAAGTATTGTTTTGTAATATTATGTCAGTTCGAAACGCCTTCTACTAATACTAGAAAGTGTAGCAGCACTGCAGCTCTAGGAATGTTGTTAGGAAGTTCCTCTTTTTTGAGCCGTGAGCAGAGGCGTATTAGCTACCGCCGTATCAGCCGTATCAATTATACGGGGCCCCCAAGTATCAAGGGTCACGACGGCGACGATTAGAATAAAAATAAAAACATAATAAATGTTGCTCCTAAATGAAAACTTGTCGCAGCCATGAACCTCCAATTATCGAACTCCTAACATTTTTTTTTAGCGTGGTAATATCATCAAATGAGTCCTGCCACCCCGGGCAGGGCGGGAGGGACTGTCAGACTTGTACTGACTAAAATCCACGGTGTCCTTCAATAGCCCTTTATGTTCCGGGGTCACGGTAATGAGATAAGTCCCGCGACCCCGGATCGAACTCCTAACATAGCTCAATTTTCAAAAGGACTATAACTGCATAATATATTATTATGTAGTTGTCATAAATGACCTACGATCAGTCGATCAGCATTGACAATTATCTAGCTCCCTACAAAATTCTCATCAGTAATACAATGACGGGCCCCCTCTCTAAAGGGTCAAAGAATCCTTCTTGGGTCACGGAATTAGCGAGCTACCGTGACCCGGAACGTAAAGGGCTATTGTAGGACACCGTGGATTTTAGTCAGTACAAGTCTGACAGTCCCTCCTGCCCTGACCTGGGAGAACTCAATTGACTCGAAGATGAATGTTGTCAAACCCACGTGGAAACTTGTTCTTCTGAACACTGAAAAGTCTGAGATGTTAACTTTTTTTCTATTAGTTACCTATATCTCTGAGTTTAGCTCAACAAGAAGCATTGATTACTCTTGTAATTAAAAATAATCTTTCTAAAAATATTAAGTAGGTAAGTAATCTATCTAAAAAGGTAGGTAGTGTTATACTCACTTGAGGTAATAAGGAGTAAAATAAACATTCTGAGGATGGACAGCATAAATCATGTATAGGAAGCCGACTGATGGGTTAGTTTTCACGTGGTTGATCACGTCTGTTTGGGACGCCACTGGAGGCTTCACTTTTAGAGGGTCTGTGGTTTGATACTGTTCAAGTAAGCTATCTTGGGAATCCTGAATAACAAGCTTCCTTTTCTTTTTAACAACTAGAATATAAAATTTCATACAATTAATGAGTATAAATCATAAGTATCTTGACTTGGCTTACAAGATTTTCGACATGTGGGATGTGGACACTTCGTGTCAGCCAATGAGTTATTGCCAAGAGCCTGGAACAACACTTGATAAGGCTCTCGTTAGGTTAGGATGGCACAAAATCTTGAAAACAAAACAAAGCGTTCATTTCTGACACTACGTGCATTGTGAGCAGGAACGGTACCTCTCTTTGGATCCCTGAATGCCGCCATGCGGATAGCTTGGACTTTTTTTATTTATTTTTTTAACGTGGTAAAATCATCAATTGAGTCCTCCCACACAGGGCAGGGCGGGAGGGACTGTCAGACTCGTACTGACTAAAATCCACGGTGTCCTTCACATCACATCATCAGCCTATAATGCACCCACTGCTGGGACACAGGCCTCCTCTCTGTGAGAGGGAGTGGGCCATAATCCACCATGCGGGCCCAATGCGGGTAGGTAGATGTCACATGTCTTCGAATTGTTGGTTCTAGGACATGCCGGTTTCCTCACGATGTTTTCCTTCACCGTTTTGAGAGCAGTGGTGATGAAATAAATTACACAAAGTATTTCGCCTGACGGGGTTCGAACCCACGACCTACAACTCGTAAGTCGGGACCGATACCACTGGGCCACCACTGCTCCAATACTCCTGGTCCGGTGTCCTTCAATACCCCTTTATTTTCCGGGGTCACGGTAATGATAAGACCCGCGACCCCCGTCATAATGCTGACACTCTTTTGACAGGCCTGTTAGTCTAGTGGTTAGTGAGCCTGACTGCCATGCCGGAGGTCGTGGGTTCGATTCCCACCCAGGACAAATCGTTTGTGTGATGAGCACGATCATTTGTTCTGTGTCTGGGTGTAATTTATCTATAATATTTATGTATTTAAAAATATATAAGTATGTTTATCAGTTGTCTAGTACCCATAACACAAGCTCTGCTTAGCTTGGGACTAGATGGTGTTGTGTGATAGTTGTGGAATATTATTACTCTTTGAGGCGCGCGTGGAACACTACAATAGCGCCGTCGACCAGGGCATGGTCCATGGTCGGACAGCGAGTCGCCCATTACTCGCCGCCCGCATGCCCGCGCGGGTATCTTGGACTTGATAAAGGTCATATTTTGTGATTGTAATACTGAGGTAGCTAAGCCAAAAGGAACATTTTATAACTTTGTTATCATCTAGGTGCCACTTACCCGGTTCTTCAATGGGTGTTAAAATTCCTGGTTTTCTTTCATTTTTGAACCTTTCCTCCTGCACGGCTGTAAACCCCGTCTGTTGAAAACAAGCTTAAGTACCTACTATCGACCCTCAAACATTACTATACTAACTAATTTAATAAACAGACGCACACTATCCATGCAAAATAAACATGTTAGGAATTCAAGTAATTCAACACGTGTCTGAGCCTTCAAACCCTTTTAGGTTTGTATTTTCACTTGCCCAGGCAAACCTGCAATAGGGATACCTACCTATTCAAGTCAACGACTTTTTATTCCCCGTCGAGTGCTATGACGATTTATGGGAGAGCACTGATCAGGGTAACAAATAGCTACCACGACAAAAAGTATCTAATAAGGAGGAGCACTAATGATAACATTTTCTAAAGCGTCACGTACCTGAGATTATGCTTAAGCTAGCATTAGAATCTCATTACTTTTTACTAGCTTATACATACTTAATACTTGTCTCAATGAAAGTAGCTATGTAGCAACAAACAAGTAGTTAGTACTGATGAATAAACAGTTTTATGCCAAGAAGCAGCTAAGTATTTTCCCACGTTTTTTTAAATCTAAAATTGCGGTAAATAGGGCCTGTCCACATCTCCACGTCACGACGTCGTCAACGTGGAACGGCGCGGTAACGTGGAACGGTGCGTTGACGTGACGTGCAATTTCACGTTAACGTAGGTAAGGTAAAAATGCACGTCACGACATAGCAACGTTGCATGACGCTGTGCCTTATAAAATTCTGGTACCTACATTCTTCACTAACGTACGTCAGTCTCGTTCCAGACATAAACCGCACAAGACGTATTCAGCTTAATTTGCTATTGTTAAACAGACGGAGAGAGAGGTTGAAGAAAAAAGACAATAGGTACTGAACTGTCTACAACGAGACTGACGTACGTTAGTGAATGATGTATCAGAATTTTACAAGGCACAGCGACGTGCAATGTTGCTGCGTCCCTCGTGATGTTCATTTTTACGTTACGTTAGCGTGAATTTGCACGTCACGTCAACGTACCGTTCCACGTTACCGCACCGTTCCACGTTGACGACGTCGTCACGTGGAGTTGTGGACAGGCTCTTAGAACGGCCAGACATCATTTAAAATCTTACAACCCCCTTTAAAAATAACATAAGTAATTAAATATGCATAGTTTACCAGAGGTTCCGGCTCCTTTTTCACATATTCAATTTTTTCCAATAACTTTTTGTGTGGTATATGAAAAGGAATCTCTCTTGGTTTTCTGAAATTGATTACTTATATGAAACCGTTTGTGGTACAGCTGTTTAATTGTAAGAAAGTCGCAAAAAGATAAAAGTGATTCTCGCTGGTAGGCGTTAGCTCCACCCATCCGCGTGGTCGGGAAGCATCCGCTTGCTCGGGAGGCATCCGCGTGATCGGGAGGCATCCCCGTGGTTGGGAGGCGTACGCGATAGCCACCAACGTATTTTTCATAAAAGTCAATTTGATGTGAAATTCCCTTTAGCGTCCGACAATGCGGATGAGCGGTGTTGCTTGAAATTCTCTTGGCAGGACCGATGGCTCACGTCGAGCATAGTAGTGATATTAAAATTGCAACTGGCCACTACGAATAGGATATCTATTCCTCCCTTTTTTAGTTTCCAAGTAGCTAACCACTTTGTAATCAGAATCACCAATTTTCAGTTAGGTACTTCGTTTGAGTACATAATAGGTACCTATGTATCTAAAACCTATTAAGTATCACTGTATTCCTCTATATAAACAATTATAATTCTAGTTGTTTACTTTTCGTAGTATGTAGGCACTGTCTTGATATTTCTCTGCAATATCTCTATTGCCGGCAATGTCGTAGAAATAGTTCTGCGATTCAAGCGTTTCTCCATATTTAACGAAAAAAGTATGTTTAAATATTAATAAAACATTTCGAACACAAATGCTAAAATAATGCTGTCCACAATCATAACTATTGAGAGCGTTTGAGTCAATAGAATGCAATCACATGCAATAGAAGAAGTCAATCGATGGCGAAAGTCGTAAACAACTCCACATTTTGTTTATTCCCATGGAAACCGTAAAAATAAAAGCGTAGCATAGATGGACGACAGCCATATTATATTATAGTCTCAAGCTGTCTCAAGTACTAATAATCGAACTCGTCATGCATTGTAGCGACAGTAACTAAATTAATAATTTATTTTTGTCTAGGAACCAAAGAAATCGTAATGAAAAAAAAAAATCAGTTGTACACTGTCCACTCCATCATTTAATTTGAAGTTCCCGCGGATAAGTTGGTAAACCCTTAGCCCTCATTCGCACGAGCGCTTCTTTTACAGTCGTTGAAACCCTTAGCCCCCATTCGCACGAGCGCTTCTTTTACAGGCGTTAAAAAAGCGTTGATTTGGAACAAAAATGGTCACCGCCCAGCACTTAAAATCAAATTAAACAGTACGAAAAAATAGCGCCGCGCTACAAAAGCGCTGAAGTGTGATGTATGTACACAGCAAAGCATATTTTGTTATATTCCGTTGCATTTTTAATGCCCATTAAAAAAGCGCATGGTCTCGAAATCATGCTTGAAACTTCTTAACTATTGGTAAGCCATGTCGCCATGATAGAACCAAAACCTAATAAAGTACAAACCATAGATAATTTATATTTTGTTGGCTGAGAAATGTGAAGGCTCCAGTACACGTTGGCCCAGCGCGTTCGGCGAGTGCGTTCGGCCAACGTGTACTAGGCTGTTTTGTGTGTATTTGTCGTTTGCGGCCAACATTCGCCGACGATCCGATTAGTGTCGGTTTTTCGTGCACAAATCAAAGGAATTTGGCGCAAGCCGCAAACAGCGATCACACGTTGGCCGAATGTTTATTTCAAATTTAGGCGTCGGATTAGATTGTAGTGTCGCGGTTAATATTGTTTCAAAATCATGGCTAGAGATGGGTAACTAGCCGAAATTTCAATAGCTTAGCTAACCGGCTATTTGTGGTGTAATAGCCAGCTAGCTAGCCAGCTATTTGGCTACTTGGCTATTGAACAATAGCGTTTAGTAACTAGCGCCGCAACGAAGCGGCGCCGGTGTAGCTATGTAGGACTTAAATAACGCAACATCAACTGCCCGATCTGAATTCGATCCTAAATTAAAAAGAAATGATTTTTTATTTATTTTAAACCTGACAGTAACTAACCAGCTTTCTAATCATCGTATTTCATAAGTTCGTTCATTAAACGAACGAAATTACTAAGTATAATGCTCTTTCTTTGTCTAATCTATTTTGTGAATATTGTGAGAAAAAGATCGACGTTATCAATGAAGATCGTACACGCGTAGCGCAGTGAGCGCGCACACAGCTATCGGCTATTTTGGCTACTCTAGCTACCCGGCTACCGAATACCGGGACGGCTATAAAACGTAGCAGTTGGCTATACTCCGTGGCGGCTACGCGGCTACGAGCGGCTACGCGGTTACGAGCGGCTACGCGGTTACGAGCGGCTACGCGGCTATATCATAACCTGTCAGTTATCTAGCCAACCAGTAGCCGATAGCTAGCTATTGTGTTGACGGATATCATAGCCGTGGCTAATTTGCTCATAGCCGGTATTTGGCTAGTTATGGCTATAGCTACCCATCGCTAATCATGGCGTCTTGGAGTAACGATTCTACTCTGGTGCACATGTAAATAAAATTTGAAAGTGCTGTACAAGTATATTGCAGCGGCCGTGATCGCCCTAACGTCCATCTTCGTAGAGCGACCAACGCAGAATGAAAGTCGCCAACGTGTGAACGGTACCACAAAAATCTGCCGAGCGCATTAGCCGAGCGTGCTCGGCCAACGTGTACTGGAGCCTTTAAACCCTAACCCACAAAAACCACATCCCAAATGTAAAAAAAAAAACATAATTGTCTATGATTTGATTGTGATTGTGTGATTGGCGCTATTTTGCGTTTTTAATTTAGATTACCAAATTATAACAGTATTTATTGTGTTATGTATGAATTATTCGTTAGTAATAGTTTCCGTATGTGTACGTAAATCAATTTATAAGCTTCTTACAAGGTACGTAGCCAAACAATTTTAACGTTTAGAAAGCAACTTTCTCCTTTCGCTGCTGTCAATTTTGTCGATATGTTTCAGTAGGGACAAAAAAACAAATTATTTTAATATTTACAAATTAATTCTGACTACAGTAATACATTTTCAAATAGTGTTTTGCGTCAGTGTTAATCAAATTATATTTTCCCTTATAATCCCATTAAAAAGGACTAAAGTAAATATACCGAAGCCTTGCCTTGATCTAAGACGCAGGTTTCGGATACAAGTTCAGGTACCTACCAAATCCTATTTTACTTGATGATAGGCCTATTTTACTGGAATATTTGTGTTTATTATATGATTAACCCTGTAAATTGGTGTAAATAATTACGACCTGTGCACTTTTATTCAGTTCATATTTTGTTATTACAAGCAATGTACCTAATGAACTAAATGATCACAAATATGCAGAAACAAACAAATGTTAACACATTTAAATAAAACTGTTTTTTCTTTACAAATATTAAACAAATTAAAATATCTGATCATAAATCAATTAAACTATTCGGTGGTTAAGATGTAACAGTTCAAAAAAATACTGTTTGAATTACACATTAATTGGGATATATCAAAGATTATTAACTGGGATATTGACAACTATAAACAAAAGAAATCTTTAGGTTCATATATGGCTCTCAATATTCCTTCCTTCCATTATTGTTAGAATCAAGTACACGGCCCATAAAAGAGGCCCTCACTTTACATAAAACAGCATAGAAATTATCTTCCCTGTTCTTGGCAAACATGCTTGTGGCATTACACTGCCGCATTAGCCACCAAATATGCACCTAAATGTCTTGTTATATTGCACAACAAAAGATGTTAAAAGCACTTAAATGTTTATTAAATAAAACTGAATAAAACTGAACAATGTATTATTCTCTAAATCAGTGGTTATTAACCGGTGGTGTATGGACCACTAATGGTGCCTGAAAGCATCCTAAGTGGTCAGCGAAGCTATCCTATTATTTTAATTATATTATTTGCTTGATTTTGCTGAAATTAAAGCAGGAATACAGAAGCTCATTATACTCCATTTGAAAGTAAATTCAATCAATATTTTTCTGGGTGCAAGGACAAAAGTAAATCAGTAGTAGCGAAGAAGGAGGTTTAACATTGGGTGTCGCCAAAGCCGCCGCTCGAGATTCGCAGGGCGTTAGCCATCCGATGGCGGCTGGGGCGTGAGGCAGAGGATGTCCTTTCCTTCACGTGTTCGGATTTCCGGTCGCCGTTATGTGAAGACTTGCAGGCGGCATGGGTTTCCCATGCCGCCCATCATCGCCTCATCAAAATCACCAATACAACCCTCCAATTTCATAAAGATTCAGGAACAAAAAAATAACATAAAAGTCATTCCTGAAGCTTTATAAACTTAGAGCGTTGTATTGATGATTTTGTTGATTATAATTCTGTAACTACATACGTCTTACAGCCGCGATCAATATTTTAATCAACATATAACCTAGCACTGGCCTGCAAATTGCAAAAAACCCAAGAAATTTTGAATTTCGCGGGCTACCCTGGAGCATCCACCTTAACTATGAACACCATGTTTTCTCACTATGTTTTCTTGCATTAATGAGAAATTGATAAACTATAACAAGTTTTATTTTTTTGTTACCTTCTAACACTCTAACCTTCCTTATAACTTCACAGATTTTTCAATGGGTTCCTTAACATAAAACCTGCCAGCAGCTTCATTTGAAGCCTCTAGTGTTAGTTGTCATTGAGGAATTGAATGGCTATGTATTATTACGCAAGTAAATTGAATGAAGCTTCATGTAGTGGGTGCAATATGAAAGTACCCCCTGCCCCCTCAGAGCCGGCCCCTGTGCCTCCACCACCCACCGATCTTGCTCCACTACCTCCAGACCCATCTCTCTTGCACGGCACAGGCCTCTCTTATTATGATGTAAGTTTATTTCAAAAAATTTTAATCCTTTATTATGTTATGCATGAGTCATTGGTTCTTTATGTTAAAAACATAACAGGTCAATTTTTCTTTCAATACAAATCATACATCATTGTTTGTTACGTTTTTGCATGGTAGGATTGTTGGAATCCTTTTATAGAAAAATCATTCCACACCCTAACAGTGATTCATGTTCACTAGGCCTAATTTCTTTTGGTTTTTTTTTTCACAATACTTCCAGTATTTTTTTATCATTTACCTGAAACATTTACTGTGGTGCCTAAGCTTTAACCCTTTTTCAGAATGATGATTACTACTCAATGGTAAGGGGAAACAAATTCATGTCAGAAACTTCATGCAAACATATTGTGATGAATGGAGGATTAAACTTTGTTTCATCCCAGAAAGCGGATACACCGCAGGTATATAGTTTATGATACCATTATTAAGGTACAGTCTAAACAAGTGGACAAAACTTCAGACACAGGTTTTTGATGCAATGCACTGAAATGAAGTATGTGTTGACATATTAAAGTGCCCACAACCAGTGAGCAGTTGGGTTTGCAGGTTTTGACTGCATGTTTATGCAAATGATTGCAAATGTCTTTGTTTAAGTAATACATTGTGATTCCTTATTTTAGTTATCAGCTGTGCTACCTTCTGGGGTAAAGACAATAACATCTCTGTCATATGGGAACTGCTCAGGTGATAAATCAGAAGTTGAGTACAGAGATGGTCAGATAGTGAGTGCAACTCTAGAAGCCCTGGTAGACATGCTTCGACCTGGAGCTAGCAAAGCATTTACATTTACATTTCTATTATGTTCACGGCTATTTGTCAAACCCCATGAACTACTGAACAAGCTTTGCAAACGCTACTTCAAGAGTTACGAAAAAATTGTAAGTAATAAAACTAATAATAAATGGTTCTGAGGCCATAAATAAGTGTAGAGTAGATTCAACACAGACAAAGTGTCAACTTATATGATGTCATAATTATATCTTAATTGTAGGGAAAAACAGAAGTGAAGGAGCTAGTAGAAAAAGAACTCAGTGATATGATTTCCCTAGTGAGGGTTTTAAGTCAATGGACCAGTATGTTTCCATACGATTTTCGTGACGACAGGGTTATGGCTCTTGTCCGCAGTATAACTCAGAGGTAAACTTGCCTTTCCTTCTTAAGTTTGAATTCTTGCACCTTTTTTATGTATCACAATAAGTTTGTAGTTATCAATTAAGAGATATTGAATGCAATGCAAATAATAAAAATACCTTCTATAGATGTGCAGCAGATCATATGGCTTCAGTGAGAGTGGACATGTCAACTACATTAGAAAAACTTCTTGATAAATTAACAGCGCTTGAACAATATGAAGAGACCTTAACAGAGCCTCACCTAGTGGCATCTGTGGACCAGCTGACACAGGTATCACATTACATGTCATAATATCTTGCACTGCACATGCTTCTTTCTAATCCATTTCCTTCTTTTCTTCAGGAAATTAAATAAAGTTATGTTTACTTGATAGGTTAAACCATAGAGATGCATTAACAGTATGCATATTGCTGCTCATTCATATGCAGCAGTCAGATTGATTTCAATTGTTTTTCGATTATCTAAGAATTTATAATCATTTGAAAAAGGTTGACATGTGTTTCTTCTTTTTAGGGTGACATTCTTACACTTGGTTTAACACCAGTTGAGTTGGCGAATCAGTTGACCATTGTAGAACTGCATAGGCTATCATTTGTTGGCCCAGAGGAGTTTGTGCAAACATTTGCGCCAACACAACCGCAATCTACATCATCGAGTGGTAAGGCGTCTATCAGCTTACACCACATAGAAACTAAAAGCACTCGGAATTTGGAAGCATACGCTGATTGGTTTAACCGACTCAGTTATTTAGTGGCAACCGACATCCTGAAGGTAATAGACTGCTTTACTATGTCATAATGGTCGTTTGTTGAATACGTTTTCTTATAAACTTTTCCTTTACAGGCCGCTAAAAGCAAATACCGTGCGCGAGTCATTGAACAATGGGTGATGACGGCCAGAGAATGCTTCAATCTTGGAAACTTCAATTCGCTCATGGCCATTATTAGTGCTTTGAATATGTCGCCAGTGTCACGACTTAAAAAGACGGTACGATGACGTTTTCTTTTCACATAGGGATGAAGATTATGTAGGATGTTTTAAATAAAGTTAAAATTGTTTATTTGCTATGTTCGTAGTGGAGCCGGACATCAGCTGTATGTGGTCAGCAGTTGCGGCAGCTGGAACTTTGCGTTGAACCTAGTGGAAATCACGCCAGGTAAAAACTATAGCTTCAAGTCATCTTGCCGAATATTATGTAAAAATATAGTGCAATAGCACAGCAGTTGGGTGATTGTAATACACTTGGTAATTCAATTTGAATCAAATGTTACCAGAACTGTAGACAAAGGCCTCATCACTGGTACTGTGCCTCTCACATTCATCCAAAAACCTACGTCTAGCAATGGACAATTTTTAGCTGAATGATGTTTATGCTGACAACAGCCATTTTATTTATGAAGATTAATTTACTCATTTCTGCTACACATAATCAAAGCAATTGTTTTGATTTGAACCACTAGTCTCTTTCATTGTATTGCTTAAGTATAAACTTCTCATGAAAAAATGTAAGTTTTCGACCTTGGGGGTGTCTGCACCCTTCGACGTCGAAAACCTATTTTTTTATTTAAGCAATAGAACAGCCACCTTTTGTTAGGCAAACCCTCTTTTTTTGTCTCCAATGACTGGACTACATGTGGTAACCATCACATAACATTCAGCATCAGCCAATTATGTTTCTACTGCTCATACACACGAAGGAGTTCTGTGTGGAAATAGGCTATAAGCAACCACACCCACTGCTTATTGATAAATGTCCCATGTTGTCGAAGATAATAAAATAAATATATTTTCAGATACCGTGCAGCATTGGCTGCTGCTCCTACTGAGACGGCGGTACCATTGCTGTCTGTTACTTGTAGGGATCTACACTTTGCCAATCAAGGTTCACCTTCCAAGTAAGTTTCCTACTTACAATATCTTTTTTAGGGTTCCGTACGTCCGAATACAAAAACGGAACCCTTATAGGATCACTCGTGTGTCCGTCTGTGTGTCGCTTACAGTCAATTATCTCCGAATCTACTAGACCGATTGGGTTGAAATTTGGTACACATATCAATTCCTGTGACCCAAGCATAGAGGTGTGACGTGAATAGATGAAATCTGTATGTGGGAGGTAATTTTTGGGGTGGAAGGGGAAAATGAAAAAAAAAGTTTTAAAAACTGCATCGTGTGACATATCAAATGGTCTAGTTGAGACAATCTTAAATGTATTTTTTTTTTGTAATTTAAAATAAATAGTTTCCAAGTTATTCAAGAAAATAGACGAAATTTGACCATTCCCGCTCCCCCCTTATCTCCGAAACTACTGAACCTAAAATTTTGAAAAAAATACAGAAATTAGTTTTCTACTTATAGATTATAGGATAACCTATAAGAGGTCCATATCCGTATATGGGAGGTAATTTTTTGGGGGGGAAGGGGAAAATTAAAAAAACAATAATTGAAAACTGCATCGTGTGACATAATATCAAATGAAAGGTCTGACCACCCCCCCCCCCTTATCTCCGAAACTACTGAACCTATTTTTTTTTAAATACAGAAATTAGTTTTCTTCTTATAGATTATAGGAAAACCTATAAGAAGTCCATGATATTAAAATAACATGGTCAATCACTCAATATTGTGCATACCAATTTGGGTCAGATTTTAAAAAAAAGGTGATAGGTAACATCGTACGGAACCCTCTTCACGCGAGTCCAACTCGCACTTGGCCGGTTTTTTTATACCTCTCATTTGTCACTAAACTTGTGTTGAGCACTGATGTGTATAATGTCCTGTGAAACGTTAAATGTAATCTGTGTGTGTATTGATTATAATTAAATTCTTTAATTAATTCCATAAAAAAGTCGGCTATGCAATAGGCTCGTGTCTGTACATCATTAGCGTTCCTCGTCGAACGTGTAAATTAAATATTTGTTATTATGTTATTTTTCAGGCTTCCGGGTAATCGTGTGAATTTCGAGAAATGTACCCTGTTGGCTCGCCATGTCAGTAATCAGCTAGCCAGTCGAAGGCTCACGAGCGAAGAAAGCCCTGTGACGTCACACCCAACCCCTCACCTGTCAGTGTGGCGGTTCCTCAACGATAGACCTACGCTCACTGAAATCGGTAAGTATAGCATCATTTTAACAGCTTTTCTGCGACTTTGGTCTTTTCAGGGTCGGCTCAGACCGAATCGTGACGCTGCGCGCACATTTCAATAGAGCTATTCAAAATCGAACTCTATTTCCTACACGAAAAGATACACCTGTCACAACCCGGCGCGTATTTATTTGAGTAAAAGGTAACAAATAAAGTGCCAAAAGAAAAGTATTTTTTTTTATTAATGTGATGGGTATGCTGCTTTCTTGTCACAAATAGATTCAATTTTAGGAGTAATTTTGGACACCATTACATAAATCTTGTCGCGAACCCCCTGCCGTCGAATGGCGAACCCCTAGGGGTTCGCGTACCCCACTTTGAGTTTGAGAAACCCTGGTCTAGAGCGTAGCTAGGCTAGCTCGAGGAAATCATAGCGTGAACAGCGAAGCAGTCATAGTGGGCCACGGCTTGTATAGTGCTTTACTCAAAAATGCTTAACCTAAATAAAACCAGCAAGTAATTTAAATAAAAATAAAATTTTCGCTGAACCGCGCTTTTGTTACTTCTTTGTTTTTTTTTAGCAATGGTAGTTGGAACTATACAGCCAAATATGGAATAAAATCTTTTTGTACCTTCTCTTTATATACAATCAGCTGTGTTTTAAAAGTGTTTGTGGTATTTTTCGGGCCGTTTTTGAAGCGCTTATCGGGAATCTAGTACTATTATTGATCGAAGAGCTATAGTACTGAATTAAAAATTTATGTTAAGTCCCAATATGACACAACAGAAATGCTCGTCGTCAATGCTGTTCACATCTCTCAAGATCGACATGAAGGTACCCTACATTGTATTATCTTTTCAGCCTTGGAAATGATATCATTCGAACGCGAGCCGCCAGTGGATCATCAAGAAAAGGAGCGCTTGAAGCGCTTACGAGGCGCAAGTTAAACTGATTACGATGGCTCGTTTTCACAGTCGGAAGTCCGATACTCTCAGCCCTAAGGTGGGTGAACGTCCGCCAGGCGTTATAATGTGTTCCAATTTTAATCTCATTACTACATCATCTTGTAATAACCTCTTTTCTTAGAGGAAAATGTACTTATGTACTTCATTTCATTATAGTCACGTTATAATTTATTTTAATAAGAAATAAAATGCAAACGCTAACGATTTATTTTTCAAGTGGGTTTCATGATCTTTCCTTATCGGAATAAAAATAAAACAAACGATATATTATTATGTTTGTTAATATTTGTATGGAGGATTGTTAGATGGATCTAATATCGACAACAGACGTTATTATAAAAAAAAATAGTGACGTTACCATACTTTTTAACGATTTATTTAATTCAATGAGTAACCGACCAACGATAGTCATATCAACAAACTGCTCAGTAAGATTCAATGACATTTTACTTTTATACAATTTGCCGGCACTGACATTTTCTGGGGACTTTTGTATATTTTTTTCATGTTTATAGAATATTATGCGATTATGAGAGTTCGGATAAATTAAATATCGTAATTCATAAAATTACGTACTTAAATAAAACTAGCCGGGAGACCGGATAGAAGAAAATATAATGTAACTATGGAATTTACTACATTGACTTTAAAAATGAAATACGTGTGATTTTAAAATTGTTTCCATGACTTATTTGATCTTCATTTATGAGGCCATTTAAATCCAAGTTCCTTACTCATCAGTATTTAGCTACCTGTTAAATCTCGCCATTATGATGAATCTCGTAATGTAAGTACTTAATATTTATTTTAACTTTTGCATTCTGAAAATTGATCTCATTTGTTATTGAATTGATATTTTTGTGTATTTTGTGTTGAAGTGTTAAACGTGTATTCGAATGTGTATATGTGTGACGGATAATATGTATATTATGGTGTAGTATTATGCATTTATTGTGCATACAATATTTTTTGCACTCGTTCCTTTTCGTCCTTGGATGGATCGAAACCGAAGGTAGCTATTTTTATGGTTTTCTATTTAGATGATTTCACTATTATTTAGAGAAAAAATAGGGATTCATATTTTATAATTAACATAAGACTAAAGGCAAAACGTTGTGGTGTTTAACTGTGCGTAAGATATTTATTTGGCCGTTAATATTTAAATAAATGTCTACTTAAAGTCTTACCCAAGTTAACTGAATTATATTGTCAGCATGGGGAATAGATAATAACAATAAAAAATATTTGAAACAAAAAGATTCTTATATGTGTTATGTAAGTAGTGACTATGTACCTATTTAAAATCTATGTGTCATATCACATATATAGCATTAGTATTTGCGACGCGATAATCGTTCTTTTTAACTATATTTTACGTAAAAAATGTGTTCACGATTATACTTTTAAGTAACATTTGTACTTAATTCTTTATGTACTTAATACTCATACTTTATAAGATCGCAAACAATTTCAATAGTTTTATGTGTACAAATATAAGTTGCCATGTTAGAGTTAGACAAAACTTTTGATTAAAATATATTATGGCCCTTTTTCCTTTGTTTCTATAATCTGTTTCAACCTCATTCATGTGTAGTTATTTATTACATAAATAAAATAATTATGATTGTATTTAGGTCTACAAAAAGGTAACAAATGCATGTCCCCATTTCAGAATATTTGTTTATATTGTACTTAAAGTAATTGTGACGGACTTGATTTATATCTTTGTAACCTCTCATTACATTCCATTGCGTTCATTCACCCTAACCCAGTGTACTGAAGGCAATAAAAAACAGTATTGGCTTTGCTTTAAATAAGTTATGTGATCCAATCATTGGGTGATTTCACAAGATATATTTGCAACCACTGGCAAATTAAAATAAATATCAAGGAGAGAATTATGTTATATTGAGTGTGTTAGTTTAAACGAGGAACGTATTTAAATCCATAATTATTCGTAAACGATGCTGATAAAAATATAAAAAAGACAAAAACTGATAAATAAATAAAAGAGAAAATATAAAAAAATAATTAAAATGTCCAGTGAAATCGCAACGTGTATCCACAATATCTTAGGTAAAATTCTTATCTTAGGTCATTGGCGCAGTTTAATGACTTTACGTATGATCTATCTTCCCTAAATATATTTTTAAACTAAGGCATAGTTCACAAAAAAATACTTAGCTGCCTACTAAGGTTGTTCAAAAATTAGGTAGTAACTTAATAGTTACTGTTTAGTACATTCCTTCATCGTAAAGCAGCTTTCATACAGTCTAATTAGATTTACCGAACCTTCTTGCAGCTTTTCAAGTTTTTTCTTAGCTTTAGGTACCATTTCATATCAAAACTGCGTGCACAGGATTCGCCATCTGTGAACTGGCCTTCTTTATGAATAGGCAAAACAAAGGACAAAGGAAGAGAACGGAACTACTGGAATACGGCCAGGAATAGTCATTACCGTGGGGGGTTTTAATTTAAACAAGTTCTGGAATGTTATTATTTGCAGTCACAGGACTCAAAAGAACATCACAGGTTGTCCATTTTCTCGATTTACCTTTCGATACCTGTAACTCCAGAAACACGTGACCATATTTTTTTAATATGTATTTTAAATTGATTTTTGTTATATTTTTCTGATAACTGTCACGACTTTGTCTATCACTAGTTATGGCTTGAAGGTGTTTATTGGGACACCCTGTATTAAGTTTTGATTTTCTTTATGAAACAATCATAAATTAACAATTTCTTTATTTTTTCGATCAGAAAATGTGGTTTATTTTTAATGTTTAAATGCCATGGGCCTATGTCAGTACATAGCCCCATATTTTTATGATTCAATGGCATTTACAGGTCAGTTCTCGAATTGGTTACATCACATTATGAGGACATTGAAAAATTCGTACCTGAAATACGGGACATCGTGGTTATGGTCACCCCAATTACAGCGCTTTCGCTATTTTGCACTTAGTCTTCACGAATTACGGCAAACATTATCTTTTTTTTTGATACTTGAACGAGAGTAGAATACTGAATGCTCCTTCAATACGTTCCTTGTTTAACCTAACATACTGTATATTTTAACCACTGTTGAAGCTGATCGTAAAACCGACATTACAAATAAGACACTGCTCTGGTTTTAAATTATTTGTTTAAAAACCTATTGCGTATTATCTCGTTGGCAATTCGATTACAAATATGCTTTATTTTCTATTAAATTGCAATATCTTATTGCCTTCTAAATCTCTATTTTTTATATTGGGACTGAACATAAGTAAAATACATTTATCCTGTGATATGTGATCGATCGAACCTGTATTTTACATTCCTTTTATTATATCCAGCGAAACTCACTCATTTGTAATCTTCTCATACATATTAATACTAAATATGTATCTACATGTATGGGTAGGTTATGGTGTGGATAATTACTAAATAATAGAAAATGTATGTAGTTTTCAAGTTATCTGTTTAAAAATTACTTGTTACTATCATAAATTATCTAAATGTCACAAATTCTAAAATTATAAATTAAATATTAAGACAAAAATATTTAAGAAATAAAATGTCATCATTGTAATAAACAAATATTGTGTTTTATTTTGCCCTGTCAACCTGCATAAAATTAAAAGGTATTCAGAATAACAACCTATAATAATATGAATGTAGCCTTTATTATTAATTAACAAGATACTAATTATCACACTCAAGTTTTTTTTGGAAAATTATGTATTTTTGACAATATACTTAGTCATTTTACAAGAATTTACATTAAAAGTACACAGCATGCTGGTCTTAAAAATATCTTGAAACATGTAATAGAGTATTATAATTTTAAACAAAGACTAGGATTATGAGTTATTATTCATATTATATTAATCTATCAAATTATTTATCAACAATACTATGATGATTATGTTTTAATTTTCCAATTATTGTATTATTGTCTATAAATCACTAGCACCAATCTCACTTAACACACGAAATTCTCTGTACAATTTATTTTAATTAGTATTTAAATAGTAAATTATGTGTACTTTCTATGAAATAGCTAATTAACACCTCATGGGTGTTCCGTCAGGGTTGGTTGGTATTTTAGGTTTGCAAACCTTTTTTCTTCCCTCAGCACTGCTGACCATCGTACACGTAAATGTAAAATAGCCGCACGACGATGATTTAGTGTAGTAAGTATGAGAGTATTGTTGACGAACATTGTTGTCACCATCAAAGTCGCGTGTTACTGACTTAGACACTGAGACATACCTGTTGCTGTCATCAGGTTTCGGATTTAAAGATCTTAGATTTTTGGGATTGACATTTCTTGGGATAGGTGGGTACTTATATTTCAATCTGCCGCTTCCTGGAGTAAGTGAGACTGTTTGAGCTTGTGAAGGAGATTCTTTTGAGCCCACCACGTAAGTTTTTTCTTTGGACGCTACGGATTTTACACTACCTGTGAACCCGATGGGTATGGTGTACCCACCGGTACCAGGTACGCGCTCTCCAGGTTGGTAAATTCTACTCTCATCAGGGCGTTCCGAATTTCTCTGTGTAATTTCTGCATCGTGGTTCGATAAGGAGCCTAATAAAATATGTTGCGTGTTGCCGCCTGTCGTCTGTCTCACTTCTACACCTTTCCTTTTTGGGCTATGAAGAGATTGGTGTGTGGTTTCAGGATCTTGGGAGAATTCATTAGAAATTGTATTAATGTACCCTTGTTCGTTGTCAGCAGGATCAGCTCCTTCAGGTCCATACAGATCGTCATACTCTTCTGGTTGGGTATCATCTTTTTCAGGGGAATACTCGCCATAGTCTCCCTCATTATTATACGGAGTTTGGAATGAACGCCTGCTTTCTACGGGTGGTGACCCAGTAGGAGCCAATGATGGATCGTCTGATGTGTGATGATCTTCATGTCTATGATTCATGTAATCGTCGCCGGGCTGGTTAAGTGGTTCTTCTTGATTTGAATATGTTACGGCCTCTGTTTCATACAATTCCGTTGTTGACTGATCTGTTTGGGGCAAGGCAGTTGTATACTCTATTGTTTCGGTAATGTTATAACTTTCTTCATTAAAGTTAACATCTACATTTTTATTGTTTTCATCATTGACGTCAATTTTTTCAAATGGTAGTCTATTCGGAAAAACTGCATCTTTGTCTAAGCTAGATCCTGCCTGTGCTGCTCCGTTGTATGTTATTCCATATTTGAAGGTGCCATGAAGTTGTGACTGTGACATGCCAGTTCTACCACTAGATTGAGCCGAAGCTACTCCTCCTCCGACAAATGGCGTTTTCTGTGAGTCATGTGATTTATCTCCTTCTTTATAAGGTGTAAATCCTATTTGAGCTTGCGAAGACGTGCTTCCGGGCCCTCGTGCTTGCGCGTCCGCCATGCCTCCTTTTATACTGCCTTGAACTTGTGAATTGGACGAGTGTAGTATGCCCTCACTCTGTGATCCAGTTACAACAGAACCGGTCTCTAAACCGAGTTCAACATTAGCTTGTGATTTGTTATTTTTTCCACTTCCTTGAGCTGTGCTGGAAGCGCTTTTTTTGTTTCCTGTTACTTGACTGTTGGCCGCTTTATTTTCACCGGTAATTTCAGCTTGAGCCGAAAAAGATCCACTGCCTGTGTATGTACCATGTACATGAGTTTGAGCTCGACCTTTATCATTGCCTCCTTTAGAAGATGCAGATGCTACGGTGCCATTAGCCGCTTGGTTCACACTTGCTTGAGCTTCTGAGTCATCTCCATCAGCAATCGAATTGGGATCGACGAAGTTTTGTGGTGGACCTAAAAAATAAAATAATTTCGGTTATTTTTTAATCAGTCATGTATAAATCCCATTTTCTTTCCTGAGGCCCTATCATGACTTTTCCCGTGTTTGTACTTTTGCAATTATAATAATGTATTACCATAAAAAATAACTTACCAATCTCATTCCCGCCCATACCCTGAAATCAAAAACACAAAATGAATAATTGAAAAAGAGTAGGTAACACGCTCCGTTGCCTAGCGCTGGCTTGCAATTTCGCCTGACTTTTACTGGACACATCATGTGTAAGTGCCTATATGCATATCATGATGTGGCTAATTCAACGATCGACTTGCGACTTCACATGTTAGTACGTCTCATCATCATCATCTCAGCCATAGGACGTCCACTGCTGAACCCTCGTCCGTGTGTCACTGCGTGGTGCCAACTGAAAACCAGCGCTGGGTGTCTTTCGCCCAGCAAATGCTGAGTTGGTAACCCTTTTGGTGTGGACATGCTCAAACATAATTCTTATTGTGTATTTTTAATTCTATTATTATTATGTCGTTTATTCATTTCAATACTCATATTAATACATTTTTAAATATTTTTACAAAAAAGAGATAAAAAAAAACATTTAAAAATATAAAAATAGTGATCCACCGGTGTGGGAGCAGGGTCCAAGCTACCGGTGGTTAGGGCTCCAGAAACAGGAACCTCTTCACAATGCGAGCCGTATCGAGGAGAACTGCCTTCTGAATCAGGCCCTTGATCCAACCCCCTAATGAGAGCCTCGAAAGATGTTCGTCGAGGCTCTTTGCCATCAGGCCATTGGCAGTAACGACAATCGGCACAATGATAGCCGAGCTCACATTCCACATGTCGACAACCTCGCGCGCTAGGTCGATATATTTGATTTGTTTATCTTTCTCAGCCTTCACGAGGTTCTCGTCATGTGGGATGGTAACATCGATTATCATTGCGCGGCGGGCTGATCTGTCTATCACTACTATGTCAGGCTTATTGGCGACAATAGTCCTGTCAGTAATGTTAGGCAGTAAATTATTTTTTTTTTTTTTTTTTTTTCTGTGTGTGTGTGTGTGTCCAATATCAAATAAATGTCAAAAAAAAAACATAGGCCTCCCCTTTAGATCTCCACATATACCGGTTGGAAGCGACCTGCATTCAGCGTCTTCCGGCGACCTTTATAAGGTCGGCTGTCCATCTAGTTGATGGACGTCCAGAGTGGAGACCACGGACTAGCAAGCGCAGCGTGCGCTTGCTAGTCCGTGGTCTCCACTGTAGTACTTTTCGACCCCATCGGCCATCTGCTCTGCGAGCAATATGGCCTGCCCATTGCCACTTCAGCTTGCTAACCCGGTGGGCTATATCGGTGACTTTAGTTCGTCTACGGATCTCCTCATTTCGGATTCGATCACGTAGAGAAACACCGACCATATTAGCCCTCTCCATAGCTCGTTGAGCGACTTTGAGCTTTGAGATGAGGCCGATAGTGAAAGACCACGTTTCGGTGCCGTATGTCATCACTGGTAACACACATTGGTTGAAGACTTTCGTCTTGAGGCACTGAGGTATGTCGGACGAAAAGTTGCGTAGTTTCCTGAACGCTGCCCAACCGAGTTGGATTCGGCGGTTGACCTCTTTCTCGAAGTTGGACCTACCTAATTGGACTACTTGTCCTAAGTAGATATATGAGTCAACAACTTCGAATACTGGGGTGGGCACAATATTGGCATTGACATAATTTTCGTCTTGTCCATGTTCATTTTCAAGCCCACCCGTTGTGAAACTCGGTCGAGGCCATCGAGCATCATGCTGAGTTCCTCCATCGACTTTGCCATGACTACGATGTCGTCGGCAAACCGAAGGTGAGTGATGTATTCGCCGTTGATGTTGATGCCAAGTCCTTGCCATTCCAGGAGCTTCCATTATTTATATTAATATACTTATTTATATTTAATGTACGTCTATTGGCATAGAAAAACCTCTTCCATTATTTATATTTAATGTACGTCTATTAAACACCGATAAGGCGATGCGCCGTGGGAGCGGTCAAAAGCTACTATACTACTACACTTTCCTTGCACACACCGTTCAATGTTGATTTTATTAATAACTAGCTTCCGCCCGCGACTCCGTCCGCGCGGATGTTGGTCTTCGCGTGGATGGTTTATTTCTCCATATTGAGTAACTCTGACAATGACATCTTATAAATATCCATTGGACCCAAATACGGCTAAGCCTATAATAATTAAGGAGATCTATTGAGCTACTGCTGTTGAGCTCGCGTTCTAATAATAATAATAATTAATAAGATTAATAAGAAAAATAAGATTTTTAAGGGATGTTAGTCACCGTTGCCGGCACGAAGAGAAGTTCGGTTTCTTAACAAAGATTTATTGTCCACAACGTACAAATTATTTATATAAAATAGGACAAGTCCCGACCACCTTTTCCCAGGGAGGACGAAGGCAGGGGTTTTTGGTCCTCTATACCAAAAATAACAGAATTGAATTACTGTTTAACTTTATGATAAAACTTAGTAGCCGAGTCTTGTGTAGCTAATCCAATTAGGACGTAGCCCGCAAGTGCACTGCTAGTTAAGTCACACAGAAAAATAATAAAGTCGCGGTAGTCAGTAACTGTCGGAGAATCTTAACACCGCGATTCAGAAATGCGCGTCATAGGCACAACGCCATCTAGTGGTGAGTGGTGGAACCTTTTTAGAAATCAATGGAGGCAGGCGTGGCGTAATGTTCTACTTTGATAATAGGTGTCGCCAGTGGTTCCATAATAAGGTTTGATACAGATTTTTTTTTCTACGTATTTTACAGGATAAAAAGTATCCTATTTTATGCCCAGGATAATAAGGTATAATTATACCAAGTTTCATCGAAATCGAACCGTTAGTTTTCACGTGATGCCTGCACATACAGACAGACAGACAGACAGACAAAATTTTTTTAATCACATATTTGGGTTTGGTATCGATCCAGCAACACCCCCCGCTATTTATTTTTTCAATATTTTCAATGTACAGAATTGACCCTTCTACAGATTTATTATATGTATAGATATTATTTGCCTACCCTCGTCTGCATGTCACTGCGGGGTGCCAACTGAAAACCAGCGCTGGGTGTCTTTCGCCCAGCAAATGCTGAGTTAGTAACCTTTTGGTGTGCACATGCTCAAATTTTTTTTTATCTGTTTTTAATTTTACTCTATATTATTTTTGTGTGCGTCCAATATCATTTTTTTTTCTATTTTATTCAGTTAGCGAGCGTTTGCTCTTCACTGCTCTTCACACTGGGATTTTCTCCTGTATCGTAGGTGCGTTTACAAATATTTAAGCCCACTTACACAAACGCCCAGGCCCGGAACAACTACCTAAATATAGATCATACAAATATTTACTCCGTGTGGGAATCGAACCTACACGCAACGCAGCAATCCAACCGTTCAGCTACGAAGCCAACAGTGCCCTCAAGAAAGTTATGAATGTGAGTCATTCCCTTAAAATAGATTGATCAATGTTCAGGTGTTTTAACTTACCCCTTGACTACCTCCAGTGCCTGGACCGTATTGTCCTCCGCTTCCGCCGCCAGTGCCTCCTGGCCCATATTGCCCGCCTGTGCCACCCGGACCATATTGCCCACCAGTACCACCTCCTGTGCCACCCGGACCATATTGCCCACCAGTACCACTTCCTGTACCAGGACCAAATTGCCCGCCAGTCCCACCACCAGTGCCAGGGCCACCAGGACCATATTGCCCGCCTGTACCACCTCCTGTGCCAGGACCAAATTGCCCGCCAGTGCCTCCACCAGTGCCAGAGCCACCGGGACCGTATTGCCCACCAGTGCTAGAACCACCGGGGCCATATTGCCCGCCTGTACCACCTCCTGTGCCACCTGGACCATATTGCCCGCCTGTACCACCTCCTGTGCCACCTGGACCATATTGCCCGCCTGTACCACCTCCTGTGCCACCTGGACCATATTGCCCGCCAGTACCACTTCCAGTTCCGCCTGGACCATATTGTCCGCCAGTGCCACCACCAGTACCAGGGCCACCAGGTCCATATTGTCCTCCTGTGCCACCTCCAGGGCCACCTGGACCATATTGTCCACCGCCGCCACCCGGACCGTATTGCCCGCCGGTACCACCTCCAGTTCCGCCTGGACCATATTGCCCGCCAGTACCTCCTCCTGTGCCAGTGCCACCTCCAGATCCACCTGGGCCATATTGCCCGCCAGTACCTCCGCCTGCACCAGGACCATATTGCCCGCCAGTGCCACCTGGGCCGTATTGCCCGCCAGTACCACCTCCGGTGCCACCTGGACCATATTGTCCGCCAGTGCCACCACCAGTACCAGGGCCACCAGGTCCATATTGTCCGCCAGTGCCACCACCAGTACCAGGGCCACCAGGTCCATATTGGCCGCCTGCGCCACCTCCAGGGCCACCTGGACCATATTGTCCACCTCCAGTTCCGCCTGGACCATATTGCCCGCCAGTACCTCCTCCTGTGCCAGTGCCACCTCCAGATCCGCCTGGTCCATATTGCCCGCCAGTACCTCCGCCAGCACCAGGACCAAACTGCCCGCTAGTGCCAGAGCCACCGGGACCATATTGCCCGCCAGTAACACCTTCTGTGCCACCAGGACCAAATTGCCCGCCAGTGCCACCGCCAGTGCCAGGGCCACCGGGACCATATTGCCCGCTAGTTCCACCTCCTGTGCCACCAGGACCAAATTGCCCGCCAGTGCCAGGGCCACCGGGACCATATTGCCCGCCTGTACCACTTCCTGTGCCACCCGGACCATATTGCCCGCCAGTACCACCTCCTGTGCCACCCGGACCATATTGGCCGCCAGTACCACCTCCTGTACCAGGACCAAATTGCCCGCCAGTGCCACCACCAATTCCAGGGCCACCGGGACCGTATTGCCCGCCAGTGCCACCACCAGTGCCAGAGCCACCGGGACCGTATTGCCCACCAGGCCCTCCCGGACCATATTGTCCGCCTATACCACCTCCTGTGCCAGGGCCATATTGCCCGCCAGTGCCACCACCAGTGCCAGTACCACCAGGACCATACTGTCCTCCTGTACCACCTCCAGTGCCTCCTGGACCATATTGCCCGCTAGTACCACCCCCTGTACCAGGACCACCGGGACCATATTGACCGCCTGTACCGCCACCAATTCCGCCTGGTCCATATGGTCCGCCAGTACCTCCTCCTGTACCAGGGCCACCAGGACCATATTGCCCGCCAGTGCCACCACCGGTGCCAGGTCCTCCTGGGCCGTATTGTCCACCTGTTCCACCCCCTGTATCAGGGCCATATTGACTGCCGGTACCACCTCCAGGTCCATATTGTCCACCGGGCCCTTGTCCTCCACCAGTACCTGGACCCAGACCCCCTGTTGAACCTGGTCCACCGATTCCCTGCCCTGCCACACCGCAGCAATAATAAGGAACACCATCAGCACCTAGGATTGGCCCTGGTAATAATGGCCGATTAGCTCCACCAGGAAGTCGGCCCGATGGTCCAGGATAGCCGTTTTGGGTGTCTGTTGGATATAAACCGGTAAAACCGGGTCTGCCGATTTGATTAGGACCATAACTTCCAACTCCATTTTGAGAATGAGTCAATGAACCTGGTGGAATACTGCCACCACCTCCGGTAGGTCCATTGCCAAGAATACCAGATCCTCCGGGACCAGTTGGTCCATATTGTCCACCGACACCTCCTCCAGTAGCACCCGGCCTGTATTGTCCACCAGTGCTACCTCCCGTACCAGGACCGCCTGGTCCATATTGCGCTCCATTACCACCTGCAGTTCCAGGAACATACGGCCCGCCAGCACCCCCTCCTGTGTTTCCAGGACCATATTGGCCGCCGGTTACTCCTCCAGTGCCTCCCGGACCATATTGTCCAGCGATTCCTCCTCCTGTGGCACCTGGTCCATATTGCCCACCGGTGCCACCCGGACCATATTGCCCACCGTTTCCTCCTCCCGTGCTAGTTGGTCCATAATGCCCACCCCCTCTTGGACCGTATTGTCCACTGGTACCACCTCCGGTACCTCCTGGTCCGTATTGCCCACCTGTTCCGCCGGGACCATATTGCCCACCAGTGCCCACCGGACCATATTGTCCATTGGTACCTCCTCCAGTGCCACCTGGTCCATATTGGCCACCAGTTCCTCCTGGGCCATATTGTCCACCAGTACCCGGTCCATATTTCCCGTTAGTGCCCGGGCCATATTGCCCGCCAGTACCACCTCCACTGCCACCTGGTCCGTATTTCCCACCTGTACCATTTGGTCCATAATTTCCACCGGTACCTCCTCCCGCGCTACCTGGTCCATATTGCCCGCCAGTATCACTTCCGGTGCCACCTGGTACATATTGCCCACCAGTACCTCCTCCAGCACCACCTGGTCCATAGTGTCCGCCTGTACCTCCTCCAGTACCACCTGGTCCATATTGTCCGCCAGTACCACCGCTAGAGCCTGGTCGATATTGCTCACCAGTACCACTTGCAGTGCCACCTGGCCCATACTGTCCACCAGATCCTCCGCCAGCGCCTCCCGGTCCATATTGCCCACCGGTACCACGTCCGGTGCCACCTGGTCCATATTGACCGCCAGTACCTGGTCCATATTGCCCACCGGAACCTCCATTGCCTCCCGGGACACCCAAAGTGCCAGTAGTCCCTGGCAAGTTACCCCCTTGACCGCCATTCATAATTGGTGGCCGCATTCCAAATGGCGAGCCATCTGGATTTGTCCCAAAACCTGGTGTTCCGCCTTGGTTACCTCCATAGCCGCCAGTGCCTCCTGGCGAACCCCTGAAATGAGTATACAATGGATGTTATAATGGTACCCCTCTTCACGTAGAGCATCCTCACGCCCTCAGACATATTACAAATAGAGGGAAACAATTAAACCCCCTATCCTCACCTCCTTTCTTTCCTTATAAACTTAACTTTCAATTAATTCAGATTCTGTATATAGTTATTTGGTAGGGTAGTTTTTAGCAGGTTTTCGGGTTCCGTTTTTTTTTTCAAAAGTACGACTTTTCTTTCGGAAATCGAGTCGGTGACTTTGATTTTTATTGCACTTTTGTGCCACCGATTTCCAAAAAAAGTAATTTTACACTTTTTGTGATGTTTTGGAAGCTAGTTATTATTTTTTCAAGTTATTTTACAAACGTTATTTATTATGTTGTGTGATTGAGTAAACAGTGCTTGGATATGCGATAGCAGCAATCGCGATTAATTTGCTATTATTTATTGAACATTTCCATCGATTTCTCCAGGATCCCATCATCAGATCCTGAGCTGATATAGCATGGGACCTCCTATGAAGTATATCCTTTTAAAAAAGCCTAGAAATAAGAACGACGAACGAAAACCTCCTCCTTTTTAACCGACTTCAAAAAGGAGGAGGTTATCAATTCGACGGTATGTTTTTTTTTTTTTTTTTGTATATTTGTTACGCGATTACTCCGCCTATTGTGGACCGATTTTTAAAATTCTTTTTTTGTTCGAAAGGAGGTACTTCTGAGGTGGTCCCATAGTCACTAAGTTGGGATCTGATGATTGGATCCTGGAGAAATCGAGGGCAACCCTCGAATTTTATAGGCCGACACACCGTTTTTCGCAAATTTTATGAAGTAATTTAAGTACTTGCGGATGGTAATCATAATTTCAAGTAGCTGAGCTGATGATGGAAGGTAGAACTCCTTAATAGTAAGGAGTAGGCATCGACTGATTTAGTTTGAGTTCGCATATCTCTGGAACTACAAGTCCGATTTAAGTAATTCTTTTTTTGTTGTACTAGGACACTAGGTATCATTTAACTTAGGGAATATTGCAAGTTTCATCAAAATCGGTTCAGTAGTTTTTGAGATAGGGAATTTTATTAGCTTATTGTGTACATAAGCGATGTTATTACCGGTGTTATGGATTACAAAATTCTAGTGCACATGTTGTATTTGACAAGAATTGGGGTTGAATATTTAAACTAAAAAGAGTAAAATAAAAACTTTTTAAAAAAAAATGTAACCGCCTTCAAAAACAACCATAAAAAAAAACTGTAAAAAAACCTACAAAATAACTTTTCTTTCGGAAGTCGGTGGCAAAAAAAGACAATGAAATAAAGAAAACAAAGACACCGACTTCCGAAAGAAAAGTTATTTTGTAGGTTTTTTTACAGTTTTTTTTTATGGTTGTTTTTGAAGGCGGTTACATTTTTTAAAAAAAAGTTTTTACAGTCTGTTATGAAATTTATAGTGCGTTCAAACTAGTCCCACATAATGTACTCGTAAAATGCTCTCGTAAGAAGAAAATATGTAAACAACTTATTGTGATGCGAGTGTTCAAAAATTATTTTGGAAAACACTTACATTTCACCTGGGCGACGTTTCAGGCTTTCTGCTCCTAAGTCAGTTCGACCCAGACAATCCTCGCAACTGGGATCATACATTGATTGACTCTGGGCTTGCCCCATACCACTGTTTCCAACTGAAATAGAATTACAGTATTTCATTTTTCTCTCCCTCGCAAAAATTATCCGGTAGGTAGATTGAAAAAATGATGTTTTTATGGTTTTATCGTTGAAAAACATTACTTCACTATACTTACTAACGGTTGCCCTGGATGAATCAGCGGCTGAGTGAGCCTCGGCTTTTCCTTCATCTTTGCCACTTCCACGGTCTATGGCCAGGTATTGCGACTGAGTCTGGCCTCTGAATCTCCCACGAGGAGAATAGGATGCCTCGCGACGATCCCTTTGGAATCCTTCTAATACTTTTTCATAAGTTCTCCTATCCAACACGCCCACAACTAAGGCATTACAGAACAAACGCCTTGTTGATCCGTCACCGAAAGGTTTGACCTGATTAAAAAACAAAATACTCATGTATAACACACTGAGTAAGTTAGATCGCCTTGACATAATATCGTTTTCTTTGTTCCATTTACGATAGTGTAATTGTGAAACATAGGCCAAGGAAACACGGTTAACCTTGACAAAAAAGAAGTTATCTCCTAATACATGCGTGATAAATAAAAATACCTACGTTAGAACTGAAGCTCGGTCATAATCATAATAAATATCATGAGAATATAATATTTAATAACTTTGGGTTTTGTATTATCACAATAGCTTTTCATGCATTCTGATTACAGAGTTGCAGTCCAGATAATATAGGTACTGACCTATACATAGGAGCACCGCGACACACTTTCTCCTTGGATTCAGAGGGTCTAAAACAGCCACTTTAAGCAATATTCCTAATTCACTTCGTACATTTCCAGCAACGTTATTGGTTAGTCATTCACGAAGTGAGTCAATTTGAATATTGCTAAGTGGCCGGTTTAAACCTGCAGGTATTTTTTGCTAAAGTGTAGAGGTAGTTGATCGACAAATTATGTCATCCCTGCCTAGTGGATCGAGGGGCATGTACTGAATCCATTGTAAAATACTGTGTTTGCTGTGATTTTACCGTGTATCTATATCGGTCCGTAATTTAACTCGAGAGTCATTTGTTCAATTATTAGAGAGTCGACTGAACGATTCATCGAGCAGGTATAGTTATTAATTGATGGACTGCTCTTTCAAATAAGTTTTAGTTACTTATATTTAGTCTACATAAAATAGTCAAGAAGCACTAGAAGAACAGTAAGAACAGTGGTAGCCCAGTGGTATCGGCCTCGACTTACGAGTTGTAGGTCGTAGGTTCGAACCCCGTCAGGCGCATTAGTTTGTGTAATTTATTTCAACACCACTGCTCTCAAAAACGGTGAAGGAAAACATCGTGAGGAAACCGGCATGTCCTAAAACCAAAAATTCGAAGACATGTGACATCTACTAATCCGCACTGGGCCCGCGTGGTAGATTACGGCCCACTCCCTCTCACAGAGAGGAGGCCTGTGTCCCAGCAGTGGGAACATTTATAGGCTGATGATGATGATGATGACTAGAAGAACGTCGACAGACCCCCCCGGTTAGCGGGGCTCCTGATGCTTCGTGTAGGAAATACGGAAGGAAATACGGAAACAGTTGACCTTTTCGTTACATTTTATCCTAAAATAGCTCTTAATTTTATGGAAACCACTCATTTGTACATTCAAAAAAGCACGAAGTTCACGGTAGTGGCAATTTTGGGTAAGTTGTTTTGGACATTACACATTATTATCTTATTGATTTTAAAATCTTAGGTACTGTTTTTTTTTTTTTGCTAAATCGTGGAAGTAACATTTAGTAGGCAATATATCTATAAAAATAGAGCCTCTGCAAATAAACAGCATTTTTAAAACACGTTATAACTACTAGTATTTTCCGGCTTTGTCAGAGGCATAGGTACCTAGCACACTAATATTTCGGCAGTCATAAAATTTCCATGTAAAAGACTGTTAGCAGATCAAGCAGATGGCAATATCCATCCAACAGGCTAAAATTCAGACTGCTGGATGCTTTTAAGAGATGTGCAATTATTGAATTTAGAACTTCTTTTACTATCGTCCTTTATTTTGCTAACCTTTATGTATGTATTTATCGTCAGTCTATAATTTTGTGTTCCAGAATAAGTGATTTTCGCGAGAAACAAAACCGTTACGTTTAAAACAGAATGATTTGATAAGCTTGTCTTCCTACATCGTGTTAACTGGGTCACGAGCTAGTCCGCTAGTAGTCGCCTGACTCAGGGCATCTGATATAATTTGTTATTATTTACGACTTCGTTATTGTTAGATTTATTGGTGGCATAAATTATCTCAAATAACATTACACGCAAGAATTATAGCATATTCATCAACGGATATGGAGCGCAAAGAACAATAAAATGTCGCAAAGCTTTGGGTGTTTTTACCGCCTTATCCTAACGCTCAATGAGAGTATTCAGTTGTTCGCAAAGCAATCTTAATTATCAGTCAATATAATAAAATAGTAAAACTGTAAAAATTACCGTTATAGTCTGCTTAAATCCTGGATGAGGTTTCTTGTTGCTGATATAGCAGTTATCGGGTAGTTTAGTGTCTGAGTAGAGATCCCTCACGCTAGCCACTTCATCTTTGAGTTCAGTTTGGAATGTTAAACACCGATGTGATTTAAAGTCTTTGCACACAATATATTTCTGAAAATAAATTGGCTTTTAAAATCACGCTAGTTGTATTATATTAGAGTGAAGCATTTTATTCTCACCGTTATGATTTAAGTTAAGTATCACATAATTATCACTTTTCTGTCTAGGAACAAAAATACAATCAAAATTCTTACTTGCGAGGCTGTGGTAGAAGTAGAGGACAATAGCAGCAGAAAAGCGGCAAGGAGGGAGAAGGTGCGCACGGGCCGCGGCCGTGCGAGCTGCGCGTCTGGTCGCATGCCTGCGGTGGTGCGCGCCGACGGACGCTCTGCCGCTCAGCCGCCGGCGCAGGCGCACTGCCCGCCATCTGACCCTTGCCCTAACTCGCAACTCGCTCTAGATATAAGTTCACCCACCTAATTTCGGCGATAGCAAGCGAATTTGCCACAGTTTAGTTTGAAGATTACGGAAGTATGACTTAAAGAAAAGATAAAGTTACAACCTAATTTTCGTTCTTTGCTAAGTAATTATACAATCAATTTTTGTGATCTGGCCTTAGTATCCATCGGCTTCTAGTGTCATCTTCATTGATTCATTCAACACGTTAAAGTAATTGTTACTTGTTTTGTCATCAATAGTAAAACTCCGCCCGCGACTCATTCATCGCACGGACTTTCCTCTGTGAACTTCAACTCCCTGGTCCCTGCCACTACCCTCGTTATAGGATGCTTTTGAAAATCTACTTACGTATCCAACTGAATGGGGAAGGCAACTGTCAATGTGACGCTGCCTAAAAGTCCCAAAAGAACGGTCATATCAAAAGAATTTTCTGAAAAAAAAAACGATTTATTTTGTAAAATGACTAGATGTTGTGTAATAGGCTGTAAAAATGATGGAAAATACAAATTTCCGAGAATTCACACTATCAACAAATAATGAGTAGCTGCTGTGACTGCTATGAGAATAAAAATTGTATTATCACAAAGCTATATAATAAACAAATATCCACCCTTGTGAAGCCAGGACAGGCCGTTATTTGAAATTTTTAATGAAATTCTATGATTATACCTTATATAAACAATCGAATACACCTTTCAAAATAATATCTAATAAGTTCCTTTTCTATTGGAGGTGAAGTATTGCATCGCTCTTTATTTCATGAAATGGTTCTTCTGGTGGAAGAATTATCACCGGGAACGAGTTTTGTGATACCTAGTTGTGGTGTTAAGAGATTAAAATAGGCTATTTGACAGTATCAATAAATTATAAATCTAATAAGTCCGTTATTTAGAGTTTTGAAAAATAACGGACTCATATTTTTTCTTATGTAAAATCAATGAATATTTACCAAGATATAACACATCAAGACTCGAGAGTGGGGGCTCGTGACGTCAGAATTCAGTAAAAAATGTACTAAATTGTGACGTATTGGCAATTTTGAAAGCATCATATCTCCGTCAATTTTGGTTTGCGTAAAAAAAGAAAAAATACATGTCAAATATTATTTGATAATCTAAATGACGGATTAATTAGACTTTTTTTAGTCAAATAGCCTGTTCTTGTGATATTTCTCTAATCTAAATAGAAAAAAAAAGGGTGTCCGTTACCCAGGCCAGATGTTGTCGAAAATGGTCATTTGAATCTTATAGATAATTAGTTTTACGGCTTCTGTAATTGTTGCGCACATTTTTAAATTTGTTGCGCTTATAGTTTTTTAATTATTTCACAAAAACATTTCCTGCTGGGGTAACGTTACCCCAGCCAGACCTTTTTCTTTCTAATGGGAATATTTAAATAAATACTAGCTATAAAATTAGTTGTCTAGATGAAGTAAATGTTGTGCCTTATTTTGTATTTATTCTTTCTTCGGTTGCGAAGTTATTCGAGATTTTGCTGGGGTAACGTTTTCGGTTTTGCTAGATCTTTGAAATGGTTAAGCGGATTCTTATCATATTTTGTACATGACTTCTAAGGAATCAGTTTAAATTTGTTTTGCAATAAAAAAACCAAAATAATGCATAGCTTAAAGGTTATTTCATTAAATAGAAAAACACTTCGATTGGTCCCAGCACTCTCAATAAGAAGTCTAAAGACTTACTTTAAACGTTATTTTAAAGCTTGTAACTGCCTTCAAATGTATGTGAAGTTTCATTAGTATCCTGTGAGTATTTAACAAGTTATGATGATATTCAGTTCTTCACGAGCACGGTCTTGATGCGCGCGGTGTTATTTGGCCACTGGATTGGATATATGAATTGAATGTTATGTCAATTATTAGTTTTTTAGTTCAGTTGTATATCAGTAAAATTTCAGCGTAGTACATTGGATAATTAATGAGATAATACGATTAAAGTCATTAGGAAGTGAATGACCGTGGTAACCCGACCAAGTTTAGGTGGTTACGAAAAAGCGAAAACGCAGAACATTATACTATCTTTTGAAATGTTTAGTATTATACACCTTACAATTTCGGTACAGACGCGTACACTGTTAAATAATAATACAATAATATCTGTACTATGAATACATTATTATTATCTTCCAGTTGCACAAACTTATCAAAAATCACCGATAAAATTATGTCGTTCGGTGGGACGTGGGAGGGGTGGGGTGAAGGGGTGTAATACATTGTTTGCATAACGCACTAAAATGCTCCATAATCACATAATTCATCTTGTAGAGTGCGCGTGCACTTCGGCAGTTCCGTTTCCTGTTTTTGCAAATATTTATCGAGTGCGTGAGAGCTATTATATAATAATAAGTGTGGCGAATTACTGCTAATGTGGAGTGCTTCTTTTGATGATCATAATTATGGTGCGGGCTGCTTGATGAATTCACGAACAAGGTAAGCTTGCATAATGTAACTACAGAAATAGTAGCAAAATTAAAATTAATATGTACATGTTGTTAGGTACTTATCTAAAACTGTATTTTTTAATGCTTAAATATTTGAATTTAGGAACTTGATTATTATTTTCTTTTTTTCGTACTTAGTTATTACCTGGACTGGAATTCTCAACAATGATAACGACATATTTATCCTTCGCTACATAGTGCCTATAAAACAAAGTCGCTTCCCGTTTGTCTGTACCTGTTTGCTTAGATCTTTAAAACTACGCAACAGATTCTGAAGCAGTTTTTTTTTTTAATAGATAGATTGATTCAAGTGGAAGGTTTTTGTGTATACATTGTCAACATATGACTTGAAACTTGATTAATGAAATTCATGACTTAGCGACCGATTTTTATCCTTATCAATGTCGGGAGCCGGGACTACCGCAACAGGTAGGTAGGTACTTATTTCCACAAACTCCTTGGACATGTAGACTTTAAGAAATCCATAATTACCTTGTTGCGATACTCGCGTTGATATAAACTCGCAAATAGATGACGATTCGAGTTTCAAATATGTATCAACCATTACACATTCCAATATGTGTATATTTAAATAAAAACTGTAACTGTGTACTGTGTATACTGAAATCTATATAATTTAAATAAAAAATAATAGAAAATTTCAAAAAAGCAAAATTACTATCTGTAATTTTAATCTGTGAGTGTTTTTAAGTATAAGTTTATTAATACTTTAAAAGTTCAATTTAAATGATTATTTTACCTGTCAATAAAAATTCTTTAATAATCATGTAGTTTTTTTTTAACTTGTGTACATGTCTGTACTAAATTTGTAACACTATCCTACAAATTTTAGAAGGTACCATAATGTTCTGCGTTTTCGCTTTTTCGTAACCACTTAAACTTGGTCGGGTTACCACGGTCATTCACTTCCTAATGACTTTAAACGTATTATCTCATTAATTATCCAATGTACTACGCTGAAATTTTACTGATATACAACTGAACTAAAAAACTAATAATTGACATAACATTCAATTCATATATCCAATCCAGTGGCCAAATAACACCGCGCGCATCAAGACCGTGCTCGTGAAGAACTGAATATCATCATAACTTGTTAAATACTCACAGGATACTAATGAAACTTCACATACATTTGAAGGCAGTTACAAGCTTTAAAATAACGTTTAAAGTAAGTCTTTAGACTTCTTATTGAGAGTGCTGGGACCAATCGAAGTGTTTTTCTATTTAATGAAATAACCTTTAAGCTATGCATTATTTTGGTTTTTTTATTGCAAAACAAATTTAAACTGATTCCTTAGAAGTCATGTACAAAATATGATAAGAATCCGCTTAACCATTTCAAAGATCTAGCAAAACCGAAAACGTTACCCCAGCAAAATCTCGAATAACTTCGCAACCGAAGAAAGAATAAATACAAAATAAGGCACAACATTTACTTCATCTAGACAACTAATTTTATAGCTAGTATTTATTTAAATATTCCCATTAGAAAGAAAAAGGTCTGGCTGGGGTAACGTTACCCCAGCAGGAAATGTTTTTGTGAAATAATTAAAAAACTATAAGCGCAACAAATTTAAAAATGTGCGCAACAATTACAGAAGCCGTAAAACTAATTATCTATAAGATTCAAATGACCATTTTCGACAACATCTGGCCTGGGTAACGGACACCCCGAACGTGTCCGTTTATTTTACCTGTCAATAAAAATTCTTTAATAATCATGTAGTTTTTTTTAACTTGTGTACATGTCTGTACTAAATTTGTAACACTATCCTACAAATTTTAGAAGGTACCATAATGTTCTGCGTTTTCGCTTTTTCGTAACCACCTAAACTTGGTCGGGTTACCACGGTCATTCACTTCCTAATGACTTTAATCGTATTATCTCATTAATTATCCAATGTACTACGCTGAAATTTTACTGATATACAACTGAACTAAAAAACTAATAATTGACATAACATTCAATTCATATATCCAATCCAGTGGCCAAATAACACCGCGCGCATCAAGACCGTGCTCGTGAAGAACTGAATATCATCATAACTTGTTAAATACTCACAGGATACTAATGAAACTTCACATACATTTGAAGGCAGTAACAAGCTTTAAAATAACGTTTAAAGTAAGTCTTTAGACTTCTTATTGAGAGTGCTGGGACCAATCGAAGTGTTTTTCTATTTAATGAAATAACCTTTAAGCTATGCATTATTTTGGTTTTTTTATTGCAAAACAAATTTAAACTGATTCCTTAGAAGTCATGTACAAAATATGATAAGAATCCGCTTAACCATTTCAAAGATCTAGCAAAACCGAAAACGTTACCCCAGCAAAATCTCGAATAACTTCGCAACCGAAGAAAGAATAAATACAAAATAAGGCACAACATTTACTTCATCTAGACAACTAATTTTATAGCTAGTATTTATTTAAATATTCCCATTAGAAAGAAAAAGGTCTGGCTGGGGTAACGTTACCCCAGCAGGAAATGTTTTTTGTGAAATAATTAAAAAACTATAAGCGCAACAAATTTAAAAATGTGCGCAACAATTACAGAAGCCGTAAAACTAATTATCTATAAGATTCAAATGACCATTTTCGACAACATCTGGCCTGGGTAACGGACACAAAAAAAGGATATAATTACTGACATAAAACATTATGATATTTCATGAAAATAGAAAGTCAGAAGCAGTATTATATTATTTGTAGAGGACAGAACAGGTAAAACATTCTTAAACTCAAAAATTTAAACCTCAACTACAAGTAATTGTGGATACAGTAAAATCAAATGTATAACCACTCAATTAAATCACTTTCTTTCCTATTTTAGTTGCACCGAGGCGTCTTAATTTAGCTAGTGTTTATGCAATTGCATTGAAGAATAATCTTTTATGTCTATTTTGTATCAAAACTCAATATATTATATCACACAAAAATCTGTTTGTTTTTTGTACTAGATAAACGTTAACCTGACATTAGGACATACGTACCCAGCGCCATCTACAATATCTTTGCGTTGCCAACCCCATTAAAAATTGTTACTTTATAAACTAAAAAAATCTAAAATTAATCCAAATACCCATCCACAACCTCTTTAGGGAGAATTAATAATAATAAAAATAAGGGGTTGTTAACCTGTGGGACGTGAATAGAGCAGTTATTGTGCCGATAGTCGTGTCTGCCAATGGATTAATTGCCAAGAGCCTCGACCAACACCTGAGGAGGCTCTCGCTGGGTAGCTGGATCAAGCGTTTGATTCGGAAGGCAGTACTCCTGGACACGGCGCGTATTGTTAGGAGGTTCCTCTCTCGGGAGCCCTGACCACCGGTAGCCGGTAGCCCGGCCCCTGTTCCCGGTGCTGGTGAACTGCTATTTTTATATTTTTAAATGTTTTTTATTTCTTTTTTGTAAAAATATTTAAAAATGTAATTTATAAGTAAAAAAATATATAAAGAAATAAAAATAAATTATTAATTAAAATACGTAATGACCTTTATCAATTACCTACTAAAAATTCTGGTTTGGTTTAAAGATTCTAAACCTAACGATAAGTTATTTCATACAAACTTGATTTACCAATTTTCACCCAGCTAGGGATGGATTTTTGAAAAATACCTATATAATATATAAATACGCAACCTTTATTTGATTGAGAGATTATTTTTATGCCAAGTTTTGAGTTTATGTAAAATCGTTCCCTTAAAACTTGGTTCCTTACATTCGTTAAATAAACATAACTTTAGAATTGTTCTTCAAGCTTGGCTCTTGAGCCAAACTTACAGTACAACAGAAGCTCTCTTTGATGTATTAGTCTGATATTTGTACCATCCTCAAGCATTCCTCTCTTCAAACACTCATACCCACACACACAAGAACATACACATACACACCGCATACACGCACACACACACCCTCACACACACACACACATAATCAAATTACACTGTCTTATCTAAAAAATCAATTTTTTGTTTGCTATTCTTTTTTGTGCTCAAAAAAGAACAAAATACTACTTTTTTTTTAATGTAAACAATATGTGTATTATCTGTAAACTATTTTTAATGTGTACCTTGTAACAGTGGGGTCCTGGTGTCCTGTATTACAGGTGTTACTACCTACCACAGGCACCAGCGATCCACAACCAGAAATGTACCTAGTTCTATCTTTGTGAAAAATATTTTTGTTTTCCTGGCTTGTGGTGAGAAATAAACATTTATTATTATGGTTTCAAACTTTCGTTTTTCTCAGGTTAATTTATCCTGGTATTTATAGAATCTCACGGGTGTGAACCAAGGCGAGATCCTAGTTATCTGTTTGTGGTTGTAAATCATTTTGTACTGCTGTGGAATTACTATCTAAGTCTAGTTGTAAAAATTTTCTGACTATTCGGCAAGTGTTTAGTATGGCGGCTTTTTGTAGTGTGAGATATGTGTATTTAGACAGATTAAGTGTATTAAAACTATTGAAAATTTGTTTCGGAATAACACCTGTTGTTGATATAACAATTGGGACTATTGTGACTCTATTCATTTTCCAAACTCGAGTAATTTCCTCTTGTAGTTCTGTATATTTCCTGATTTTCTCTGAGATAGTTTTTTGTATGTTATTAGTGTTAGGGACTGCAATATCAATTATATATGTGTGTTTATTTTCTTTGTCAACAAGTGTTAAGTCCGGTCTGTTGTTGTAAATGGTGTGATCAGTAATTATCGCTCTGTCGTAATACATTTTGTAAAATTGATTATCCAAAGTAGCTTTAGGTGAGTACTTGTAGTATGGTGTGTATGGGTCCTGCATGAGATTAAGTTTGATTGCGAGTTTCTGGTGTATGATGTTAACTAGTTGATTATGTCTGTGGGTATAGTCATTTTGAGTTAGTGTGCTACAAGCTCCTGTGATGTGTTGTATTGTTTCAGGTTTACTGTGACATTTTCTACACAAATCATTCCTTACTGTATTATCTTTAATAATGTATTTACGGTAATTTTTAGTATTGATGACTTGGTCTTGAATGGCTAACATAAACCCTTCTGTTTCCGGAAATAGTTCGCTTAGTTCCAGCCACTTGTTAGAAGCTTCTTTATCAATGTGTGTTTGGTGTAGATCGTTGGGATGTCTTCCATGCAGTTCTTTATGCTTCCACTTTCTAAGTATCTCTTCTATATGTCTCGCTTTATCTATTGTCTCAGTATTGCTATCTTCGCTAAGGTTTAGTGGTGTGTATTGTTTATCTATTTCTGTAATTGTTTTGTGTAGCTGACTATCATTTTTCTTTCGCATGAAAAATTGTTTAAGGTTTATGACTTGTCTTTTATGAAGATGTGATATTTCAATTAATCCCCTGCCGCCTTCTTGTCTGGACAGTATAACTCTCTCTATTGCTGATTTGGGATGATGATATCTATGTTGTGTCAGTGTGGTTCTTGTTTTGATTTCGAGTGCATGTAGTTCTGTGTTAGACCATTTTATGACACCGAAAGAATACGTGAGTACGGGTACTGCGTAAGTATTAATAGATTTGAATAAATTTTTACTTGACAGATGCATTTTGCATAATGAATGTATTCTACTACTATATTCTCTTTTTAGCTTATCTTTAATAGTTCTATGTTCTAATAGTCGTGCTTGGTTATATCCTAAATATTTGTAAAGTTCTTCATCTTTCATCGCTTCAATGACTTCATCAGTGTCTGTTGAGTAATTCCCTTCTATAATCTTGCCTTTCTCTATATTTAATTTTCGGCATTTGTCTAGTCCAAAATCCATCCTTATATCTTTCGAAAATGTTGATGTTATGTTTAATAAGCTATGTAAATCTGCATTTTTATTAGAATATAGTTTTAGATCATCCATATAAAGTAAATGTGTTATTTGGTGCAATATTGATCTACCTTCTTTAATATCAAAACCTAATCTAGAGTCAATCAATGCTCGCGAGAGTGGATTTAGGGCTAAACAAAACCATAGCGGGCTTAATGAGTCCCCTTGAAAAATGCCTTTTTTAATTGCTATTTCTTCTACGGATATATTTGTTGTATTAGTTTGTAATTTAAGTGTAGTTCTCCAGGATTGCATAGTATTTTCGAGAAAATTTATAATAGTTGGGTTGATTTTATAGATTTTTAGTACGTCGATTAACCATGAGTGTGGAACGCTATCAAATGCCTTTTTATAATCTATGTATGCTATGTATAAGTTTTTCCTAGTCCTCTGTACATATTTTAGAATAGTGGAATCGATAATTAATTGCTCTTTACATCCCATATGCCCGCGTCTACATCCTTTTTGTTCCTCAGTTAAGATATTGTATTGTTCGGTGTGTTTGATAATTTTGTTTGTGATACATGATGTTATTATTTTGTATAAGGTTGGCAAGCAAGTGATTGGCCTATACTGTGACGGATCCTGGGTTTTATTTGATTTAGGGATCATGTATGTAATTCCTTTAGTTAGGAAACCTGGGATATTTTGGTTGCCTTTCAAAATATCGTTAATTTGTTCTGCTAACGTACTGTGAAGTGAGTGAAGTCGTTTAAACCAAAAATTATGTATACCATCTATTCCTGCTGCTTTCCAGTTATGTGTTTTATTTATAATTGTTTTAATTTCGAGCGTATCTATATCTTCAAATGGCATTTCATCTATTGTTTCTGACCTATCAATTTCTTCTTGTATCCATCCTGCTTCTTTGTTATGACTACTGCTATCTGACCAAATCCCTTGCCAAAATGCTCTTAAGGACTCTTGAGATGGAGGGTTAGTGATAGTTGTATCGTTACCTTTAAGTTTTCTATAAAATTGTTTCTCACTTGTTTTAAATAATCTATTGTTATCTTTTCTTTCTTTCGCTTTTTTGTATCTTTTTAGCCTATGGCTTTTAACTAAAAGTTTTTGTTTTAATGTGTCTAAGTGATCTTCTATTGTTTTGTTATAATTTCCATGCGAACTGTGTTGTCTAGTATTTTTCATTATTTGTTTTACTTTTTCTTCTAATTTTCTTGATGTATTACCGCTTTTATATTGTGTTAGCCTATTTATGTCTTTTCTTAGTTGATCTATATCTGACTCTAACCTTTGTTTCCACGGTGGATCTTTCTTAATTCTGTTATCTATTTTATTGGTAGTTCTATCTATATTTATTTTTAATTTAAAGTGAGCTGCGATTGTTATAGCTACAGAGTATATTAAAGAATGTGTGTCGCTTAAGTTTTCTAATGATGATAGTTTGTGGGGTATAATTTTTTGATTGAATATAGTAATAATATTTGATAATTGACGAGATTGTCTCATTCTTGGTAATAATGGTCGGCATGCAGGGTCCGTTCCATTGTATTTTAACATATTGGTTTCTAAATTGTTACTTAATGTATCTATTAAGGAAGGGTCAACCTCACCATTATTTTGTATTTGCAATAATTCGGAATTATCTGCAATAGGTTGGTTGCTGTTTTGTGAGTTTATTATGGATTCTGTAGCAAAATATTCAGTGCTAGACAATGTGTCTAGTTCTAATTCTTGTGTAGTGTTAATGTGTTGTGTCATACTTTCCTCTTCCTCTCTTTTAAGTTGTTCTGCTATTTCATATTTAATTGTTATTATTATTATTATTATTACCCCTTTTCACCATTTTGTGGGATGATTTGCGAAATAAAACTATGCCTATGTGATTTTTAGTTTTTTGATCTTATTTTTTATACTGGGTTTTAAATTCATTGGTTTGCTTTGTGCGTTGTAATTATTATCCCATACAAACATCAACATCATTTAATCACCAATGGAACCCTCCATTGGTGATTTATATTATTATTATGATGTTGAAGTTTGTAGTTTCAAAAAAAAACGAATGATGAGAAATGATGCTTTATTCGTAAATCTGCTTAACTTCAGGTTTATAAACCAAAAAGGAATTTATGATTTTACAGCGATAAATAAAAAATACAATGCGTAGCTTTTCAACAATTTTTCCTAATTGCGAAGGAATGAGAATAAGATACCTAGGTACCTAAATATTTAAATATTTCCAGCCATACATTATTACGAGGTGGCAAAGGGCAGGCGCTTTGGGACACTGTATATGTAAGTAAACCTTAGGTACACCTCTGCCCAACCCTTCGGGATTACAGGCGTGATGTTATGTTATGTTTAATTGCTTTGAAGTCGCTAGTTCTAGCAATACTTATCATTATTTTGTATTTCTCATACTTTCAAAAATCAACAAATGCATGAAAATGACGAATCTTCGAACTTGGCCGAGAGGACTCTTACAACTTTTGTGCCATAGTTACTATTGCTCCAGATGACTAGTACTACCCATATGTACTACTTTTTTCTTTGGCTTTTTTTAATCTCATAAAAGGCCCAAAAATGTTTGGAGCGTGAATGATCTCCTTTCGGTAGATATCGGGTACTACAATACACTGTTTGTAGGGGCGTCAGCTCTGGTCTGCGTGTGCTTTTCAAGTTGGTGATGATGATGTGTGAAATGATGTGGCCGAGACTATTTATGGTTGATATGAATATTTAATTTACTTTGATTTAAATTACAATATTAGAATGTTGGAATTAGGTGCGCGTACAATGATGGTAGGTAGCGAGATCAGAGTAGAATGCCGTGACCCAGAGGGCCCGCTCTGGAGGGAAAAAATTACTCGACGGTTTTTTTGAAATGCTGCTCGGTGATTGGTCGACTCGTACCCGCCCATGCATGGACGTAGTATGTGACAGTACACAGGTCCGACGTGGATTTATGAAGTCCGTGGTCTGAACATGCCCCCGGCCTTGGAAGTATCTACGTCCAACACCTTGCTGTCATCTTCGTCGTCGAACAGAGGACAGATTCGAGAAAATGCGCGTCGAACAACTCCTGACTTCGTTTGGATGTTGGCCACTCGAGCGATCCCGTCCTTGCCTGGCATTGTTGAGATGATCCGCCCCAGGCTCCATTTTAGTGGCGGAGCGTTGTCCTCTTTGATGATGACCAGAGTGTTTGGCTGAAGATCACGCCCATTCTGTTGCCATTTAGTCCTGGTTTGCATCTCCGAAATATATTCCTTGGACCATCGAATCCAGAAATGTTGTCTGAGCAGCTCGAGCCTCTGGTATCGTGTCAGCCGGTGAGCAGGAACCTCCGTTAGCTGTGGCGTTGCAGGCGCTGTTAGGAGACGACCAACCAGGAAGTGAGATGGACACAAAGGAAGGAAGTCGTTAGGATCTGCGGATAAAGGACTAATGGGACGGGAGTTGAGGACAGCTTCAATTTGTGACAATACAGTGCCATATTCCTCAAATGTCAGGTGTGCGTTACCAACTACTCGTAACAGGTGGTGCTTACATGACTTAACTCCGGCCTCCCACAATCCACCAAAATGAGGCGCATAAGGCGGAATAAAAGAAAACTTAATGTCCTGACTAGTTGCGTACTCAATTAAGTCGTCAGAACATTTAGATAAAAATTTTGAGAATTCATTTGCGAGCCCTACAAAATTCCTGCCGTTGTCTGAAATTATTTCATCAGGTTTGCCACGTCGGGAAATAAATCTCTTTAACGCAAGTAGGTAAGCATCAGAAGAAAGGTCACTGACAAGTTCTAAATGTATTGCGCGTGTAACTAAACAGATAAAAAGGCAAATGTAACCTTTTATCAATTTAGAACCCCTACCCTTACGATTAAGTACAAGCACTGGCCCAGCGTAATCCACACCACTACGTAGAAACGGAAAGGTCAGAGTGATTCTCTCCGCCGGTAAGTTGCCCATAATCGGAGATAAAGATTTACCTCTCAATCGTGTACACGTAACGCACCGATGAACAGTGCGCTTGGCCAGGTTTCTGCCCCCCACCGGCCAGTGGGACTCGCGTATATTGTACAGTAAGGCCTGCGCCGCGGCGTGATGCAGCCGCTTGTGCTCAAGTCGGAACAATAGCACTGAATACCAGTGATTGGCAGAAATTAATGACGGATGTTTCTTATCAAAATCAAAATCCGGTGACAATTTTATTCGTCCACCGACTCTTAGAATGCCATCACTATCTGCAAAAATGTTTAGTTTAGTTACATTATGTTTACTTTTTAATAATTTGTTATTAGATAGTAATTTAAACTCTTCGGGGAAAGATTCGCGTTGGGACAATTTTAACAAAGTTGTGCGTGCCTTTCTCAACTCATCGACAGTGAGAGGGCCGCGTCGAATATTATTTTTGTTGCGAGTATTAAAAATAAAACGTACTACATACGCACACGCACGTTGCATACGATTAAATTGAGAAAACCTTTTAAAAGGAAAAAGTGAAGTTTCCGTAGTACATAAGAATGCGTGATTTTTTGCTGGTTTTAATTCAGGTAAATCGGACTGTGCTACATAAGCCTTATTTGAAATGGCATGACTGCAATTAAATTCAGGTTTACCTAAAAATGCTGGGCCCTCCCACCATAACGTGGAAGATTGAAGATCTTCTAGCCTGACTCCACGAGATACCAGGTCCGCAGGATTGTCTTTTCCGCTTACGTGACACCACGGAATTTCCCTAGCTATTTCGTGAATCTCAGCCGCTCGATTTTGCACGAAAGTTTTCAACAAATTTGGAGCCATCCGCAGCCAACCCAGTACAATAGTGGAGTCACACCAGAACACTGTGTAATCAAATTGACAGCGTAGTGATTCGCGTACTTTATTAAATAGCCTAGCACCTAGTAACGCTCCGCATAGTTCCAACCTAGGGATACTCACAGGGTTTAACGGTGCGACCTTGCTCTTCGAACAACACAACCTAACAGACACCGATGAGTCACGATTTATTGTGCGAATATAAATACATGCTCCGTATGCGGATTCCGACGCATCTGTGAAGATGTGCAACTCGACAGAAGCAGGGTCGTTACCTATGACGTGTCGCGGCACACTTATATTGTTGAGAATCAGCAATGAACTAACAAAACTGTCCCAAGTGCGTCTGACGTCACTAGGCACTTCGTCATCCCAGCCTATCTTTAACAGCCATAATTTTTGCAGTAAGATTTTAGCTATTATTATGGTGGGACTCAATAATCCCAACGGATCAAATATCTGTGAAATCGTTGACATAATATAACGTTTTGTAATTGGTTGACTTTTATCATTATTAAATTGCGTGTTAAAATTAAAATTATCCTTTATATTATGCCAACCTAACCCTAAAGTTTTGGAATGAACATTATCACCCAATGACATTTCCTTAACTAAGTCAGATTCGTTATTTTCGATGTTATTAATGTTGAAATTAAACATCCACTTTCGAAGAGGAAAACAACCTGACTTTAAAACGTTTGCGACGTTTTTACAGAAATCTAATAGTTGTTGTTTATTATCACAACCGGTAATCATGTCGTCAACGTAGTAGTCTTCATTAATGATTCTCGTGACGTCAGGATCCGTACAATCAGCCGCCAGCTGTTTTAAACATCTACAACTCAAAAACGGCGCAGATGCGGTACCGTAAGTGACTGTATTTAGTCGGTAAATATCCAACGGCTGTGACGGATCATCACGCCACAATATCAATTGAAGGTCACGCTGATCTTCGTGAATAAGACATTGCCGATACATTTTCTCAATGTCTGCACAAGCTGTGTACTTATGTTGCCTAAATCGCAATAATATAGACAACAGGTCGCCTTGTATCGGTGGGCCCACCATTTGTATTTCATTGAGCGAGATGTCATTGCTTGCTGCGGCACTGGCATCAAACACCACACGCAGTTTGGTGGTGGTGCTATGCTGACGCAATACTCCATGATGCGGTAGGAAGTAATTAGGCGTCCCGACGCGATCAACACGACTCATGTGACCCAAGCGAATGTACTCGTGAATGAAATCGGCATATAGTTTTTTGTAAGTAGGGTTGCGTAATAAACGTTTTTCGAGGACAAGAAACCTACGTTTTGCGTGTGAATAAGTCTCGCCTAAGATATCAGGTGATTTTTTAAAAGGAATGCGAACTTTGAACCTTCCATCACTATTGCGTGTAGTAGTGTCGATGAAATGTTGTTCACAAGAACGCTCCTCATCTGTGCGCGTGTCCCGATACGAAGACATATCCTCTAACTCCCAGAATTGACGTAACTGGGACTCGATTGACTGAGAAAAATTACACTGAATGTACCTATCATAACGCGTAGTAGAACAAATCGGTCCGGAAATAATCCATCCCAACTTTGTATTAGACATGGGCGCCGCCCTAAAAATTCTCGGCGGCGGCGCGCTGACCAATTTCAATCGGCGGCGGCGTGGCGCCGGCGGCGTAGATTTTTACTACCTTCAACTAAAACTCAAAATCTACTCCCTATCTTCTTTAAGCCGGGACGACAGGAAAATGTCAGTCCTATACATACAGTACAGTAAATACTTTATCCGGATCAGGTCATCAGGACACAGATAATCTAAACATAGATACTAATTCAAGTTACACCGTCAGAGAAGCGAGAACTCAATAAGAAAATAAGCAAGTTGGTACGAAGTGACCTCGAAACTACCAATACAAGCCGAATTGAAAAGGCAATAGAAGAAAAACGGGGTGCTAAAGTGTTCGCCCAACAGCTGAAACGCTCGTATCTGACGAAGCTTAGATCACCTATTGGCCAAACCATAACCTCAAAGCTGGAGATCCTAGCTGAGATAGAAGACTTTTATGGCCGGTTGTTCGACAGTCGTGGTCCACAAGTCACCTCTTCAGTGGATAGCCGAGCCACTCTGACCCGCCACTACACCGATGAACTGCCGGAAATAAGCCTAGATGAGGTTGAGTTGGCCGTCAGGCAGCTTAAACACAGAAAAGCCACTCCGAAAACGGAGTCACTTCGGAGTTTCTGAAATCAGGTGGAAAGCCCGTACTTCGGGAGCTCCAAAAGCTATTCAACTCTGTTTTAGACACCGGGAGAACTCCAAAGGCATGGAACAGGACTGTTGTGATCCTCTTTTTCAAGAAGAGTGACAAATTCCTATTGAAAAACTATCATACTTATCGTATCGCAACTCTTTTCCTGCATCAATGACCTACTTCAATCTGGTATTGTTGGGTACGCAGATGACAGTACAGTTTCAGAGAGATACGTGTCCAGCGCAAACAACATCGGGGATGAAGTTTGTTCCTTGTGAGAGGCCATGGTTGAGCCGACAAATTATGCCATCCTTGTCTAGTGATGACAATTTGGTCTCTTTTAACGACACCAAAACACAGGCTTGTCTTTTTACCGCAAAATGGAGTCGTTTGGACCAAATTCCTACTTTTCAGGGTGCATCTGTACTTCTGAATGACCGACTCGAGCTCCTAGGCATAGAGTTGACTTCTAGTCTCAACTTTGGAGCCACCATTGTGTTTAAAGCCCGACTTGCGGCCAAAAAGCTGGACATCCTAAATAGAATGAAGCGGTACTTCACGTCGCGGGACTTATCAAATTACCGTGACCCTGGAACGTAAAGGGCTATTGAAGGACACCGTTGATTTTAGTCAGTACAAGTCTGACAGTCCCTCCCGCTCTGTCCTGGGTGGGAGGACTCATTTGATGATTTTACCACGCTAAAAAAAAAGCGGTAACTCACGCCTGGACATTTTTTAACTTTTTACAAAGATCCGATCCTGCATGGAGTATTATAGCCACCTGGGATGGCTCAGCTAAATACCAACTTGCCGCTCTTGACTCAGTGGAATGCAGAGCTAAGAGGCTCATTGGCGACGTAAAATTGGTGAATGCCAAGCTCCATAGCTTGACTCATCAGTGCAAGGTTGCCTGCCTGTCGGTCTTCTACAGATTGTACTTCGGAGAGTGTACCCAAGAACTTCACGATCTCATCCCAACAGGCACCATCTATCATCGCACATCTAGAAGCACGACAAATTACCATCCTTACCTTATTGCTATACCACCAATTCGCACTAAGCGTTTCCAAGCGTCTTTTATAATGCGGACAGCAAAGTAGTGGAACTCTCGGCCTGTGTCTGTGTTTCCGAACACATACATCAACCCTAATCTCTTCAAAGATAGAGTGAACAGGCTTCTTCTGGGTAAGTGGTCTCACTCCATTGTCAACCTTGTCTTAGTCACTCCTGACCTAGATTGAGGTCAAGAGCAAACCCATAGCACATCATCCCATATCACTCCTGAGTCACGTCTATAAACTGCTTTCGAGGGTCATCACAAATCGTCTCATAAGAAGACTTGACGAGTTTCAGCCTCCGGAGCAGTCTGGGTTTAGCAGCACACAATGAGACAGGTTATACAGAAGTCCGAAGAGCATAACCAGCCCCTGTACTCAGCATTTGTGGATTATGAAAAGGCCTTTGACTCCGTTGAAACCTGGGCTGTTCTGCAATCACTGCAGCGATGTCAAGTGGACTGGCGGTACATCGAAGTGCTGAAATGTCTCTATGACGCCGCGACTATGAGTGTCCCAAGTACAGAACCAGCAGTCTAAACATACCCTGCTGCACAGGGGGGTGAGACGGGGATGTTATATCCCCAGACTATTCACCAATGATTGTTGGAATATTAAGTCAGTCATTTTGGATGAGTCAATCACGAAAGCAAATACACGTCTTTACGCCACTCACGCCGCGCGGTGAATGTCGGCGGCGGCGGCGGCGTGCGGAGTGCACACGGCGGCGCCGCGCCGGCGCGGCGCCCATATCTACTTTGTATCTAATAAGAAAGGCCCACTAGGTAATCTTATTTTATTAGAATTAATTAAATCCCAAAATATATCTGCACCGATTAAAATGTCTATATTTTGAGATTCACTAAAATGCGGGTCCGCCAAAACAATATGTTCGGGAATGTTGAGCTGTCCAATTTGCTGTGACAACGCAGGCAACGCCGACGTAATGTTAGGCAAGACAAAACATTGTAAACGCGTAGTGTACGGGTGGATGCGCGACTTTAACTCGATATCACATATTTGCGTGGATTTTGTGACCGAGTTACCTACACCTCGTATTTCTTGAGTGGACTGTATAACTGGCGCATTAATTAAATTGCACAAAGATTGAGTAATGAAACAGCGTTCAGAACCACTGTCAAGGAGTGCGCGGGCTAGATGATAATTCTTACGATTATCAGCTATCTCAACTAATGCAGTCGATAGTAGAACCGGTTTCATTACAGCTGATTTAGTGGATATGTTTATGTGTGCTTTATTCGCATGGATCGTGGTACATTCCACAGCGGAGGACGATCCCGGTGCGGTAGGCGCGGTAAGGGGCGGAGGTACCGCACTCACTGTAGCCGATGCCTCATTAGCGTGCGACACATGAAGTGCGATAGAATGATTTTTATGATTATCGGAATGCAATAACGAGTTGTGTTTTTTGTTGCATAATCGACATGGCCCAAACTTACAATTATCTAACGTGTGATTCGAACGTAAACAATTAGTGCACAGTTTCTTTTCGCGAACGAATTTAAGTTTGCAATCTAGATTGAATTCGAGAAACTTTTGACACGCGTAAAGTGGGTGATTTGCGCTACAAAGTAGACAAAGCTTATTGTTAATAGTGGACTTGTGTGACCGTTGACCCTGTGGCTCATTGGTGGAGACATTACAGTGAATTTTAGACTGATTACTAGCAGTGTTTCGGTTTCTATCGTGATTATGTTTGCTATGAGACACTTGCAATGTTTCCAGCACGTCAGCCCTGTTTCTAAGAAAGTTCAACAAATCATCTAATTTAAGCTTTCTCTTCGAATCGCTATTCCTAGACAGTAGTGTACATTTATATTCTTCCCACTCCCGTTCGGTGACTGAATCTAACTTAGAAACAACTAAATAGATAACCAATGTATCCCAAAAGTCTGTTGGCTCATCCAGGATTTTTAATGCGCGTAAATTCTTTAATACCGTATCTATTAGTTTTCTCATAAGAACTGGCGATTCTTTGTTTACATTCTGCATAGTGAACAACGACCGTACATGATTATGGACTAACAATTGACTGTTATTGTACCGATTGAGAAGTAAATCCCATGCAACCGGATAATTAGCACTAGAGAATTCAACAGAATTAATAACTAGCTCTGCACTTCCTTTTAGCGATGATTTTAGGTAGTGAAACTTTTCTATATTGCTAAGCTCCATGGAATTGTGCACTAAAGATAGAAAAGTATCTCTAAATTCCAACCAGTGCTCATAAGAACCGTCAAAGGTAGGCATACAAATCGTGGGTAATTTAACGGTCGGTTTGTTACTACATTTGTTTGAACTATCAGTGACCTCACTTTGATTTAACGAATATTCCGCTTGAGATAATAACGTGTAGTAAGTATTTTCAAACAATTCCCTTTGCGTTAATTGTTCATCTATATCCGAGACTGATTCCTCGAGTTTGCTTTGAATTTCATTGAACTCATTGAATAAACTAGTGGCTCCCTGAATCCGTAATTTCAAATCTATGCGTTTTTGACTCGATAACGTTTCATTAACAAGACTAGATAAGTAATTTGAAAACTTCGTTAATCTGCCCTTTATTATGCCGCGTTTTTTAATAAGTTCTCTAATAACTGGAGAATCGTCATTTGTATTACATCTATAGGGAGATTTATCACGGGAATTACTAGCTACTGAGATCTCTGACGGCTTTGGCTGACTCATTTTGGTGGACAGTAGTAAGAATGGAGTACTCACGTTTGAATGTGGTGACGGTTACGATGAGGTTTTCGTCGAATAATTGGCAGCGCACCCTTCGCAACTGAAATTATATATAGCACGGTATCACACAACTGAAATGGAGATGAATAGGGCTGGGCAGGATGGCTGGTCGTACCTTTTATGCGCGTTTTCAGGTCGTCCAGCTCAAGTCTGCAGTCCGGCGAAGAAGGTCCAATATGTAGGGGCGTCAGCTCTGGTCTGCGTGTGCTTTTCAAGTTGGTGATGATGATGTGTGAAATGATGTGGCCGAGACTATTTATGGTTGATATGAATATTTAATTTACTTTGATTTAAATTACAATATTAGAATGTTGGAATTAGGTGCGCGTACAATGATGGTAGGTAGCGAGATCAGAGTAGAATGCCGTGACCCAGAGGGCCCGCTCTGGAGGGAAAAAATTACTCGACGGTTTTTTTGAAATGCTGCTCGGTGATTGGTCGACTCGTACCCGCCCATGCATGGACGTAGTATGTGACAGTACACAGGTCCGACGTGGATTTATGAAGTCCGTGGTCTGAACACTGTTCTATTCATAGATAAAATAATTGCTGGTTCTACTGTTGCTATTCACTACAAGTGTTCAAACACACTTGTGGTGAACAGCAACACAACAGTAGAAGCAATTGTTACCAAAAGTGAGACCTCGAAAAGACTTTCATTTTAGAACTGCATTCAGAATTTAAATAAAAAAAATGTTTTAAAGTTGTCTTAATTACATACTAGGTACCTACTAATTAGACAGCTAATATTATCAGGTGGTGCCCATTAAGTTACTTATTTGATACATATAATATAGTTCTTTACCTATGAAATTGCCGTTTTGTATGAAAAAATTTGAACGAATTATTTTCATGTATTTTTTAAGTCTCTTGCAGACACACGCGATTAATTGCGCTGCGACAACGAGCCAAGCTAATTCCCACTCTAAAAATACTGCGAATGGACCGCGACATGTCGCCCCGCGCGATTAATCGCGTGTGTTTTTGGGTTCGGTTGACGCAAAAATACACAATACCTAAGTATTATTGTTATCAATACTGCTATACATATAGTACAGTCTCACAAAACAGAAACAAACAGCAGTATAGCCTATACTGCTGTTTGTTTCGTTTTAGGGCTATTCTACTGTACCAGTTTTGATAACTGTTAGTAGATGCCTTGAACCCTGAACTGATCATCAACCCCGAAATTAATTAGCAATTTACCTATTTGTTTGTGTTAGAAGTGTCGTTAAAATAAAAATCGAAGAATTGGTTGATATTAATTTATTATTAAAAAAACTATTAATCAGTAGGTAAAAAGCTGTTAATGGCGGACTGGGTAAAATTACAGTTAACACACATCTACAATAAAATGACAAATTGGCTCTAATTTATGTTCACAGGCTTCGTTGAGCAGTGATGGTTATGTACTATAGGTACCTATAGATTATTGCCTTTTAAATCTCACTCATTTCAAAGTCTTGTTATTTCTGAGCTTATGTTGGGGTCCTTCTTTTTATAGGAGTGCGTCGGGTAGATGAAGTGCTGCGTATAGTAAGCGGCTGAGTGCTGCTCAGCGGGGCTCTTGCTGCTGCTCACTCGCCGGTAGTAGTCGATGGACTCCACGCACTCACACGCTAGCCTACTCTCAGATCCGCTACTCTCCAACTGATACTTGGGCACCATAATGAGGCTCTCCGTGGACTTGGTCGGAGGGCAATGACTGTGGCTCCTCGTGTACACTGTGCAGTGGTGTGGGGCACTCTGTCGGTGAGAGTGTTTCTCTTGGGAATGGTGTTGATACTCATGGTGGCTCTGCGTGCTGCGGCTGCTGTGGTTACGTCCGTGACTCTTTGATCGATTTGGTTGCTTCGTTGTTGTATCCAAATAGCCATATCCAAAACCATACCCTCCAAATGCCTTTGTGGTTAAATTATCCCATGACTTCGGTTTCACGTGCTGATGACTGCTCTGGTATTGAATTTTGGGCGATGACTTAGTTTCTGCCCTATCATTATCCCAAAAGAGTGTATCGCTACTTAATGAAGTACTATAACTGGAAGCCGAGTTATCACATGGTACGGTGGCATTGCTCGTTGCATACGACTGCAGGCTACACTGGCTCGTCTGTGTGGACTCCGTTGTTAAATATCGATAGCGATTAGAACAGTGTCCCGATTGACAAACTTTCTTATTCCGCACGTGAGAACCACTGTCAGGCTTCTGAGTGGATTTATCAACTTGTTGGCATTTCTCTTTCCTTTTGTGTTCTTTGGAGCATTCTCTCTTTCTTCGCATTTTCTTCCTAGTGTTGGGCACGCAATGAGGATCGCAGCAGGGACTGGCGAGATCGTAAGCCTCGAGACTGTTAGCATCTTGATTGTTGTAGGTGGGCATGCATGGAGCGCATCCGTGGCTGTGACTGCTTCTGTGGACTTTGTTATGTTTCCCGCTACTTGTTTTATAGTTCTCTGAGGCTCTGTGACAATCCTGGCCTGGTGTTTTTACAACATAGTGATGGCACTCTCGCCTATTCCTCGGGGAACCCACAGTAATGACAAAGCTCCCAGTGCGGAGGTTAGGTTGTATGAGGCATGCTCCGTAGCGCGGGTCGAGGTACTGGTACATGAAGACGTTGGGCTGTGGTGGCTTACCGGCCGTCACGTTCTCGCTAGAAAGTGTCGGCCTACAATATGTATTGTTTATATTTTCTCCAACGTTATTTTCTTCATTGTCTGAATTCATATCGGACGGGGACGTTTTCTTTTTTTGAGAGGGCAAACTGTGCGTCTTCCAGTTACAATCAAACATTTGTCTTTCACGAACGGAAAGTTGTTCTAGTTCCCTCATTTTAGATTGTAAAGTTCGTTGTAGATTGATGTATTTGAGATGTAGCTCAACTTTTCTAACACAATCCTCGAAGATAACAACCATACGCATTCTGGAGTCGCAGCTGTTGATGGCGTCGACGATGGCGGCGTGGTCAGCACGCTCCACATCCGTGCCGTTGATGGACAGTATGACGTCCCCCTCTCGCATGCCCGCCACTGCTGCCGGACCATCCGCCTCCACGTGGTCCACGTAGGTAATCACTTCAATTTCTTGTTCCTGTAGAAAAACATTTACACCATTACATAATTATGGTTAAACCGCACAGCCAGCACAGCAGTAGCGCAAAAGCTTTGTCATTAAGATATCCTATATCTTAAAACTATGTGGTATTTAATTCGCAGTGTAAACTTGCTAAATGCTTGGTTATAGTATGTAAAATGTAAATGTAACTAAAGTAAAAGAAGGCTTACTTTCAATAAAAAAATACTTAAATAAAATAAAGGCAAATGTACCTTTTTGTAATGGATCCCATAGCTCTGTAGTGTGAACCCATAACTGCCATTTTTCTTTTCGATGATAATGGTGCGCCTTCGCCAGTCCTCTTCATTTTTCCCTGGTCTTTCAGATTTTATAGATTCTCTTATCTGAAATACAATTTTATTTTCTGTTTATTGGTACCTACTAAGTTCTTCGAACTTTAACTTAGTATGAGGATGCAAAAATACAGTATTTTATCTTCTTCATCGTAGTTATACATACTTTCTCTACGATGAACCTAGTATAGTAGGTATATGTCATCAGTGATTGATATCTTATATTTTGTCTCTCGTTAAGATAGGTCTTAAAATAACAAGCAAGCTGATAATGTTTATTTTGTAATGCATAATGTACAACTTTATACTTCTGTACCCAATTAAATGATTTTAAGTTGCTCTAGGTCGGACAAAGTTCATTCACCCTATTGATGTAGCAAAACTATACATAGGTCTATGGAAACATTTTGTATGACTAGGATTTCCACTTGGACCTTAATGTTTTATTTATACTGCACAGCGTAACTTAAAGACTGTAGGTAAACTTAATATTAAATAATATAAAGGTATTCTCGTATACTCACAGAATTGTCCAAGGAGTCCTCCTTCGAGTCGTTCGTGAGAAGTTTTTTTCCGTTGCTCATTGTACTGGGGCATCGTTCATTGAGTTTGGGTGAGCTCATCTCGTCACCAAAACGTTGTCTCGGCTACGGAGCCTCGCAAGCTGTTGCTGTTATAACGGCGACAAGTGAAGCGGCATGGTTGCCTTGTGGTATTAACTTTAACGTTACCTAGCTACTGGGAGGGACGACGGTCGAGGTGCGACAAATCATTAAAATACGACTGCGCATGTGTGAGGTTGGCGCCTGCGTACTGCAAAACAACACCTGCCACACTTTGTGTGTTGGCTCGAAAACTTTCAATACTTTTATGACTTTTTTAATGCGTAGGTATCAAAAACTGTGTGCTGGGTTAGGTACCTTCTTATGTACAATTTATTCAGTGTCCATAATTTATTGGTGTATATTTCTATTGATCTTATAAAAGTGTTGTAAATTCAGATTGTTTTGAAGTTAAAGACTTAAAAAATTTGAAATTGGCGATATGAAGATTGATTATTATAATCAATACTGTAAATAAAACGAAACTTACTAATAAATAAAGTTCAACTTATTAATAGAATTTAAAATCAGAAAAGTAAAGTTAAGGTTTAGTGACGAGGGTGTTAATCTTAGAGTAATGTACGACTGAAGTGTTGGGTATGGGCACTGGAATGTCAGACATGTTGTTGTTAAGGGTAAGCAGAGGTGGGATGCCAATGGTCTGAACCCCGGCCGTCTGTGGGATGACCGCTGCACCGCTGTGTATAGCCACCGGCGTCTTGCCGACAGCCACGTCCCTCTTAAACAAACTCCTGTAGAATTCAATAAAAGGCGTATCTTTATCATCGTCTGAATCCATTATGTCAATGCTTCTAAACGATCTCTTCGAAGTTTTCGGTGGTTCTGGAGCTGAAATAGAAATGGGAGTTATTACAGAGCGTACTTTTTTATACATATATTTTTTTGCATGGTGTCGGGGCTTTTCCAGAGGGCATACCTACCTATAGACTTTCTTACGTCTAAGGGTGTGCACTAAAATCAAAAGTTGTGGTTTGATATACTTATAAACAATAATAAACTTATTTTTGACGTCACAAACACGAATATAACATCAACTGGTTTTGAATGAGCCGTGCCATGCTAGGCTATCTAACGCTTTTTCGGGTACAACTAGGTATGTACAATGTAGGTAAATGTTATTACTGAAGAACAATCGTGTTTTCATATTTTTAGACACCCTTTTTAATTTAGGTCCTACCAGCAATCTGTTATTGTTGTTATTTGTACTCAACATTAATAACACTTTTATTATGCTAACTTTTATTTTAATATCACAACAAAAGAAAACGCTGCAGTAGTTTGGTAAAGCTCTGCTTGTTTCCATTGTAATTGCTTCAGAATGATTTGATGTAGGAACATAATTATGTTCAAGGTTATGTTAAGGTCAAGAGCAAACCCATTACACATAAAAAAAAAAAAAATGTCATGTCGAAAAATAATCTTAACAAATGGTTTTAGTTTTTCTCATATTTTTTTTGTCAAAATTATTAATTTACACAGCCGTTTTCGTCTCCTTACTCGTTTATATAGAAATTGGGGAAGAAGTTTTCGTTAACTTTATCCGCAATCGACGTCAGAAGAACTTTTCGTAAGTAGGTACCTACTTATTTGTTTTCTGTTAGCATATCGTCGTCATACGGTTTTTTTTAATTGACGTCACGTTTTTACTACTCACTGTTTTATTTCACTCGCAGATTTCGAAACGGGGAAATAAATTTTCTTTTTTATTTTATCCGCAATTGACGTCAGGAGTACAATTTCTATTTCCAATTCTATTTATGGGACTCTACCTATTGACGTCACTGTGATTTTATATTTTATTTTTTATGCGTATGCATTTAAATCAGTAGGTCAGGAGCAACAGGCTGAGCTACTTGTATTACACTCTGATCACGGTGCATAAGGTAAAAAGATATGATGTAAGTGGTTTTAAACATTTTAGAACAAGCCATTTTGTATGGAACTAGTGGTACTCCGCCCACGGTTTCGTTTGCGAGGATTTCGTTTTTTCCCTCATGATTTTGAAGTACCCTATCCCTTTAGATATCTAGGGTTGGACTTTCAAAAATGTTAAAGCATTAATAAAAGCGTTTAAAGTAATTTAAATTAAATTTAAATAAATTTTCATACAAATTTTCTTATAGGTACCTGAATATATGTATACCTTGTGCTTTTTGATAAATTTCCTAAAATTCGTTCTTATTGCACAATTTACGACATAGGAACGCCTTTGTGCATGATGCTTCTAAACCAAGCGGTTTGAACTGAATGTTGTTCGATCAGTCAATCAGCAATAGCCAGGCAGTTACTATTTTTTTTAATACAGGTACAAAATCGTCGTTGATACGCGACGGTTTTGCTAAAAATATATTACAAAAGGCCACTTCCGTAGGTAGATCAAGTTAGGGAGATTGCGTCCTTATAGAGCGGAACGCGGCTCCTTATATAGGAGTCGGGGAGGCGTGGCCCGCGTGTGCCGCAAACGGTTCAAGCCAAATCCGACTTTCGGCGCTACAGGTTACGGCGCTGAATCCACTGCGGGTAATGCAACGTGTGTTCGCGGTTCTACAGAACAACGTCTATCAATAAAACTGAAAAATAAGATTTTTTTTCTACATATTTTTCCAGGATAAAAAGTATCCTATTTTATGCCCAGGATAATAAGGTATAATTATACCAAGTTTCATCGAAATCGAACCGTTAGTTTTCACGTGATGCCTGCACATACAGACAGACAGACAGTCAAAAAAATTTTTAATCACATATTTGGGTTTGGTATCGATCCAGCAACACTCCCCGCTATTTATTTTTTCAATATTTTCAATGTACAGAATTGACCCTTCTACAGATTTATTATATGTATGTATTTCGTGATAAGTACCTACGTTTGTATGAAGTGATGAAAAAAGTTACATCGATATCATACTAATTCACCCGAGATGAAGGAGAGATATTGATTGTTGATACTATGGTTTCAATATAAAAATTCTATGCCCGCAGTCTTTTGTCCTTGTATCCTACTTGTACCATACTAGGTACGTATACCTACAACTACTTGTGACCGAGAAATAATCACTGCACTCCTCCATAAAGCACTTTATTCCTCCTAAAGCGGAATTTTCGTAAAACAAAAATACCCAGTTCATACTGAAACAAGTTGTAGTTTAGAAAAGACCCAAAAAAGGTTTTACTTACGTATCGGATATTAGGCTGATTTTGTACAAAAAAACATTTAACGCCATATGTCACAAAAAGAAAAAATCCAGAAAAGAAAAACTTTAATGGCATCTTCTGAATAGTTTTGTGCATTCAGTGCCAGTTTTCATTAATGTGAATAAGAAATAAAAAGGTCGTCACTGCAGTGATACGAAAAAAAAAAGTTGAAAATACCGGGAGTCAAGCACGCGGATTCCGTACCCAAAGGGTAATTGACTACGTTGTACGTCGATCGACTGCTGTGCAGAGTATCGTGGGTTCCATCCTTACAAGGAACAAATATTTGTATAACCTATTAGGTAGTTTTCCGGGTCTGGGTGTTTGTCTAAGTGAGTTTCTATGTTTGTAAACGCACCGATGAAGCAGGAGAAATTCCTAGTGTGGGGCAACATTTTACAAAAAGAAAGACAAAAGAAGTAATTTTTGCTCATATTTACCTGCTAAAGCAGAAGGCGGCGAAATATTAGTTAAATGGTTCAGGGTGCTCCAAGGTAACTGGTTCGAAGGGTTCTCCGGGTTGACAGGCATTGGCGCTACGCCCACCATACTCTGGGCAGTTACATTGGTGAGGAGAGGGGCCGGGATATTACTCAAATCCAGACCTTGAGAACCATTGGAATGGAAGAATGTCACAGCCTCTTGGTTGCCACTATAAGAACAACAAGTTTCAATGTTTGATGAAGGTACTCCTTCGTGCAGAAACATTTCTCTTTCTTGCAAAAACATAAAGGAATGTTAGTAAATTAATCTTCACGTCGTAATAGTTGGGATGAAACCATTCTTTTATAAGAAAAACCTCCACGTGCACCCGTGGACTGGAGTTCCCTTTCGGATACGTCCGGGGGGAAGACCAGTTTTTCGGGCCGGTGCACCCTGGGATGCGGGCAAAAACTCTCCTTAGGCACTGTGTGCCTAAGGGGTTTCTTTGCCCGTATGCAAATAGCCTGTCGGGTGGAAGCTCCAACGCGTGTCCCTCTGAACAGCAGAGGGCACAGCGGCGGAGCGGGCTTGCGGACGGTGAGTAATGGGTATGCTCGCCGTCCGACCAAGGACCAAGCCCGGGTCGGTGGCGCGTCGTGTTTCACGCGTCACCGACGGGGCCCCTTATGGGGCCAAATGCCTGCCGGGGTCGCGGATTTTTCTTAATCCAGGATACCGTGGCCCCGGAACGTAAAGGGCATCCGACGGAACACGGGTGGATTTTAGTCAGTAAGAGTCTGACAGTCCCTCCCGCCCCACCCAGGGCGGGAACTCATTTGATGATTTTGCCACCCTAAAAAAAAAAAAAAAGTCCTGTCTCAAAACTAAATATGCAGACAGCGAGGTAGCCATGGTCTTGTAGAACAACTCTTCAGCTTTTCAAAAATCATTACCTATGATGTAGGGTACCCAATAGATATCGTGTTACTACCCCACGATACCTCTTGAATACGACCATCATTTCAACTTTTTTTTATCTTGGTAAAATCATCAAATGAGACCTTTCACCCAGGGCAGGGCGGGAGGGTCTATAAGACTTGTACTGACTTAAATCCACGGTGTCCTTCAATAGTCCTTTACGTTCCGGGGTCACGGTAGCTGTAACCCGCGGCAGCGGCAGGCTTTGTCCCTAAAAGGGGGGCCCCGTCGTGCTAAAATTGCGTTTACTAAACACAACGCGCCGTCGACCCGAGCTTGGTCCATGATCGGACAGCGAGTCGCCCATTACTCGCCGCCCGCATGCCCGATCATCATTTCAACTTAGCATTAAACACTCAATTGTTTCTGTCACCTGTTTGGTACTTTTGTGGCTTCAACCATTGCGGAAATGCTTCGTTGGCACGTCTATTTATGTTTAAGTTAACTTACGACCTGCGATCGATACAGGTTTATATTTAGACACTAGCTGACCCGTGTCCACTTCGTTGGGCGGTAAACATTTTAACTTGTGATGAAATTATGAGTGTGATTCGGTTAGTGCTGAGTGGTATGATTCTTTTCCTGACTGCCAAAAGGAGGATTTTGTTTTTATTGCATACTGACTGTAACTGCCCGCTGTCTTTCTGTTGCTAAGTGCTGTGCATGTTCAGCGCTAGATTCCCGCCAGGAAAATTGAAAAAACTTTTTTTTTAATTTTCCTGGCTTATGACAAATAGGTCCACCGAGGGGCTAAAGTTGTGTCTTATGTCACGGGCGTCATATTGAATCTCGAGCGCAATGAAGGATTCGGGATTTAACTCCCGAGCGTAGCGAGGGAGTTAAGAGTTTAACTCACGAGCGAAGCGAGGGAGTTAATACAAGAATCCTGAATGCAGCGAGGGATTCAAGCTAGCCCAAGGCAAAGACACCTTTAGCCCAGAGGAGGATACTCTACTTTTTACACCTACTGTGAGAAAATAATAGCCATAGTACGAAAAACAAAGACAAGACAAGACACGATCAATTCGATTTTCGAAAAAAAAAGTATCTTCTATGGTTTTGTCGTGTTTGTCCTAATGATATCACTCTCATGGATGTGGCGTTTGTGTAAACTAA